>JARJDV010001736.1:0-311250 GCA_030264675.1 Anaulacaspis nigra
CGATTGGCTTGCCATCAAACAACGAGCAACGATGCTCCGTCTATATTTACTATAGGTCTATGGTTGATTCATAATAATAGCACATAACCTGCTGAGCACTGCTGAGTTGTTAACAACAATAAGAATTAGTCTAAAACTAATCATATTCAATAGCATCGACCTTAATTGTTGCATGTGTTACGCATTATGGAAAAGGATGAGGAATTTTTGCATACATACTTTGTTTATGTTTCCCAGCTGTGTTTTGATAAAGCAAAGGAGCATATTGTAAATATTAAAAATTATTTATGCTGTGTTTGTTAATTTCTTTTGTTATATTAGGAAAAAGAGAAAGAGCAACAGAAGGTATATGATACAGCAGTATGGCAAGCTCTATTAAATCAGTTATTACAAGTTGCTCTAGCTGAAAAAAGCTATATGGAAATTGGATTTCTACAAAATAAAAACAAAGGTTTCCTAAGAAAAGATGTAAGTGACTGTTAAGACTATAAAATATGTTTTGATTATATATCTGTTAACAGAACTCATTGCAAGCAATATATGAAACACTCAAATTTGATTTAAAAAGAATTGAGGAATTATGTAAAAATACACTTCAAGACAAAAAAGTACAAAATCACTGTAGAAGTATCAGTCAATTTTTAGAAGCTAGAAATTATTTAATGCAATTGTATCCTTTACATCTTGAAATATTAATATATATTATTGTTGAAAGTATAAATTCCCTTATATTTTTTAGTTATGAGCAAATATTTATTTCCAGCTCTGGGAAAACTAAGTACCATGAATTATTACAAAACATTGAGTTGCTCACTCAAAAAAATGTACTGAGTTTTGTGGATATCAGTTTAACTCCAATCAAAGCAGCATTCGGTTTGGAATGTGCAATTTTGGAGCAACTTTTTCATGCCTTAGTGGAATTACAAAGGCTTCAATTTCTTCCATCTTTGGCTCACATACATGGTGCCCATACAAGACTGCAAGCATGGGAAAATACAAAAATTAAGAATCGTGAAGTAATTAATATGCTAATTAATACACATGTCAATTAATTCACTAATTTTCAAATTATTTGCAGGTACGTAAATTAGGCTTCATAAAGACCAATTATCTTCCACCACTATTTCAATGGCATTTAAGTTTCAAAGCAGCAGTGTTAAGTAAATTCAGCTTATTCTTTCATGATACATTGGCTTCCCAAACATCTACAAATGATATGAGACAACTCTGCTCTAAATTGCAATTTGATTATTATTATAAGTAATATAATATATTGCTTCAAATTGCTTAGCATATTCATGATTAGTACTTTTCTACAGAATGCAACAATTCCAGAAGCGTTATGATGCAGAAGCAGTACTATTATTATCTGATACCCAAGTTAGCTGTGATACAACTGCCTATGATGGATTTCCTGTAATGATTTCTTGTCCAAGTGTATGTGTTTATATTAGATTCAAACCAAAGCCTTATTATTATTTGTTTCAGAAACCTTCTCAACTAGTTGAATTGATTTTGAAGATAATCACTGAATCTTCGGTGGATGTTAGTTTGTCCGAAAATGTTATCTACAAATATAGCTCGCAGGATAAAATTACATGCATTTATACCATTGCAGAGCCGAACATTTATTTGATTTGTGTTTTCGCAGGGAAGAAAACGGAAAAAGATGTTTATATAAGTAATTTTATTAGTGATATGTGCGGCAATTTGCGCTGCGTTAAAGTTTTTTCAAATTTGAAAACCTTAAAATAAATCTTGTTTCTCTTGTTACCAAGCAGCAAGTGTTTTACTTTTGTTTTATTTATTCAATTGTTTTGACTATAATAAACGTTGGCTATGAAAAAAGTATATTGTCGTAAATACTGTCATTTTCGTTTAGTGCTGGTATTTAGTTATTCCAATTAATAACGTTAAAATGTTACGAATTGCAAATTCTTTAAAGGTGAGATGTTTATTTAAAGCAGGTCCTTTTTACCGGGCATCCCGATCGCTTAATGACGCAAAACCCTCCGCAAATCCAGTGGTTGATTCACGTAGGTTGAAATGATTATCCCAATAATCGTAAATAATATAAGTATGATGCATCCAATTATAGAATTAGAGGCTACTGTAAAGCCTGCTTCAATCACGACTCCGCGAACCAAAATTGTTGCAGTTGATTCAAATATCAAACTTGTACAAGGCGGCGTATGTCGCAAAGCTGCATCTTTTGATGAAGTTCCTGGCCCCGAAGTATTAAAACGTTTCGCAAAAACATGGAGCTACGTTCCGATTATTGGAAATCATGTTACCGCAAGGACATTACAATATGTTTTAAGCGCTGGAAAAATATTTGGTAGTCACGTAAACTTTTGAAATAATTTATTAATGTACGTGATTTAGGAAGTCAACTGAGCTGGGGTAATAATATGGCATTCTTCCGCTATTTACTTAACGAGTATGGACCCATCGTCCGTTTGCATGGTCCTTTCGGAGGTGATGTTGTGATCCTAAGTCGTCCTGAGCATGCCACTGCGGTCTTTGAGAGCGATGGCCCCTATCCCGTACGCTCGAGCTTAGATTGCATTGAGAGGTATCGCCTTCATCACCGGAAATACAAAAATGCTGGGCCATTTGTTATGTACGTATTTTAATTTGATTCGTTTACATCTAAATGCAATACAAATTATCGTAGGCATGGACCTGAATGGGAAGCAATGCGAAATTCTATTGAGCCCGCTTTGAAAGTATCAGTTGAAAACCAATGCTTGCGCATAAGTAAGACTGCTGATAACTTTCTTGAGCGCCTTATTGCCATTCGTAATCAGCAATTGGAAGTGCCCAAGACATTCCACTTGGAGCTGCAAAAGTGGAGCTTAGAATGTCTACTTAATATTACATTCAGTAAATCATTTGGATTCCTTGACCCTCGCGGCTTAAGCTCTAAATCAGACAATGCTGTCCTTCTCAATGCTATCACCGAAGCAACGAGTGCTATCAAACGTTGCGAATTTGGTTTCCATATGTGGAAATTCTTTGATACACCTGCATGGAAAAAACTTGTCCTGCATTGCGACACTATCGACCACATTCTTGGTTCGAATTTGCGCAAAGCGCAGCAGCAGTTGCGCGACCGAAAAGAGAAAAAAATTGAGCAAGACAGGCTTGAAGATGCATCTCTCATTGATTACTTTTTGCTCAAAGAGACAATGAATACAGATGATATTCTTACTGTCCTTCTGGATATGACTTTGTTGGGAGTCAACATGTCAGCCTACACGGCTGGATTTTTTATGTTTCACCTAGCAAAGAATCAACGTGTTCAGTATAATTTATATAATGAATTAAAAGAACTGAAAGATGACCCAATTAAGAAGGATAGTTTGAACAATCTTCCCTATCTTAAGGCATGTCTTTATGAGAGCCTTCGCTTGAAGCCGCCGATGCCAATCTTGAATCGAGTTTTGAATAAAGATGTTACTATTTACGGCTACAAAATACCTAAAGGTAATATGAACATTATTAACTGAATTGAACTGATTTAATTTCAAATGTTTAAAGGAACTTATGTTCTTATTGCTACGAATTTATCGAGCCTGCGGGAGGAACACTTTGAAGATCCTTTGAAATTCAAACCAGAGCGCTGGCTGGGAATGGATAAAAACAACACTAAAGATATGTCCACTTTGGCAACAATGCCTTTTGGTCATGGACCCAAGCAGTGCCTAGCGAGAGAACTAGCTGAGATTGAAATCTATTACCTAATAATTAAACTGCTTCGCAAATTCCGCATTGAATACCATTATGGAGATATTAACAGCAACAACAAACTTCTTTCATCGCCCAGCAGACCTTTCAAATTTCGTTTTGTAGAACGGGAGTAATATTAAAATGTTAGAAAATGTTCTAATAAAGTTCTAATTACGTTTGTAGATGAATAAACTCTAAGATAATTAGTGATGTGGCGTAGACGGTATTTAGATTTATTACCTTTATTATTATATATCTTATTAATAATAGAGAGTATTGTACATCGTTACAAATATATTCGAGAACTTGTTCAATAAAACAGTTCTAAAACATCATTTGGTTCGCGTTGAATATGTTTTAATAACATTTCGTCGTTTCTTTTGATTAGCGTTACATGAAGCAAAATTTCGGACAAAATGCATATATGTAA
Organism: Anaulacaspis nigra; assembly: GCA_030264675.1. Lineage (NCBI taxonomy): Eukaryota > Metazoa > Arthropoda > Insecta > Coleoptera > Staphylinidae > Anaulacaspis > Anaulacaspis nigra. The sequence goes on from JARJDV010001736.1 coordinate 4,163, forward strand.
AGTTACAAAATATATTCATATCAGTAATTATATACGTGTTATAAGTATGGCATAAAATTAGTTACAAAAAATATACACTACGTATCTTGCCATACACAATTTCTTTATAATAAATATGTTATATACTTATAAAAAAGGTTTTTTTACAAATGCAAAGCTAACTCATAAATTCTATATTAATCTAAACTTTGTAATTACTAAAGAATAGAAATTTCAGTCACAACACTGGATAATTCGACTCGTTCATTATATGCCTCATTTGAGTCATTCTAACGTCAATAACTAAATACTTAAATAATGCCAATTTTGAAATTAGCCAAACCTATAATTTAATTTAAGAATAATTTAGCTGCCGTTTTAACACAATGAGAACATCCTATATGTTGAAGCTCTCATATTTTGGCATTATCAATGAAGGGCAGTCTTGTTTACTCATCAATTCTTAACGTAAATATACAATGTGGAAAACTAATTACGGATGTTTCGCGTTTATTACGCCCTAAAAGATGTGGCACTTAATTCTAACCGTACTTGAATTGCTCTATACATGCATAAATAAATATTCTCGTTTGGCAAGTGCGTAAATGCATATGAAATGAATACATGTATCGTACAGATCCAAAGAAATGTATTCCAGCAAATAATTGTTCAATCCAATTGAGCGTATTTCAAGACAACATTTTCGTTAATCCAGAAATCGCAATGTGAATAATTTTGTGCTGGCAGTACGTCTTGGCCGACGACCAATACCTTGTTGCCTACAGATTCGGATTGTATTTTTCCATGCCAAACGAAATGATAAAAGAGTTGCTGGATGGCAGAGAAGTATCGTCGTTGTTCAGGCGTTTTGGGTTCATATCTACCCAAAATAGCATCAACATCAGAGTCGACATCGCTGATATTTTGTTCGCCACGCACTTGCGTGACAACGTAGAAGGTCGAATTTGGCATTTGTGTAGAAATTGCGAAAAGGGGACATACGATGCGTATGTCTGATATCATTTGGCTGAGACCTTTATAAGTCTTCGAATACATTGTAAGTGCTTGCTCGGCTAGACTCATATTGCCCAAAATAGACGAACGCACATGATGAGCAACTAGGTCTTCAGTCCAATCCTTATTCTTGTTTAACAGCTTCTCTGTTGCGCCTGAGTGGGCGGTTGTTCCAATAACCAGCTTAACAGCGAGACCCTCTTCACTTGACCATTTCGTACCAGGATGATCTTGCAGAATCTTCCCATCAAGGACCAACCATTCGTGCTTTTTATGCGTATCTTCATCTTTGGTAGGGAGGTCAGGTTGAGGCTTTCTCCACGTATCTTCAACGGCTTTCATCAATTTCTCTGCGTCTGTACTACGCAAACATTCAATGTCTTTACATCCAACAGCATTCAGATAACTTTCATTTTCCTTCTCCGCTTCACTGAGTTGTTTCTTAGGATATAGACTTCCGCCAGATGTAGCCCAAGCCCGTGCGAACAATTTGTCTGCTTTATGAATTGTTGACAGAGCAGTAACCAGAGAGGCACCAGCACGATGACCGAAAAGAGTTACTTGTCGTGGATCGCCTCCGAAATGCTCAATGTTCAATTGAATCCAATGCAAGGCTTGTATAATATCGCTTAAACCATAATTTCCGCTTGTGTAGGGATAGACATCTTTTGAAAGGATGTCCAATGCCATAAAGCCGAGCACGCCCATGCGGAAATTAGGTCGCACGAACAACACGTCTCTGGAACGTGCGTACCTTGCGGAAGGACGCATTTTACCTGGTGATCCGCCATTAAAACTGTCGCTGCCTATAAGAACAATAACAGGCAATGGTGATTCGTAACGCACGTACGGCGTTACAACATCAATGGTCAAACAATCTTCAGCGCCGGTAAGCGTTCCGTTACTATGAATTTGAAGGCACGTGTCAGTGGCATTGTGTGCTTGCAATGTGCCGTTCCAGCAATACTCGATGTTATCAAGCGGTTGTGCTGGCTTAAAGCGTAATTCACCAAGTGGCGGCCGCGCATACGGAATGCCGCGGAACGCCACTGCACCGTCATCCAGGATGCCCTCGACTAATCCGCAACTGGTAACGGCGTCCACGTACTTGCCGTCTTTAATGGGAGCGGCGTTAGTATGCTTACCGCATGGTATTATAAACGCCAAAATAATAATGAAGAAAAGCACAAAACCTAGCAATGCACTTATTGCCAATCTATATGCTCTGAGCTTCTGTTTCCAGGTGACTTCCGGCTCTGCTTGCTTCTCCACATCAGTGTTATCATCCAAAGGGACATTTTTGAGATCATCCTCAGGCTTAGTATCAGCCGATTTGTCATTATCATCCAGCGTTTCCATAGATGCTAGGCCCGCTTTTGTTTGCTTCTCCAATGATTGTTCTGGCTCCTTTTTGCGCCATGGAAGGACTGATGTGATTGGCAGGCATAGTTTACTAATGTTCAAGCTTCCAGATGCTTCAACGGGCTTCTCTTCTGAACAGAAAAAATTCAAATAAGCAAGAAATTAGAGAAATAAATTATGCAGCTTGCCTTCTTCATTAATAAGTTTGGACTTCCTAAATGGATTTGGCAATTTGATTCGCGTTGGCTGCATTTCTTTGTCTTCCTTTTCAACCAGCTCGGCACCTTCGCCCTGGGTTTCGTCATCTTCCTAAAATAAACAAATGTTATTTTCATTAGTACACGTAAATCAAATACTGATTTCACTTATAATCAAATTACGAAATGCGGATTGCTTACTTTGCATTTCTCCTTGGACTTGCTGCGCGTGAAAAATCCTGGTAATTGAATACCGCCAGTAGGGATCTTCTTCGGCTTGACCTCTTTAATGTTGTCCACTTTTATTTTGCCTGTCGCCTCGGCTTCCTTCTCCTTTTCACTCTCACTGACCAAGGAGTCGTCTGCTTTTGTAATGTTGTCGTGTGCCTTATTCTCTTCATTCATCTTTTTCTCACGTTCCTCCATCTCGATGTCTTTCTTATCAGCGTTCGGGGAACTCATTGTCGCTCCTTCGCATAAAATCCTCGCTCTTATCTGCAAACGGCGTCAAATGACATAAGCACGTCCTAATGAATCAGCAATGCGATGAATTTATTCTTGCCATTAAGAAACAGTGCAAGAGAGTACCGAGCGACAAAAGCGAACCGCCAGCGTTTATTGCGTTTTTATTCAATTCGGCTTGAATTAAATATTATGCATGTAATACCCCAACAATAGAGACTCAATTTAATATTGCCCTCACAATGCGGCGATATGCATTGCAGTATTTAAACGAAGATATATTTCACTAAATTGTAACATCTGCTGGTCTTACGTGGGACCAACATGAGGAAACTGAAAAAATCTATTAATATGTGTCTGGTCTCGATACTGAGGCATGCACATTTTTTAACGTATTTTTTCTGTTACTGTCTTTATTTTTGCACTCCGGTAACGGTTTTAATCATTTTTGCATGTGCATCACAGCAAACATAATAATGAACCGAACAATGAGCTTGGCGGCGTACCAACAACACAATATTGATTATTTACTTGGACGCTTGCTTCTACCCTTAAAACACCCCGAACTGAAACAGCTCGAGGAATTTAAAATTACACTACTCACCTTTAAGTTCACGTTCTTTTCATCAGCTATAATTAATCGACCTTCACTGAACTAAATCAAACACTACACAAAGCCGTGTTGAGTTCAACTAAAGCCCAAGACGCACTCACGAACGCACTGATTTGAGTAGAAGAAGTGAAAAGATGCACCCCGGCTTCTAAACAGGAATCCCTCGGATTCATTCGTATGAGCTGAAGTGTTAGTGTACGCTACCAGTGGCGCTAGTTTCATCCAATAATATAGTGTTTAAACTTGGTGCAACTCCCTGGCTGCGTTGTAATCGAGGAATCACTTATTTGAAGTATTATAACATATTGTATTATCGTTTTAATTATTTTTTATGTTATTATCAAAACATTGTAAATCTCAAATACCAATGAATTCAATTCAGTAGGCTTAAGAATACTCCCTTATAATCTGTGACGTTTGTATACACGCGCCAATTACAAATGTCATAATAAATAAATTTAAAAATTATTAGTCAATTACTCATCTATACAAATTTTTAGCTCTGCACGTAATTCCTAAATTAAATTGGAACATGTATTTTGTTATGAAATCATCTCCTACAGGTAATTTTTATGTCAAGAGTTATTCTTGACTGCTAATTGTTTATTGATTGCTATGTGTTTGATAGCTACTACAGCGTCTCTCAATGCCAAAGATAGATGCATTAATAACCTTCATGGGAATGCAATTAATTTACAAAGCAAATAACGATAAAAGTGCACCTCGTTAATGCTCGTGGTTGCAATAGAGAAATCTTTATAGCAGTGTGTACATAACCTGTTTGACGACGATTGTGCGACCGATTGTGACAGCTCATATTTTGCATCTTAACCTTTTAAAAGAGCATGTCAGCCAGATTGTTTAAAGTATTAATAGGAAATTTATATTAAAATAAACTTATGTGCATTGGTATAAGATCAAAACGAATAGGTAAGCAATCCGTGCAATGGGAAAGGCAAAGAAAGGCCGTAAAGCTGGGAAAGCAGACGACAGGTAAGCAATCAATTGCCATGAATGCAAATAAATTATGACTACGATATCAATTGTTTCACGTTTAGCGAATCGGACGTGGAAGTAACCACATCTGAAGTGATTGAGAAGACAAATAAGAAGAAATCCAAGCCAGAAACGATGTAAGTTTTGTTAATTTCTAAGGTTTTAGGTTATGTGGCTTTGGGTTTGAAATATGTTACTTAGCTATTTTCATTCATGTATTTAAGTATGTATGAAGCGCTAAATGTCTGTGTGTTCTCAGCCACAAGGGTGGTGATTCTGAGGATGAGGTGCCAGACAAACAACCTAAGACTGCAAAAAAGAAGGAGGGCAAGAAGAAAGAGAAAAAGGTGATTGATTCTGATGATGAAGATGAAAATGTTCATACAGCACCTGTCAACAAGGTGGCAAAGTCATTTGCACTGTTGGAAGTGGATAGTGGTCCAGACTCCCCACCATCTGATAAAAATGATAGTGAAAGTGAACCAGAACCAGCTGTAGCTAAGAAAGATACCAAGAAGAAATCTAATAATAGTGATGATAGGACTAAAGAACAAAATCAAGGTGGCAAAAAAAGTAAAAAGAGTAGAAAGAAAAAGGATGATAGTGATGATGATATTGATAAAGTTTTGGCTGAATTGGAAATGGAATATTCTGGTTAGTTACATAATCATGTGCGGGTTTATTTTATAAACATATTATTTTAGGTATTAAAGTGGAAAAAGCGGCGCCTGAATCCACCGAAACTAAAACAAAAAAGGCAAAAGCACCCAAGGAAGAAACACCACCACCTAAACAAGATGAGACTTTTGGCGATAATGAAACCGCTGGAACGGTTAAGACAGCCGCGCAGAAGAAAAAGGAGAAGAAGCAGCGTGAAAAGCAGAAACGACTAGAAACGAAGAAAGTTGAAGCTACTGAAGTCAAGAAAGAAGCCTCTGTAGAACCAGCGGTTAGTGAAGAGAAACCTGCGGAGACACAGGATGATCCTAAAGACGAAACTGAGGCAAAGGATGGGGCCGAAGGTGACAAAGAAAGCAAGAAGAAGAAGAAAAAGAAGGGCAAGGAAGAGGAGAAGGAAGCCAAGGAGCCGAAGAAAGGTCCTGGCAAGAAAGCTATAGCTGCTATGCAAGAAGCACTGAAAAAGCTGAAAGAAGAAGAGGAGCGGTTAGAGCGCGAGGAGGAAGAGCGAATAAAGCGTGAAGAAGAAGCAGAACGTCAAAGATTAGAACAATTGCGTTTAGAGCAAGAACGAAAAAACAAAAAGAAACAAAGGGAAAAGGATCGCAAAGATAGGTTGAAGGCGGAAGGCAAATTGTTATCCGCTAAGCAGAAAGCAGATCGTGCCCGTGCTCAGGCACTGATTGAAGCTAGAAAAGCTCAAGGTTTGGATTTGCCAGATGTGGGCGAACGCAAACCACGACCAGGAACTCGCCTTAGGCCGAGCAAACTTAAACATCAAACTAGCCAAGATAAAGGTAATAGTATTGTCACTAAACAAATTAACGCAAATATATTTAAAATTGATTACGCATTACAGATGAAAATAAACAAGAAACAGAAATCAAAACCGATGAAGTGAAAGATTCTGTACCTGAGCAACCATCCGAGCCAGAAAAGTCACCTGAAGATGAGATTAAAGACTCCTGGGATGCTGAATCGTCTGAAGAGGAAGAGTCTGAGGAGATTTCGTCCACTGATGTAACTGCTAAAACTGAAGAGCAAAAGCAGAGTAAGGGAGACCAAGAATCCAGCGACGAAAGCGATGAAGAGGACGACGACGATGAGGATGATGATTCTGATAGCGAAGACTCTGAAGATTCGGATGATGATACTGATCACCGTACTGATGCTGAGAAACGACGTGATAAGGCTCGTGCAAGAATCGAACAGCGCAAGAAAGACGCTGAGAAGAATCGCAACGTTGAGAATTTGCGTGCTGCAATTGTGTGTGTTCTTGGCCACGTCGATACTGGCAAGACGAAGATCTTGGACAAACTTCGACGGACTAACGTGCAAGATGGTGAAGCTGGTGGTATTACTCAACAGATTGGCGCTACGAATGTCCCAATTGATGCTATTAAAGAGAATATAAAGAATGTTAAAGGGGTAAGCAAATAGTAAATTGCACAATAGGATTTTGTATTAATTTAATTCCTTTATAGGCGAATGATATGCCACTTAAAGTTCCTGGCCTACTGATTATTGATACACCGGGACACGAGTCCTTCAGTAACTTACGAAGTCGTGGCTCATCACTTTGTGACATTGCTATTCTCGTGGTAGATATTATGCACGGCCTAGAACCTCAAACAATCGAATCGATCAACTTGCTCAAATCACGCAAGACACCATTTATTGTTGCGCTAAACAAGATTGATCGTTTATACGACTGGCAAACCATGAATCGTAAAGATATTCGCGATATCATCAAGGCGCAAGCGGCCAATACGCAAATGGAGTTTGAACAGCGCATGAAGGCAACAATAGTGCAATTCGCCGAACAAGGTTTAAATGCGGCACTTTTCTACGAAAATCCTGATTTCCGCAGTTATGTTAGTCTCGTGCCAACAAGCGCTGTGACTGGGGAAGGTATATAAAATCAATTATCAGCATGCAGACAAGTGACAAAGCTTCTTAATTAATTGCAGGTATGGGTAATTTACTCGCGCTGATTGTGGAGTCATCACAAAACATGTTAGCTAAACGCTTAATGTATTCGGACGATCTGCAAGCGACTGTCCTCGAAGTGAAAGCGATTCCTGGTCTTGGCACGACGATTGATGTGATTTTAGTTAATGGTACGCTTAAAGAAGGGGATACAATGCTCTTGGCTGGAACGGATGGTCCAATTGTTACACAAATTCGATCGCTGTTGATGCCTCAACCGATGAAGGAATTGAGAGTTAAGGTATGCTGGTGGAACACATGCTGAGTAAAACGAAGACATTAAAATTGAAAATAATCAGAAACGTAATTCAATGTACTAATTAAATTAATTTTGTACATTTGTTTATTTAGAACGCATACATTGAGTATAAGGAAGTGCGCGCTGCCCAAGGTGTGAAAATTGCGGCGAAGGAATTGGAGAAGGCCATAGCCGGACTTAATTTGTTTGTTGCGCAAAAGCCTGATGAAGTAGAGATAATTCGTGAGGTTGTTGCAAAGGAACTCAAGTCCGCCTTATCCAATATAAAGCTGCAAGAACGAGGCGTCTATGTGCAAGCATCCACTCTTGGGTCATTAGAAGCTCTCCTAGAATTCTTGAGGACAAGCAAGATTCCGGTAAGTTAATAGAATCTTTCTTCAAACTTGGCCACTTTTCTGCTTTTGGAGCTGCCTAAGTCAATGTCCACGTATACACTTATTTATTTAAGATTCACTAATCAAATTTATTACAATTTAAAGAGGCGTGAAGAAGTATTTCTTAAATATTTAAAAGACGAGTTGCGGGCCGGTGTGCGCGTTTTATTAGTCTGCTAGATGAGAGAGATGAGTAGGATTTGAAATAAATTAGATTAATAGACTCCCTGGCATGTAGAGAGAGGTAATATGGTAATAGTAATAATAATAGGTAGTGGCTGGAAATTGTAGTAGGTCGCATGATATTTCACGTTGACGATTAGATAGCGTTTTGCCATTGCGAGCAGCGCAAGAGTGCGGCAGTGTGGGCCGTGCGGCTTTCTGGGAAGGCGGTACACCCACCGGCATCCGGTGCGCACCACATAGTTTTGCCTTTCAATTCGATGGCTGTGCGCGCTATTCCAACGGACAATATTAGCACATGTACCATATTCGCATAGGTGGAGAGAACGAGCGATAATTGATCAAAATGGGTATATTGATATTATTGCCAACGATTCGCAGAAATCTGCCAAGTGCAAGTAGAATTTGAGTGGATGCATGCAAAAATGCGTTTCGGCTTCATAGTATTTTATCGAGAAAATAAACCATTTGCACTTTTTAATATTAATAAAAACGAAGGAGAAAAGAACATCTGGTTGTTACATTTTTTAACGCATTTTATACGCGCATCTGTAGTGCGAACGTGAATATTAGATTCTGTTATGTCAATGAGTTTTTCATTTATTCGTATAAATATTAGTATGTCATATGGGATTCCGCGTTTTACTCGTACGTCATCAGACTATAACTTGAATAACTATTTTAATACACAGAGGGTATAGAAAAATATTAATATATACATGCTAATTGCTTGGAAAACTTCTAAATTGAAGAAAATTCGTGCGGATATTGTAGGGAAGGAATTTGATTCGAGCGCAAATTATAACCGTAACTCCCGCAAATAATAATCCCAACTTTTTTGAATTCAAGTACACTGTATTCACAACATCATTAAAGCAGATGATGATCCACTCTAATTACGTTTAAGCAATGTATGAATGCAATGTGCTTGTAGTAAGCAGAAAAAAGAATTTGAAATTATATTACAAAGCGCTGCGGGTCTATGAACTACATTTCGATGGACGGCAATTTGCTGCAATTGCATACACGCATACATTTACATTGCTTGTTTCAATGGAACTTTTCGCTTCCATGAATAATTTGTTTGTTGTGTTTGCTAATAGCCCAGCGCTAAAATATGTATTTATTCAAATGTTCCTTAATTAATTACAGTATTCGGGTATTCGCATTGGTCCAGTCGTCAAGAAGGATGTGATGAAAGCGTCGATTATGTTGGAGCACGAAAGCCAGTAAGTTATTCTATACTGCAAGCTTTTTTCCACTGTTTTTTCTTCTTCGGTTGTATTGACATATCGTGCAAGCTGCTTTGTACACTTTCAAACTAAATTCTAAGCGTGCTGCGGATATTTCGTAATAGTTGCAGCGATTTACAAGCCTAATCAGCACACATGTTCATAAGAAAGCAGCGCAGAATATAAGCTGTAGTGACGACATGTTTGTTTGCCCTTCGATAGCTGGTTGTCAGCTACCGGTGTTTGCTGATGAGCTCTTTCTCACGATAAGCGCCCACGAATGTCCAATGCACAACAAAATCCTAAACAAACACAGCCCGAAATGTATAATCGGAATTTGCACTATGTAACGCAAGATTTATCTATTATTTCAAGATACGCAACTATCCTCGCGTTCGACGTGAAGGTGGAACGCGACGCGCAAGAGCTGGCTGACAGTCTCGGCGTGAAAATCTTCCAGGCGGACATTATCTATCACCTTTTCGATAAGTTCATGGCGTACAGGGAGGAATTGAAGGCACGAAAACGTGAAGAGTTTAAGCATATTGCCGTCTTCCCGTGCAAACTCAAAGTGCTGCCGCAGTTTATATTCAATTCACGCGACCCGATTGTGATGGGTGTTATGGTAGAGGCTGGCATTGTCAAAGAGGGAACTCCAATTTGTGTACCAAGCAAAGAGGTAATAATTATCGAACTTGGTGGGCATCAATTATCGCGATATAAAAATTATACTTTGTTTCACAGTTTGTCGAATTGGGCATTGTTACCAGCGTTGAGAGCAACCACAAGTCAATCGAGTCTGCAAGAAAAGGCATGGAAGTGTGCATCAAGATCGAACCAATACCGGGCGAATCCCCGAAAATGTTTGGTCGTCATTTCGAGGAGACCGACATGCTCGTGAGCAAGGTAAGCTGAATTATTCAACGTCACGAACAGAAGTTCTTGTTCTTCATCAGTTTGAATTAGTTTTGATATCACGACATGCACGCAAGTTTCCGCATGTCCGATTGCGCGTTTCTGGCGGCGAGAGTTTGACGTCATTCGTGTCCTACTTCCGGCACGTTTACCAACATCCGTTCGACGAGTCATTGATAAAGGCGCGCCTGCTGCATGCTTCTCTTCGGAGGCATGCATGCTCCCGATTAGGCTCTCTCGCGCGCGCACATCGACAACGACTCTCTGAATTCGCGCGTAATCAGCGCGTGTACATCTTCACAGTCGAAAAAGGAATGTGCAATACGCGCGCACGTATGCACCGTGTAATTCTATATGCATCATGCATATACGCGAGATCACCAGCTCAATGACGCTGCCGGCCCGGTGACAGATTGTACACGCTGCTCCACGACCTTCGCTCAGCTTTTTGCGCGCATCTCGCGAGAGCTGCGGCATTCATTAAGAAAAAGGCTGAGCCGCTGTTCGATGGATGATTGTTCATTCAAGTCCTCAATTCAGCGCGTTTTTGCAAAACGTTCGCGCGCACTCGCCATATTTAGCGAGCTCTATGAATGGACAACTAGTTTCTAGCAGCAGCGGCAGCAGCAGCATGTAGCGCATTAATTAATGAATGAACAATCCATTTCAAGTTGCCGTTTATGTGCATGTAGAAAAAAGCGACTTGAAGCAGTTGTATTTTTTTTTCGCGATATTGAATGAGTTTGATGTCATTCAGTTTGGATGCACCGCGGCGTGTTGCTGGTTCTTTGTGCGCAAACTATTTCGGGCGCGCAAAAGGAGCCTTGAATTAAATTAGGAACCATGCACGTGTAGCCCGGTCGTAACCCAGTGTCCTAGTCTCGGGTGTATCGATTGCTGCTAGGCGTGTCTGGAAATTCGCGCTGCATTCATGGCAAGCGCAAGAATGAATCGCTTCGCCCCCGCTGCCGTGGTCGTCCGGTGGTGGCGGTTTGGCTGACACGTGCCGCATGCTCCCGATTTGTGCGCCCCGATTCTGGAATTGGGACGCTCCAGGTCACGCCAAACTTTTGCCCTACTATCACGGCCCCGCACGTGCTTAATTCTGGCCTTTTTCTCCCTTGCAGATCTCCCGGCAGTCGATCGATGCCTGCAAGGACTATTTCAGAGACGACCTGCTCAAAACTGACTGGCAATTGATGGTGGAGCTCAAGAAGACGTTTCAGATTCTTTAAACGTCTCATTGATCTGCAATATCTGGCGACCTACATGCTTACGTGCACGGCACGCGACCCCCGAAGGCAACCACTACGATTGAAACATCCTGCAGAAGTCACGAGCGAGAGACGGACAGAAAGAACGACATTATATTTGATACATTTTACTGTGTTTATTTTCATTTTAGTCGATATCATTTAGTCAAAGCCAGTTACTTTCAAATGCAATTAATTCACACGCAATTGATCTTTGTTGGATGGACGTTTGATGATTTTACAATTATTTTTCATCAATTTCGTGCACTATCTGTTGACAGATTGGAGTACGCTTCCGCGCCTGGCTGAATGGTATAACAAACGAACGAAGTTTATATTAGAAAGTATTTTCTATGAGCTTCATAATCAAGATAAAATAAAGTCTATATATATTTCAATCAGAATGTGGACGAGTTGTGTGTACGGAGCGTACTCGTTCATCGAGCGGCTTAATTGTGCGCAATTGATTCGTGGACGCAGCAATTGTATGCAAGTAGCATTTTAATCATAGCCATACAACATCGTCTGTAATCCTATCATAGCATTGTGTCGCTAATTGGCGAGCGATTCGTGAATGCATCTAAGTGAAAATCATACGAATCGTCGTTTCATTGTGCGAGGCGATAGAAAATAATTGAAACGACATTGGCCTAAATTCGCGCTCGCGGCTGGCAATGCGCGAATGTTGGTGTGCAAATACTGAGCTCTCGCGCGCGCTGTTTATACATTTTATATCTGAATTAGTTTGGCGCGGCCGCGCGTCCGTGTGCATGTGTATGCATGAACGAAAAGCGTTTGCGCCATTCACAACGGCCAACAAGTCGATTGCGGCGCGCTCGCCCCATCAATGTGCACGCACGCGTGCGGGGACTGCGGCGCGAGATTCGCAATTCGCGATCAATGGAGCTCGCTCGCTCCTCGCGCCGCATGAATAGCGAGCGAAGAGCGCACGCCAACAATGGCCATCATTCAGCACGTCTCTTGCGGCATGAATCAAACGATGTTTCGCAATATGCTAATTTGCGAACGCACCGCGTGTTGCATACGCGCAGAGCTCATCGGCGATGCAGGATCATCGTGGTAAAATTATCCTGGTAAGAGGTGAATCATTGAAATCGATTTCAAGCGACTTCATTCATAAATCGAGGCGCAATGTGTCCACGCGGCGCGTGCAAGAGGAAGTGGAAACTCTTCGGGTCGCTGAGAAAGGTGAGCATGCTGGTTGAAGAATGCGTCCACGCACATTTCTAAATGTGCAACGCATCGCTGCTTTTTTCTACGCGCTCATTCAACGTTTGCATGCGGTGGGAAAACTTGCCATATGCTTTAATCGAGAAGCATATGGCCAGGTGATATCCGCTTTTTACGGAGCGCATCACATGCTTCGCACATGTGATTGAACAATTCCAATTGCGATTGTTGCCGTTGCCATGGCAATTGTTCACTTGCCGTGCATTGTGCCGAAGAAGTAGCCGGCTCGGAGAGGAATCATAGTAGAGGCAAAAACAAACAGGAAGCCAGCGTAACGGTGCATATGAGTTTTTCTTCGGCTGATTTGTATTTCACAAGCGCGCGCCTTGTAAACGATGCCACACACATGCGAACGAGAGTTTGAATATTAATGCGTGCACGAAGAGGCTAATTCAAGAACGCGCATGATCGTTATATCAATGTGTATTTATAGTTTTGCGGTCGTAATGGACAGCTCGTATTGTTTTAACGGCATGTCGGGCGGCGATGAGTAATTGCCGCCCGCTAGCGCAATATGTGTGCACAGGGTGAAATTGGATTTCGACGAATCGGAGGCGCGCACATATCGCGAAATTTGATGGCGGGCATTATAATGCGCCCACGCATTCCGTCGGGGTTGGCGCGCTTCGTGGAAACGCGTGGGTCGCGCAATGCGCCGAGGGTTGGCCTAGTCCCACGCGAATTAACCGCCCGCGCTGCCCCCGGCGCGCTTTCAATGTCAAACAGGGTGCGGGCGGCGGCGTGTGCTCACACAACCCCTTCGGACATGCACGAAAAAAACGAGACTAATGGAAAACAACGCCATAGCAACGCGCCCACGTAAAGTGCTCTATCGAAACGTTGGCCTACACGTACAAATGGTTTTTAAACGCGCAAACAGGAAGTGGCCATCTTGATTGCTAATTCGACATAAGTATTTCATTAATTTGCACGTGGCATGCACAGGATTATTGTATCAATTGGAAAGAATAACAATTAATGTATCAATCAGTGTTGGAGTAACATTATGTTGGCGAATTTAGAAGTTGAAAGCCGCCTCTGGCATTGATGATTCGCTGACGAATAATATGATGATGGTTCGAATTCATTTCATTTCGTTTCGTAAATGTATGCCATCTGCGCTGGTGTGCGGTCGCGCAGTGCGTGTATGGGCAAACAAGATAATTCCATACATTGCCGGTTATTTGTAGTAACGTAACTTCCGGGATATCACATCCGGTTCGTATCAAGTCGTCGAAAATTATCAGTTTCGTGCATTATTCTATGAAAATGCCACTGTTTGCTTGTTTATTCGCAAAGCGAGTATTGTACTTTGAAGTAATGGAATTGACCAGTAATTTTATAAAGTAAATAATTTCATACAAACGCCATTCACCTAATTGATAAACTCCAATCGACATTTGATTGCGCCGTTGATTTCCCGTACTGATAGTTTGATGTGATAATAAAGCCACTTCCGGTCGCAATTAAGCAAGCCACTTATGATATGTAATCGCTACATTCATCGAACGTGAAAAGTCATGGACGTTTTTGCAGTAAGCGAACAGGATGTGTGCGTCTCTTGAATGAATCAACGAGCCGCAGATGCGAGTGAGAGAAGTAAGAATATTGCGACGAATGATACTTCCGTTAGGATAGGTCGCGGCACATGCGAAACGCTTTGCATTTCGATTTAATTCAATTCAGTTCTAAAGATAGCGAATGGTATGTTTTTAAGTCAAGTTTTAAGGATTTGAAAGGAGGCGCATGAAGAACACGCGTTAGGTTATTCCTCGTGGGGAATGTAACATCATAGATGCCATGTTCGCACATTGATTGCGAGTTGCAGATATGAATGAACTGACGCGTGTTACTCGGTGAGGCATCGGGAGCGCAACGGAAGCTGCGAGGCGAGGTCAATGCATGCATTTGCTTATCATCATATTATTTAAGGTACTTATATTTGAGTAATTTTAGTAATTATTTTGTTGGCTGTAGAGCGATTGCAAGAGTCATGCATGATACAACACAGTAAGGCGATTAATTATCAGTATAGGTTAGAGGCAAGAACATGCGAACCTATAGAGATGCGCAGTGTTGGCGGGCGCGCCGCTCCCGCGATACCATTGCGCACAATGTGTGTGCTACGAGTGCACGGTGATGGTCGATGTCGATCGGAGTCGCTCGGCACGCAGGAGGGTGGCAGTAGAGTCGATCCGATCGGCTCGCTTTAGCCGGCTCGCGCGATGCGCGTCACAGTCCTCTCGCACAGTCTGAGACGTACTCGCAGCGCGTTTGTGCTCGCATCGCGAAGCATCGAGCGCGTTCCCTAAGGGAAGACCCACGAATTACGTACACCATTTGCAGCCCGTCGACGGCTGGCAGTCGCGCGTTTCGCCGCCTCCATCACTTCGTGTCGGATTGTGTGCCGCGTAGGAAATTCGCGACGGCGCGGCGCAAGAACAACACGGCTCGAGAGAGCGCCAAACAAACAACAACACATCGCAACGGCATAGCAACCGCGGCCAATCACAACTGTGGGATTACGAATGTGTGCCTTGTAAATTTGCAGTGAACATAACCAGAAATCGAATGAGTAAAGTAAACAAGTGCTATTTTTTCTGCATCGGCCAGAGCAAGTTGTGTGTTTCGGATGCTCACGTCCACCACGCCGCCGACGACGACGACGACGCGGCGTACGCTAGCTAGCGCATCGTTGACTTGAGTGCGCGTGCATGGAGAACCCGAGCTAAAAGGTAAGTGCACCAATTTTTCGCGCATTACCGCCGCGGAATAGGCAAGCCAACAGCGAACGCGCGGCAACTTCTCGCATCGTGTGCGTGTATGATGGCGATGCAAGAGAAGCAACAGCATCAGCCCAGATGTGTGCGCGAGCGTGCGTTATACAGGCAGGTCTCATTCATGAGTTACACTGGAGCGGCGAGTGTGTGACCTCGAAACATTTCAATTCCATTCGGTTTTCCTCATTCGCAATTTGTTTTCGTAGTGTGGTGTGCGCGCCTTTTGCATTCTCTCCGCACTCTGCATTCGAATTGTTGTGTGTCTGATGGAGTTACGACTGACTGCTGCACATATGTGCTGTGCGCGCGCGCGGCGCAATTTGTTTTCGCTGCAGCAATTATGTATGTGCGGTCGGTTGTTTCATTGATAATTAATGATGATCGTGTTACCGAATACATAATCAATTGGCGCGTATTCGAATCGTCATCACTTTTCGCGCCATGTGCCCGGCTGATTGATTATTATTGGCGATCAGCGCGCTTTTTTCGCACCGCGTGCGCGCCGATGACAATACACAACACCACGAGCGCGCGCAAATCCAGCTGCGGCTGCTGGTTTTCTTGGTTGGCTGTGCACGCGCGTGTACTGCTGGCCTAAGCAAGCAACAAGCTAAGCAAACACGACACTACTCGCTCTTCATTGCCGTGCTCCGCGTGCGTTTTGCTATTTTCGTCACTTTTTATAACTTTCCTGCGTGTGCTTACCGCGCGCGCTTTTCATTTAGTTTCATCTCACAACTCTCAGAGGGGTTGCTTAGTAAAATCTTTCAAAATCAAGTTGAAAAGTTAACGAGAAAACATGTTTTGTATTACGCACGCAAAACTGACGTCTGATCCAAAGCACGTGGTCGCAGTTTTTGGCCAAGAGGCGGGGGCGGGAGAGCGCGCGAATTTTCTAAATTTGCGTCCGCACTGCATGCGCAACTTGGTCAACATTCGCCTCTGCCAAAAGTCCATTCAAAACTTTTTCGTTTTCATTCATCGATATATTTACCGCGCAGCCGCGTGCGCACTTGGGATTTTACTTTCTTCGCAGTTTGAGCGATTGTCCGAAAATGTGTGGCGTACGCGCGCCCCTCGGAAAAAGTTCTAGAAGCTCAATGGGAACGCGCTCGCATTCGCATACATACGCAGTCGATCAATAATTATTATGTAAGTGTCCATTGAAACACAGCGCGCAGCAGTGAATGTTCGCGCGCGCACACACAGCCGGCATAAATAGGCATAGATAGATGTGTTGCTTCATGCGCTCGGAGAGATGCATTGCGCCCGATGCGTGCATACATGTGTGTATGCGCGAGTATCAACTATAAACCGAACTCATTGATTCGTTTCGTTATAAAGTAGTTCATTCACCCTAAAACGCAAAGCACAACCGTACAAGTCGTCGTCGTCGACGAGCTGTGTGCGCGCGTAGATGCGTTCTCTCCTATGCGTTGCGCGCCTTTCAATGTGTCGTCATGTTTATATCGCGTTCTCGCTCCCCAGCTGCACGCAACGCTGCCCATTTTACTTACCCATATTCTCTCCTTCGGCGCACGCCGCCGATAGCGAAACTCGTCGTCGACGACGACGTCGAAAATCTTTACAGCCAGCACGCCTGTATTTATATTGCCGTTGCGCGCCCGCTCGCGCCGATAGAAGGAGAGATCACACATTCGCTATATATCTATATGGCCGATGGCTACAAGCATTAAATATACAGCTTCCGTTCAGCCGCAACACACTGAACAGTGCGTCTCAAACAGATACTTTTTCAACTCTTTCATTCAAAAACTTGCTGCGAGCTATGATCAATTTCAGCTAGTATTCAATAAGGGTTGATTACCGTAAATCGTCCTGAGCGTAGGTGAAAGATCAAGGTTGGAAGAAATTTAGTGAAAAAATGTTGAGAAGCACTTGTTTGGGTGAGCGTGTGCGAGAACGCGAGTTATGTAGTACACATAAACTCTTAGATATGATGGTCGTGCTCGTGCCTGCCGTCGCTATATTAGGTGTCATCAAGGTTGAATTGAATACCTGATGTGGTAACAACAACAGCAGCAGCCGCAGCAGCACAGCACACACTTTGAGATAGTGGACATTTCTAAATTGCGTCCAGAAGGAAATGGACATGGGCAGAGAGAAGAAGTGCTGCAAGAACTTTTTATCTCCACTGGACGCAGTTTGATCTTGATCCCGTGGGCTTTGCACACGTGTCCGCGCATTGTTTTGCTTCTTTTGCGGACGTCTTTCTTTTATTTCCATCTGTGTGTTATCCGCGCGCATAATCTGCGGGCTCGACGAAGAAGCGATATTTACGAGTTGTATTAAAATCGTATTGAAACGGTTCCCATGCGGGTTACGCGTGCTGATTTAGCAGATGAATGCTGCATATCGGCAAACGTGCGCGAATGCACGAAACTCGCCGCTGACGACGGCGGCGCGGGTTGCCATTATTCCCGGGAAACGGACCATTACTAGTAAGTAGGATGTCCGTCAGCCGCAGCAGAGCAGAGAGCGTTCGTTGTCGTCGTTCAGCAGCCAACATGCCTACTACAACTCGTTCGAAATGATTTCGTGTTGTCCTGTCCCGCGTGCGTCAAGAAACACGAGTTTCGTAATTTTCGGGCATTATCCTTCGTTATTCTTTTTGCTACTTGAAGACCTTCTTCATTCCCTTTCTTGCTCGGTTTGGTCTTATTGACATAGTGATATGATTGATAATTCAATTGGGAGAAGGAGAAGGAGAAGACATAAATTCATAGCGTGCAACAGGCACATTTTTATTATCCTTTGCGAGTATTATGATATTAAATGCGCACTTTGTTTACTAATAAGCAAACATAAATACAATTAAATATGCAAAATGCGTACAAACACGTATTCATTCATTGGCAAAACATATCACATCGCGCGCACACAGGCACACACGCTTGCAGCGAAGAGTGCCGTATTTGGGCGAAGCAAAGACACACATGCGCGTGTGTGAGGCGCACATTGCATAAAACTCTTGCGGAGTCGTCGCTTGGAAATGAATAAAAGAATAGGCCGAGTGTGCGCGCATATTAAATGGCATGCATAATGAATAAATTATCAGTCGATACAAGCGGATTAAATAAACATCATCGACATGCGAAGACGCGATGCGATCGAGGAAAGAACGAACGAACGACTCGTATATTATTTCAGCGCGAACAATCGGATGTGTTCTAATAAGCAATACGCGTACGAGCTATCGTCGTCGTCGCCGTCGTCGTCGTATTTATGGATGTGTGGTAAATAAGTACGAAACGGCGTTGATTGCATTAACGAATCTAACCGCGTCTCGGCTATTTCCTGTCATTGAGATTGCCGTCCGACCGACTGGATGTGCGCGACTTGCTGCTTTTGCGGTTGCACATGCCGGGTGGAGGTTTCGGGGGCGGGGAAGCAAAGCGGGGGGAGCCATGTTCCTTCCGGTCGGTGCATGCCTGTTTCCTGTCTCGTACGCGTCCTTGTTTTCTGCGCGCAGTGTAAATCTGATAATGAATTGCTTGAAGAATTTTAAACACAACTCACTGGGATATCCGGTAATAATTATTTTTTATTTCAAAGCATCTCATCTACCACATTTTTCAAACGAACCGAAATTTCTAAATAATCGCTATGAGTCAGT
The DNA here is from genome assembly GCA_030264675.1 of Anaulacaspis nigra. NCBI lineage: Eukaryota > Metazoa > Arthropoda > Insecta > Coleoptera > Staphylinidae > Anaulacaspis > Anaulacaspis nigra. The sequence goes on from JARJDV010001736.1 coordinate 23,337, forward strand.
CTTCCACTATCTTCGATGCCTTCTATTAGAGAATAACAAACAATAAACGCGTTCGTTCGTTTGCGCTGAGAGAGAGATTAATGATTAATTAACCTTGAGCATTTTTGCTCATCATCTCGCCTTGCTCGGCTGGTAAATTTTTTAAGAGGCGATGTCATCTTTCTTTTTCCATATTTCCTGTGTCTGGATGCGCCTTGTGACCTGTTGAAAGTCGAAGTTAGCAGTGCATTTAAACGCATTCCTGCTTTTGATACGCACGTCCTGCTGCATCCTGCGTGGCACACATCATGTCAAATGCAGTGCGGAGATGCGCGATCATCCATCATCTCTGCGAACATGTCACGCCATGTGTCGCCGAGCAAAAGAGTAACGAATTAATTCCATAATTAATCAACGTTCGCGCATTCCATTTACCGAATGTGTTCCAATACGGGCGCGAGCGGCTGATGATGAACGACGGCGATGTGGAGGAAGAAGGAGAAGGAGGAGTACTCTACTCCAATTCCGCCCGCAGATATTTGAAGAAAGCCATAAATTAAACACCGTTATATTTGAAAAACATATCCTGAGCGCGTGTTGCAACGATTTTTGTTATGACGTTCGTTGGCGCCGAGAGCACAGCGCGTATGCAGATGCTGCAGCAGCAGCACTGCCGTCATAAATAATGCACCATCGCGAGCGCGCAGGTACAATTTCCCCGTGCAAGAAGAACGCGCACGCCGCGGAATGCCCCCGAAAAGCAAACAAACACGAGCAACAAGTTAATTAGGTGCACGTCTCGCGGTAGCCAATGTCATTGCAGTTGTTGTCGTAATACAAATGCACAACTTACTCCAGCGCACACTATGCACCACTTAATCACGCGGAAGACGAATGAATTGCTTTGTCGAATTGAAATTTTCTATTGGGAAAAGTATGTAAGTTTGGGATTTGAAAGTGCGCTCCGGCGTTCTCGTGCATTCGACGTAATCCAAACAAAACTGTTTTTATATATCCGGTGTGCGGCTATTTATAAAACGAGGACGCATTTATAACTCATAACACATCGTGTTCATGCAACATGGGGTTTTTCACTTTAGCTTTCAGCTTTTCATATTATACACAAAATTTTTCGGAAGATAATTACAAAATTTTTGAGGGATAAAAATTGAAGGGTTTGGAGGTGTTTATCGAATTTCTGAGTGGTATTAGAATGATTTAGATTTAAATAGGCATTGTTTATCATGTAAGTTATGTTGCATAACGCGATGTCCACAATTGTGGTATTTTTTAAAAAAGTTGATGATGGCACTTTACCTCTAATCTAATGCGTCCGTACACGAATTGATTTAGTTGGCGTGTGTGTGACTCGAAAATATGAATGTTTTGCATCATTGCATACGTGTGCGGGAATATCGGGTATGCACGATTGACTGACATATCGATGTGTAAGGGTTTTATTATCTAAGAGGTTATCTCTTTCGAAATATATATCCGGGCCCTGGCAAACAATCCGATCCACTATAATATGTACGATCGCGTAGCGAGACCAGAAAGAGACACTCTTTCTTCTTCCACTCGATATGTGCGTGTGTGTACGCGCGAGCGCTAGGATGATGATATATTTTGATATATTTTTTTCTCAACCGCGAGAATCCACTCACTCTCTGCTCTCTTTGCATAAGCGACTGCCGCGCGGACAAACGATTATTATTCGTTTATTATTATTGCCCGATAATATATTTGGCGTTCGTTATTGAAAAACATGCGTGAGATAATCGTGATAACGAGGAGCGTCGAGTTGTTGCGCTCGCGATGATGGCCGGCGATTAATATAAATAATGAGCGCCCGAATCGCACGCACAATTCGTCGCGTTGCGCGCGCTGTTTGGGGGCCGTTATCGCGCCGCTACGAACTCTGGGCTAAACGAGGTTACAAACGGGGTTATTGCAAACATACGCGCCAAGCTTCATGCTATATAACTCAAAAATCAACAAAAACATAACTTTTAACTACAACTAGGCACAGCTTTACTTTTCAAGTCCTTTCCCTTTGAGGGAATTTTTGCCTTTTAGGATTTCTAGAGAATAGGTTTTGTTGTTAAGAAGAGATGTGCATGAAATTTCTAATATGTATTATGTTGAGCGTTTAAAAGTAATTAAAATTAATTAAAAACTGTATTCTCGACGAACAAATTATGCGGGATAGGCAAATTTTATGGAATTGTATATTTTCCATTCGAAGTTCTAAAATAACTTATTTATCAAATTCGAAAAGTGCTGACGCAAAGCAAATGTTCTCCACATCATTAGAAAGTGCTTCGAATTTGTTGTTATCAAAAACATAATTCTCTCCATAATAGTTTTCTGGAAACTCCGCGTACGAAGAAGACTCGAAGAAATAAGTCATTACGAGTTTGTAAATTGCATCCGCATTCTTATGATTATGGAAATGTTTCCATGCTTTTTCATTCGAAGTTTAAGATGTAACAAAGCATGTAGACATTTTCCGAGAGTTATTAATTACACGATTTCGTAATGCTGTAAACTAAATCACACGACATATCAATAAAGTAATCAACAGTCAATTGAAGCAATATTCACAGATAGATAGAGCACATGAACAGCATTGCGTATTGTGGCTGATCGAGTTTTTTTTTTCGACGAATGAGTGCGTATCGAATGCTAATGTGTTTTTAATTAAAAAGAAAAACACACTGTGCGTAGAGATGTGTGTGGGCATTTTTATCAGCCGGGGCCGAGTCTGCTCCAGTTGATAACATCAAAAATATGTTGTTTTATATGTCTACGCTACACTCTCTCGGGCTCGCGCGCGCGCGCAAACGCCTCGAATATTTGAATGTCATACGGCCTAGTATAGTATACGTTGGATGCTAATTTTTTACTCAATCTTAAAATAAATATTGAGCGGATCAATAATAATTTGTAATCGAAAAACTGTCTGCCAGATGAGCTGACCCGTGCTACGCGCATATATTAATGCTCTATCTGTTTGGACTTCTCGCTTAAATCCATGCGGCTGACAATGCTGCTTCCTTCTTCTACTGAGCATAAAACCAGATAGTGTTATAATTTTTGTATAAGGAAATGTTTCTCATTAGGCTATTATAATTTCGTCGAGTGAATAAATTATAACAGGAAATAATTTTTTACGATTTACAAAAATGCTGTAACACTTTATAGAGATTGAATCACGAAGAAGGAAAAGGAAAAGCCTTCAAGCTTTGTTGACTCAGTGAATAAGATTTGCTAAACAAAATTAAAATTGTTATTAAATTTTGTTAAATTGTTACAGAATTCATCTCCATGAAGAAGGATACAGAAGATTCAACGTTATACAAGACAGCAGCCCACCATCATCAGATAATCAAGGTATGTACACGGGTACTTCTTATATAATTATTATATTTTCTTTCGATTATTGAAGCGCACGTGCGCGCACTGCTTTTTTAAATGCCAGCAAACAAGTGAAATCGACGCGGCGCGCTCTTGTCTCTTGGCACGCTCGTTGGCGCCAATTTAACCTTCTTCCCTCGTTTCTCCGCTTAGAGGAATTCGGCGCGCGACATGCATACGGTCGTCAAGGTCCATCGTACGTAATAAGCGGAGTATGTTGTATGTTTTTCGAAGCGCCACTGGTTTAGCAGCTCCATGAATCAAATGACAAAACGGAAAAAATCTCTAGTCTAAAAACTATGAGAAAAACAATCAATTGAATGGGATATTCTCGGATATCGTGCGATAGACTGGATGTAAATAATTATGTATTGTTTCGCTTATCTTATCATCGTGATCATCATCATTCCGGACAAGTGTCTGATTACATTCTGCTGCAGCCGAAAAAAATGCGAACGACACAAATGCACCGAAAATAGATTACGGCCATTCATGATTGCACTATCAGAGAGCAGCGATTGATTGCGATTAGTGTACGATTTGTAAGGTACTAAGCTCATTGCGATGCGTATCTTTCGGGGATCAGCTGATGGCAATTCAGCGGCTAATTCCAGTCATTAGTGCAGCGCGCATTGATAATTATTGGCTTGCATCGAGTGAATGAATAATACGCGCTCTCGCGCACATTCTCGCTCTCTCATTAAGAAAACGCCACACGAGAGAGGATATGACAAATCTACAGCTTCCTGTTGGCCCATGCCGTACGCACACATATGCTTTAATTACAAACTAAATACAATTCAGACGTGCGCGCGCGTGGTTTAATATTAGAGCATTAATAATATTGCTAGAGAACACGCTCTCGCGAGCGTCGTCGTCGTCGTAGTCGTAGTCGTCGGCTGAATGCGAACGTAGCGATAATCTGATATTACCTACATCCGTTTCATTTTTACCACATTGCACAACACAAACGCTCTCGCTGCGCCTGTATGCGCGCACTGTTTTTCCAAACACAATCCGTGCCATTATGCATGCATGTTCGGGATCCAATGGCATCGACCTGACTTTGATAATTGTTGGTTTACATTCGTCTCTGACTGTGTTTTCTTTGCAAGTTGAGACTTCTCTCCGCTGCGTATACATACATATATTTAAAGTGATGTAATGTAATTTAATACAAAAAGTAGCCACCTTTAATATTTCTTAAAAATTTTTAAAAAATTATGTGCCATTTACTTTTCGGTGGTTTGAGTTTTACTCGGGCATTGCGTATTCAAAGACAAAACCACCAACCACCACCGCGCATGAACAACTTTGGACGTCTGTTGGTGGTTGACCACTCTCTGCTGCTGCTGCAGGAATTGGATTACTTCTTCACTCGGAACGGAACTGGTTGATATGTTTTTTTCTTGCGTTGCCGGCGAAGAACGCGCGCAAGAAGCCATTCAAGATTGTAAATAATAAATTTCAAAACGAAACGCAGCAAAAGCAACATGTCCAGCGAAGCAAACAACCAACGCAATGGGATAATCCATGGGCATTTAGCATTACTCGCGCTCGCGGGGCGATTACGTGGCTGGAAGAAATCCACACGCGCGCGCGCGCTCTTGCTCGCGGTGAAGAAGTGGAAGAAGACGAATGAAAAAATCTCGCCTGTTGTGTATCTCTTCGCGTAGCCGTACCCACATTTATAACCCGCGGCGAAATGACTTTTTACTGCGCCAGGAATGTATTCGACGCGATTCTGGAGGGCGACTAATTAATTATGGCGATCGTGAGAGGACAATGCTGAAAATTAATCAACGCGCGCTCGCCAAACGCAATTAATGAAAGGCAGATTAATTGCTCCATATCCGCCATGCGTGGATGAGTGCATTTGTGGGCTAGTACGCCTCTGGCAAGTTTGGCGTAATCATAGCACGTGCTTATCGAAATCCGGTCCTGCGATGCGCCAGAAGAGGAGATCGCGGCTGCGGCGCGAGAAAAAGAAGAAGAGGAGTGTAGTATGTTCGTGCCCCCGTGGCCCGCGTATTTTTGTGTTTTCGCGTTCGTTTTGTTTGTTTCGTTTTCTTTCTTCTGCTTGCGAGATGCGCTCGTCGTAGGCCGCGGCGAAGAGAAGACGACGCGCGCATTCGTTCGTGTCGCGCGGCGCGGAATAAGAGGAACAACGACGACGACCGCGCGCGCGAGCACCGTCGTCGTCGTCGTTGAATGCGTAGCGCGGTAGCCGTCCAGTAGGCAGCAGGTCAACGCGCTCCATCCCGCTTTGATTCATTCACGTTGAGCATCAATCGGGCGTGGATGTGCGGCTGGAGAGAGCCGTACATTGCGTACGTGCACAGGAAACTCGCCATCGTCATCATCATCACCATCGTTCTGTTTTGTTCAATTTTTTTACGTGTGTATAAATCATGCATTTTTTCAATTCTTCGTTTCGTGCGCTCACGCTACGTGTTTTTCTTGCGTTCGATTTAAATGAATCAATCGAAGAAAGATCTTGCATGTGGGGCTCGAGAAGGAACTTCCTCCTCGTCTATCTCGATTTCTGAAGGCTGAAAATCTTGGTTCCCTCCAAAAATCATTATTGATGAAAACACCCCACTCACATGCTTTTTGGCTTAAACACCATGAAATTCTCTTTGCTGCTTTGATTTGGAAAAAGGTGCACCTGAGATTTTGATTTCCGGTACCCGGCATGTGTGTATTTGCTTTTTTCTTGCGTTTCTTGGGACTTGCTTTCTCAATCACTCGTATTGAACGACGCGGTGCTTTTTCCTTCTTTTTCGTGATGGTATGGCATTACATTCGCGAACACATAATAAATGGACGTGTGGTGCGGACAAAAGCCAATTTAAAAACACCCAATACAAGAACGGCAGCAACCACTCGGACGACTGACTCGGTGCAGGTGTTCCTCTCGAGCATTGCATGGCTATTGAAATGGCGTACACGACGCGCTCGTCTCCTTCGTGGTGCGCTGCTGCGCAGCATGCACGATGCGCGTTTACGTTTATGTGCCCATTATAACAAAAGGAGCCCACAGTCCTCTAGCGCGCGCTCACGAAAAGGAGCAAAACGAAGAGATGCAGCAGCAGCAGTACCAGAGGAGAAGAAGAAAAAACACCAACACAACACACATCCACATACACACGTGCATGCATCAAGTGTGTTTATCGCGCTCCGGTCTGTGCCAGGTGTTAAACGCTGCCATCGCATCATCGCATCGGAAAAACGATTTACCTTGAATAACTGAATAATAACGACGAAACCAAATCGAAACGCGCTGCCTACATGCATACAATACACGTGCATACTGCGTTCAGGTGCCTGCCTACCTTCATTGGCATGTTGTGCCTGCTTTCTACACACATGCACTTCATTCATCGTCCTACGATACCACTGATTTTTTAATCGATACGTTCAATCTCTCTGAGCACACAACCAGAAGAGAGCAAAAAGCAAGCAGCGTGCTAGAGTCCCCCCAAAAAAGGAACACCATCTCACAGATGATGGCGCGATAAAGATTCACAGAACTGGAGGAATCGAAAACCAGCCCACTTCCGGTTGGCCACAAGTGCTATCAATACATGCTGAGCGCCGTGTATAAATTGAAAACTGGTTGATTTCCGGCTGAGAGGGTTTTCTAGTTCATCATCTCAATGGCTCATTATCTTGCTTTGCTTTGCGTAGCTGAGCTTAGCTGTAAGCAGCGACGCGATAAATTGGGAGCGAAATAGTTTTTCTGAAAAATCGCACATTGTTTATCTCTTCCAAGAAACACTAATAAAAAAGGCGGAGAGAAATTATGATGAGCCGGAGATAATGCGCACCACCTGACAATGGTGCACCTTTTGAATGCAAAATATTTCAAGGTACGTCCCCTTGTCGTCCCTGCCCTCGCACAGCGTCCGCTTGCGAGAAGAATGGATTTAGTGCTTAGCATTTTCTAAAGTGGTACTGAATGGATTATATGCTGGTATGGTTGACGTGCCAAAAAGGGTTTCGCATTGTCATTACAAGTGGGCACTTAAACCCGACAATAAACTCAACGAGCGGTTGCTCGCGCTTAAAGGGGAACACCTCTTAAGTGTGGAGGTAACCTCGCGAAGGTGTGCTGTAATAATAGCAATAATGATATTTCGCAAAGTCCATCGTGTTATTGCACATTGCGCAGCGTGGTTTAATAGAGTCATAATCGAATTTGATGACCGGAAGGAATACCATCAGTAGCGTCAGTCGAGCGCGAAGCAGCGCGCATTGCGCTAGACAACCTCGTCGTCTTCGTCTCTTCGGTCGAAGGCAAAAAAAAAGGACGTTTCGTAATCAAGTTACCGTTTCGATATTTACGTGACTGGACAGATTTGTGTGCGAGATGACGGTGCGCGCGCGCGTACGCAACAAGGATGGCACGGCAGCAGCGACGCGCGTTTTCGAATGCAGGAAATGGTCGAATGATGTAAATTATTATATCGCCTTCCAGTAGTCGGTCGCTTTTTCCACTCGGCCCTTGTCCGCGCGGACGTGCAGCACACTCGCGGTGATTTTTTTCTCCTCTCCGCGTGCTGTCATCCCATCAAAACAACAAACAGACGGCGCGCGCGGTCGCAGCCGAAGCGAACGAATGCGTCCTGAAATTCTTCAATGATTACACATTGATCCAAAGGACGCGCGCGCTGTTCAAGCGTTACGTGCGCGTTCCTTGCTTCAGTGGATGTGCGCAGGCGAAGAAGCAAGAGAATACCAGAAAACGAGCGAGATGAGTAAACATAAAATGCGCGCCAAGTCGAAACGACAAACCTATTTCCGTTGACCGCTCTGTGCTACTGTGTACGGACGCGTACTTTTATTCTTACTTAAGTCAACTTCTTTTCAGCCTGCTGCTGCTGAGCAAAAATAAAGATTCCTCTCGCGCCAAAGACGCGGCTTGTCCAAGTGAGTTTTTCATAAAAATATAGCAATTTTCCGCGTGTAAAGCAAAACGCATTTATGCAAAGCCTTGTTTTGCATACATCTTTTTCTTTTCTCTTGGTGTGTTGTGTGGAAGACTCGCGTGCGCAAAGCCCCGCACACACCCGCATAACACCATCGCGGTCGCGAGCGCGCGCGCATTGCCCGACTTGACCCCATCCGGCGAAAGAACAACACGCGAAGCGCGCACTCGCTGGCTGAACCGGCCTTACTTACCGAAGAAGAGGAGAAGACGAAGACGTGGACGACGGCGAAGCGAGAGCGTGGCACGCCGCCGCGGCCGACCTTCCAGAGGCCGCGCAGCTGCAGCGAGCGCGCATCGACCCACGATGCATACGCGAGCTCGCGACCAAACGTCCAGCCAAAACAACATCTCTTCGCGGTGCCATTCGTACGTACTTGCGAGGTATGCTGCGTTATTGTGCACCATGCACTTAATATAAACACACGACGACCGTGCGCGCGCGCGCGCTGTGTTGTGCATACACTACAAAAGAACAAAAAGCAGAGGCAAGTCGACCAAGAAACGCGCGGGCACACTTAAGTACGGCAAAGAGTCAGCAAGGCCCTTAACACTCAATTCGCCCGCAACCCAACGAGCTTTCATATTCGTGCAAGACTCTTCTCTGCATTCGAGAAAAGATGACGATGTGTAACCTTATCGCGCAGTATGAATTTGTTTATGCTTGAGGTGGTATCATCGAGCAAATGCAATCGCGCGGTTTTGCAAAGCGTTGCAAATGTCGAAAAACTCGTGACCTTGCTCGCCTTTAAGGTTGCGGCGATGCAAGTCGCGCGTGGGCGGCAACTGGCAAGAAATGCGCATCGCTCGCCCGAATTGTGCGTAGCCTTAATAAATTAATTACAATGTAACACACTGACACATCGTTGACTCATTTCATTGTTGGGTGCGCGCGCGCGCACACGACTTGAATAATGTAGCACGCTCTCCTAATGGCTTGGGATATTTTATCATCATCTTGTCGTTTCGTAGATAAACGTCAAAGCATTAGTATGGCAAAAACGTGCCCATCAAATGCAAAATACGAGCGCAAACAACACGACGACGGGCGTGTTGTTCGTAAACAAATTAATTAAGTGGCTTCATTCACTTTTGCGTGATCCGCACTCCATTCATCGATAGACGCGAAAACATTGATGATGCGCTATTATTGATAATTATGTAGGGCGCGTCTAGTGCTAAATAATAATATTTCATAATTTGCGCTGTACAGTTTTCCGCATTGCTTTATTACAATGAAGTATTTTAATTCAAGACTCGTTGTTTACTAGCTAGGCACACTGGCGGGTGTGTGTCGTCTTATCTCATTGCGGATGTGACGATTGTTTGTAAGAAATTTGTAAACAATTAAAACTAATACCAATAACTACACAGAGATTAGATAGATAGTTATTAATCACGTGAAATTACGCAGAATTTCATACGTGAATAAATATCTGATTGATTCGATATTTACAACAACAAGAAAAAAACATTCAAAACAGCTAACCGATTTGCTTTTTGCTTGGTTGATGTATTTGATATTGGATGGATGGTAAATTACAAGTTGTGTAGAAAAATATTTGTAGGATAGCTCAACGAGCTTAATATTTGAATTACATTTGGTAATTTTTTTATTTATGTGGGTTAGAAGAGAATTTTTCCAGTTTATTGACCCAAGCTGGCAAGCAAGCAACCAGGCAAGCAGCTAACATGATAATGATGACTTTAGCGTACGCAACACTCTCAGAATGTACGCTCGTGAGTACGATATTAAAGTCACATCCGCTTTTCGGCAGCGGCACTCCTTCAAAGTCCCACTCGCGCGTGCGCGTGCTCGCAAGCATTCACACACAATATCCAAAGTCATTTTTTGCAATTCCCAGAACGACATCCGACTGGACCCATCATCATCGCCGTCATCATAATTCGCGATTGAACGCATGAAAAATACTGGGCGGATGATGATCATGATGATGATGATGATCCAATCGAGCAACGCACAAACTAACCTTGGCCATAAAAATCAATTAAATAATTAACGTTGTTCATTTGAACCTAATGTGTGTGCGCGTTTACTTATTTACTTAGCTATTACTCATTAGCTTCACGACGTACTCATGATGGGAATTAAATACAGCGCAAATGGGCATTCCTCGCATACAAGTTGCTCGATTAGCAAATGCGTTTCTTCGTTGATAGATAGATAAAAGTTATTTGTGTTCATCATTCATTCATTCATTCATTCGGCTTGCTCGCGCGCTAGCTAGCTTGGTAGTTTACTACTATCTGCACTCGTTTGCTCATTCATAAGCCTGCGCGCACCGGAAGTGTGCGTAGAAATAATTTCCTGGAAGTGGCGTTTCTCAGGCAATGCCGGAAGTCGGAAATTAAGTGGGTGGAGTAAGGTTCCATTCGATTTTCGGCGTGTGTTTGCCAATTCAATTTGCGCCATATGGTTTTCTAATGGGACATCCGTCCCTCATTCATTCAGCCAGCAGTTGTTAGTTATTTTCTTCTTCATATTCATTCACGGCACCGAAGCGTGCGCGTCCATGAATGAAGAGGATCCGCTTCTTGAGAATCACGTCGTGCGGCGAAAGGAAACGGAAACAAGGGGCATTTGTGCACTTCCGGTGCGCCGAAAGGAAGCGCATAGAGAAATTTGAAAAGACCTTCGTGAATATTAATCCGGAAATGGTTTTCAATAGCGATTTATGTGTCGCCGAAGCTTTTAATTTTTATAATGCCAATAAATAGCCCCAATCCATCGGGGTGAGTGGTGGGTAGGTTGTAGGAAATTGTTAGAATTGCATTATTATTATTTTTTCTTTAATGCATTCGAGATTCGTAAAGTGCTGCTCTCTCTTCTCTGAATCGGGCAGAGCGCGATAAGCAGGCAGCAAGATGCAAAACAGGCATTATGTGCGTGGCGGCGATGATACCCGTCTAGACGGGCGTATCAAGTGTCTTAAGCGCTTTCGTCTTTCTTTCGTTTATTGTTTCACTCGACATATTTCGACATTTGAACGTTTCGACACGTCCTTTAGACCGTGCCATGCAAGGCTGCAGCAAGCAGTCCAAGTGAAAGAATCGGCAGCTGTAAAAATATTTCGATGTCCCTTTTCTTCGTTTTCGTCGTCGTTCGCTTTAAGCTTACTTATCAAGTGTCGTTTGAAGGACGGCGAAATGTGGAGGATATGTCTCTTTGTGTTATCGCTACTTAAAGGATTATCATTAAGGTGTGGGTTTCAAGAATGCGCTTAAATTTCACACATTTATACTTGGATTCGTCCTTTTTTTTAAACACGGAGACCTCATCAGTCGATTCGCCAGTGAGCAATTCAGTAAACTGTAAAGTCGAGTAAAATAAGTAGTTTGTATATAGGTATTTTTATTATTTTCGAGGTCGAATTTTATATTTCTTGAAGGTTACTTGAGTGTTGCCCGCGTGACGCGTAGTGCGGATGTGCGATGAATGAATGAATGAATTTTTATTGGAAATCTCTGTATTTCTGCGCTCGACCCGAGTGGTAATTCTTCATTAGTATTATTACTGCAGCAAAGCGACACATGCAAGAACATTTACTATGCAAATACAACTGAAAAATCCAAACGGAATTCGAAAAGGTGAAACGAGATGTAAACGCAAAGAGAAACGAACGAACCGCTCATATGCGTTGCGCCGGTTGTGGAAGCGAGCTCGGCGCGCAAGCGAGATGCGACGACATTCGCTTGAATGTACTACGTATTCCATTCATAATGGCTGCCTCGGTTCATTCATAAAAAGCCAACTCGGGCCGAGAACGCGCGCGCTCGGTCGCTTCGTCCTCGTGAGTCGGACGAGGAGCGCAGCAGGAGCCACGCAGGAGCAGCGGAGGCGAGTTGAATGCGGCGGCCGAACGGTCGCGCCACTAACAAAACTCCTTCACGTCCTATGTGTGAGCTCGCCATCCATCCTGCTTGCGCGTTTCCGTCCGGTCCGTTCACCGCATTGCACCTCTCTCGCCGCGCTCGTTCCCTCACACAAACATGCTCAGCGCTCAGGATCGAGCCGTACTACGCTCGGGCTCCGAGTGCGCTCAGTATCGTACGACATGTCGAGGAGGTACGTGTTGCTCTGTTGCTCAACGAGGACGACCACGACGACGACGGCGACGACAACCACGACGCGACATTGCTGCTGCGGAGAGAATAAGCGTGTGGTGCGCCGCTCTTAAAGGTGGATTATTTCGTGTGTTGTGTGTTATTGCACAAGCGAAACGTGTTTTATATTATTCAACGCTCCTCGATTATCGAATAATAATAAACAACAAAAAGCAATCGCTCGCGCAATTCGGGTGTTTCATTGAGTTTGCAGTGTGTGCGCGCAGCAGCCAGCGTTCGTTCATTGAAAAGTTGCGCGCTGCTTTGGTGGAGTGCTGCCAATTAAACAATCGAGTGATTATATTCGTATTGTTGTTGATGCACAGTTTTCTCAACTGTTGGTGTGGTGTGCTTCAGTAATAATAGCAGCAACAAAAGCGAGCGATACACAAATGTGCGCAGTGTGGATACATCGCGGCGGCGCGCACTTGTCGTAGCGTAAACAGGAAGGACGGACTGTTTGTTGCTCGATTTCGTGTTGGGGCACAATAATCATAAGACTCGGGCATCATCAGCATCCTGATCATCTTTGGCGATTCGCATCATGCGTGCGTGCGCTGCGACCTATGGTGCGTGGAGGACTATACGCAGCGCGAACGCATCCAACGGCCGCAATAAAAAGTGAGTTCGCACATCCTTTCGGAGCCAAAACACGCAGATGCGCGCGCGTGTGTACTTATTTTAAGTCGTCTCGTCCGCACTTGAAATGCGCGCGCGGGATCCCTAGCAGCAGCAGTAACAGCAACCAACAGCCATGGAAACTTTCTTATTTAAATACTTTAACGTAGGCGCGCGCGCTACTGCTGCTTGCATTGCCATGCCATGCCCATGCGTTCAACGGAACGCGCTTGCTTACTGCAAGTCTCTTCGTACTTAAGTCTCGAAGAGAGCGTTTGGAATGAATGAATATGTGTGTGCGTTGTGTTATGTTCATGCTTCGTTGCTGTTGCCTTGCCTCACTTTTCGCTCTTCGCACATGGCTCTGTTGTAAACGCCGAAAATGCGCAACTTTCATTCAATGGCATAATTGTAAAGTTGTGTGTTGTATGTGTCCGAATGGAAAGCCATAAATCTTGGCGAAAACATCGAGAAACATCCCTCTTTGACCCTATTATTTTCTTGTCGGTGCAGCGAGCAACTTGTCGTTCGATTGTCTACCTTTGACGAAATTCCAACACGTTGTTGGAATGTTGGGGAGATGGTGTTGATGATGGTGGTAGTACATCCGGCGCGCATGATTGTTTGATGCCTCTTTGGTCCTCGCTTGAAGCGCGTTGGTACACACCAGGTGTACTTCGGCGGCGCGCCCACCATCTCCTGGTTTCCTGGCGATACGATGGCGTGGGTTGCCGGTTTCAAAGAGGCTGCCCACTTGCGCCTAACTCTCTCATAGCAATATCGTCGTCACCGCAACAAACTAAACTCTCTTTAGAAGCAGGCATACTTAGATACAACAAGCAGCAACAGCAGCAGCCGAGAACAACAACGCGAGCGTGCGCCTCCAACGAATGCATGCATAGCTCTCCAGTCGATATTATAATGTGTATAATGCGGCTCTCTCGCTAACTAAACTCGTATTTATTGCATATTTATGAGTGTCGAGAGAGCGCTCGCGCACGCGTTTACACGTTGGTTTGGTAAAAAGTGCGGGGTTGTAGATTTAGTACGTGTACAACATTTTCCAAGCGCGCCCACCACCAAACTTTGCCTCGGATATATGCATTACTTCTTGAGCTAGTAGAATGATATAATTACGAGCGTACTAAAAATAGCTGCGTTTGTAATGTTTATCCGCGCGAAAACAGCTGACAATTAACGAACGCAATGCGGAATGAAAATAACGAAAATATTTTCGTGTTCCTTTCTCGCGGTGCGCATTCAAAATCGTGGAATTCCGCTTGGAACAATTTAACTGAACAACTTTCAACGGTACATTTCGTTCGTCGGTTTCGTCGTGTTCTGCGCTTACATCGGTCGTGCGCGCATTTCTTTCGTTTCGTGCATTTGAAAACACCAGCCGAGAGAAGATACACATAGATCTCCTCTTCCAGCTGAATTTCTGCTGCTCTCCAACCAAGTTCATCGCTAGCTTGCGTCTCGTCTCCGTGGTCGTCATCATCAGCGTCCTCGTCCTCAGATCGTCTATCTGCCTATATATATTGCGCGGCGCGTGCTTATGTATTGAAAGAAATCGTGGAGAGTGTGTATAGTCAAGGCACTCTACCAATTAACGTTTTGTTCGCTCGCGCGCTCTTCTCTCCAGCGCTAGTGAAAGATTATTATTACTCCTACGGCTGTCTTCTCCATATATCCTTGGGTGGAAATCTTCTCGCTTGCTTTTTTCGCCCAGGCTGTGCGAGCCGAAGAAAAACGAGATTTGTGAGGAATTTGAAATTATCACACTTACAGCGCGCGTACGATGTGTTGTTGGCAACAATATGAACTTTGTTCGCGATTGTCATTAGTCAACTGTTCTTTGTAATTGTATTTGATGATTGTTAAATTGTTTGCGTGCTTTTTGTGTAGTTTTAATTATCAAACGGTTTTTGTTACGACGTTTCCATGACTCTTCCATTCATTCCAAGTTCCAGTAAGTCGGAGCAACCATTCATTCATTTGAATGAATGAATCGCGCAAAATGCGAATAAACAACAACATACAAAGTAAACGTGCGCTCGTCTATCCTGCGGAATAATAATAAATAAAAACTGGTTGCTTATTATTTGCTTCATGCTCTAGCGTCATAATAATAATGAATCGAAACGAAATGTCAAGGTATTAGCAATAGAAGAACAATCGTCATCGGGCACGATGTGTGTCGGCGGCGGTATATTGGTATAATAATGTATATCAATTTCAATTGATACACTAAGCGTTAGAATAGAATTGTGAATAATGATGAATCAACACATTTCGCATTCTGCGAATTCTTGATTAGTTAAGCAAGAAGGTCTTGATGGTGACAACGATTAGTAATATTCGTTTCGTTTTGATTGTATTGCAGCTGGCGACGATGACGGACCAAGGTGGAGCCTGGTTAGGGCGCTGATCACCAGGCCACATGGCTTATCATGGAGGCCAAACATCCTTGCCGCGCGCGCACCGACCGCGGGCGCCGATCATGAGCGTCCCGGCGCCGCTAACAGCACCGCTCGCACCCTTACGCAGCACGCAGCCGAACAGCAGTAGTAGCAGCAGTAGCAATCAACACCACCTTCCGCCGCCGCCATCAGCAGCAGCTGGGGCATCGACGTCTACACCACCCGCTTCGACATCTTCCGCTGCCGGCGTGTCGCTGGTGACCCCGCGTCCGGACTCTGAACGTCGCAGCAATGAGTATGTGGACACGCCGTTCCGGGTGCAGCTGCCGGCGCCAGCCGCCGCCGTTGTCACAGCGAGCAGTCCGCCACCACCGCCGCGTGTCCAGCGGCCGACGCGGCTGCCCATACCACCGCCATCGCTGCCGCCCGTCACCAAACAGCCGCAGCCGGCCTCCTTCAGCAAGGAGCCGCAAGTGCCGGTCATCTGTGACACGAGACAGTCGATCATCTGCGGCGAGTGCGGTCGCTGCCGGTGCCAAGCGTGCCAGCAGCCGCGACCGCTCCCCGAGTGCTGGACGAGCACGTATCGGTGCTCGGCCGACACGGTCA
The DNA here is from genome assembly GCA_030264675.1 of Anaulacaspis nigra. Lineage (NCBI taxonomy): Eukaryota > Metazoa > Arthropoda > Insecta > Coleoptera > Staphylinidae > Anaulacaspis > Anaulacaspis nigra. Next base: position 39,498 of record JARJDV010001736.1, read on the forward strand.
TCGATTACGCGTCGTGCTTATGCTGTGTCAAGGGGCTGTTCTACCATTGCTCCGAATCGGACGGTGGTGATACGTGCGTGGACCAGCCGTGCAATTGCGGCCCCGACCGCCGCACGGCGCGATGGGGTTGCCTGGCGGCATTATCCTGCGTCCTACCCTGCCTGCTGCTCTACTGGCCGCTGCAGTGCGGCAAACGCGTCGTCGAAGCGTGCTACGCACGACACTCGAGACTGGGATGCCGGTGTCGGCCGAAGTCCTCTGCCGCCGCCGGCCAGCAGCTGAACACGCCCGAGAAGCGCCTGCTTGACGTGTCACCGGACTTTTGAACTGCTGCTCATCGACGACGGCAATATTGATGCTCTATGATTGCATATGTATCATATGCATGCATAATAATGTGTGCGCGTCCGGGATGTGTGGTTGTTGTCCTTCTCCCCGCTCGCATTGGTGATTCAACACAGACACTTAAACGAATAGTGCACAACTGCGTTCTCTTCTAATCATGGCGATAAAAAGGTGCGCGCGCCGCTTAAAAATTTCAAACACAATTTGAAAATCGAACACTAAAAACTGCAGAGAGAACGAAACGCACTCGAACTGAGATGAAGACAGCGGGGGTTGGAGGGGAAAAGCGAAACAGCAAATTGTAAAACAAAAGTAATACTACTATATATACTTTATATTAATTTATTTTTTTGTAAATATGGGGATGTATAACTGTAAAAAGTTTTTTAAACGACTGTTAAAAATTATTTAAAGAAATGAATTAATAATGCAAAGTGCTTTTGTGAGTTCGCCAAACGCCTCGAGATTACATCGGTGTCCCTTGCTTGCTTTGGAATTGAGGATTCTTCTGCGAAGAATTTTTGGAGCACATTCGATGATCAGGATCGGAACGGACGGGAGGGATGAAGAAGAAGGAGGAGGAGAAAGGGTTGGGCGGCGGTTGAGGGGGGCACACGAAGGCAATTTGAGGCTAAGGCTCTCCAGTATTATCTAGTCCTGCGTGTTGCATCATGAAAAACGCGCTTTCACTACGCATCGAGCTACAAAACGCGCAGAAACCAATCGATTCATGAAACGTATACAAATTAGACTTTAATTAATTGTAGCAATTTAGAGAGATGATGATATGATGTTGAAGATACAAACAGAACTGAAAGAAACCATTAGGGTACACTCGCCGACTCTGCTGCTCTATTGTTGCTGTTGTTGTGTTGTAATTGCAATATGCGCATCATGCTGAACGCAATTATTAAGTATGTTCATTCATAGTTTTGTAGCTCGTTGACGTCGAAGCTGAAACGCGAACCAAAATGTACGTGCGAATGCGATGAAAATATTTTATTGATTATATATGCAGATTTAAAGCAACAAAATGAAGCAAAAAATGTATGAATGCGTCTTCACGTTTAATATCCAATTGTAACAAAGAATTATTAAGAAATATTAATACACAACAAATACACAATACCATTTATTACATGATCATAATGATGATAAAGGAATTAACTTTTGTTGTAAAGCATGTGTACGAAGTGCGGAAACGAGGAATCAAAATAACTCATACATAAAAACAATTACGAAACAATTAGAATTTACAACAAAGCGTGTCGTTCTTATACAATGGCCAAAATTTATATTTATTGCAACTTACAAAATACAACACAAATGACTGGCTAGTTTCTCAATAATAGTTATCAAAATCAAAATTCGTAGCAAAACATATTACATCTATCAATATCCTATAATAATGTGTAATAATCAAAAATTACTCTAAATGTAATTACGCTCTTCGGGAAAAAACATGATGTCTATTTGCGTGTATTCTACATGTTTAAACTATACTCATAAATGTAGCAAAAAGTATAGCAGTTCGCATTTATTGAGATTGAAATTCGACAAATCAGTGATGATGATTATGCCTTGACGTATTGATGAATGCATTTGCAAGCGTTGTTTTTTGTGTATGAAGCAAACTAATATGATAAGTAGGAGTAAATTTAACGTAAACGCAGAGAGTATATTTTTATACATGGTAAATGTGTGAGTGAACGGAGTGAAACACGTTGAAAGAGATGAAGGAGATGAAACATTGTCGAATTTCAATTTGATGTAATGGAATGCCATATTCATACTTGTATAAGAAGAGGTCACAATTGATAGATGCGCACGCGATTGTAAAACAAAACATTTGGCCGAGCATTATAAATGCTCGTTATGCAGTCATTACGGTTGAATTTATTTTGTAAGTGCCGTGTAATATGAGATGATAACGAGGAGAAAGAGGAGGAAGAAGAAGAGCAATTGTGTATCCCTTGTCGTTCGTATCGGCATTGTCTCTCTTTGGATACGCAGCAAGACGACAGGCGTACTGACGATAAGCGAAATCATGCATGAAGATAATAATTGATTATAATATGCAACAATTGTAAGCATGAAGGTGCCAAATATGGGCGCGCAGAGTAAGAAAGAAACACATTGTAGCTATATGACTTGTAAATATAAAGAAACAAAACTGTAATATTACTATCTAATAATGTTAAAAATAACACGAAACCATCGTCAACAAATTACATTGTTGTTTGTTTCTTCTTCAAATTTTTTTGATTCTTCACATTTCACCTGCGTCTCTGCGCGATTTTCTATTTCAGCCGTATTTATCGCAGTGATTAAAATTATATACGGCAAGCAAGCGGTTCGTAATGTTGAAATGCATGAATGTTTTAACAACCAGCAGCAGTCATGGAGGGTCATATGACCGGAAACTCTACTTATATGTGTACACGCAGGCAGGATGATTTCCATCTGGTTACATCCTCATCAAGAGAGACTCCAAAGGAATTTTTAACCGGCACAAAAACGCATGCACATGTACAGAGAGAGCCCACACAGCTTCGTTCGTACGAGAGATGGAAATAGATATTGCATACACGGGCGGCCAGCAAAACCAAACGATCGACGAAAACATCCTTGTAAATATGTGGGATGATGAATTCTCTCGGTCTAAGTAAGCGGACGAGACTGAGAGCTATTAGAGGACAATCTATCGAGTGTGTTTGTTGTTTCTAATTATGAATGCATCATCATCATCATATAAGCTCGGGAGATTCACGCTATTAATTTTTGCCCATTACATAATTGTGATTGTTGTTGTTGCAATCTCCGGCGCGCACACTCATTGCGCAATGTTTTTGACGGTGCCCATACGTCTACGTGTGCATTCCGTCAGAGTGTGTGTTTACGCCGGGTGGGTAGTGCAACAGTTGTTATCGTCGCGTGGTATTTGTGAAAATTAGTGTGCTTCCGTTCATTTTATTAATGTTATCAACAGTATTTCCTACAATTGGGCAATTCTACATCGTCTGAGCATATAAATAAGGTAAGTTCAGCTTTTGAAATGAAATTACGTTGTCCTCAGATTGAATCAGCACTTTGGTATTATTGTGGTCAAGTAGATTATATTCGTTGTTAGATCTAGTGTTTTAATATTGCACATGGTTTTAGTGATCCCAGCACAGTGGAATGCATGAATCTGTTTGTCATCGATGCGTCCACAGAAAAACAAACCAACTGTGAAAGAATGCATATTGGTGGGACGATAACAACCGCCCGGAAAGGTCGTGAGACGAAGCGAGACGACCGAAGGTGAATTAAGTTTCCTCTGAATTCGAGCATTTCCACTGAATAAAAAGCATCTCGCAGGTTGGATGGGCTCACTTTGGGGATTGGGCTGTTCGCGTGCCTTCGTAACAATCATGTATGTCGTTCCGAGAAGTGTGCCCGGCGACTTTGTCCACAATGGACGTTCTCAGGAATTCCGAACGCTTGGGGTAAGTACTCGCATCATTTTCTTATTGCTTCGTCATACGCTCCCAGAACGAGACATCGACTTTTCCAATCTCTGCATATTTGTACGCACACGTCGTGCGCTATTTTCGGATGTCGCATGGCCGACATCCAGCAAGTCGCAGAGCAAGCGTAAACATCGTCCTGCAACAGCGCCCGCAAACATATTCTCAACCAAGGAGGAAATCACTTCCTACTTGTTACTCATTGCATCGCCGCTGGTCACCTACGATGTTGATGCGCGCATTCGCAGGTTCTAATAACGCCTGCCATTCTTAATATACACACACTTGTGCTCGCATTCGAAGAAAATCGAGTCTATGGCGCGTCTGCGACTCGCGCAGACATTCGACATAAATAAACCATGCTTGTATGTTCGTCGCGGTGTGCGTTGGACGAAAATACTTCATTCAAAACATGGATTGGCTCTCTCGACTTAGCAGCTAGCTCTCTAGCTTTATCAATGCGTACGTGGCAATTGCCTCGATGATTAGTTTGGTAAAAAATGACTGGCAAGAAAAAAGTGGATCGATGAATAATGAGGAATGCGTATAGTTGGAATTCACGTTTACGTGGATATCGTAATTGACTATAATAATAATAAATTAAACGGAAGTTCTCGCGATGCTAGGCAAGCAAGCAGCGAGAAGTTCTTGTGCTGCTGCTGCTGTGGTGCCGGAGACTGAATGAATGTTGCTGTGCGTCTGAGATGATTCGAACGTGTTCTTCGACAGGATGGATCGCAGCATAGATAACTACTAACCACATCACCGCCTATTGCCTGTCGTCGTCGTACTCACGTTTTGCTAGCCTGTGCATAACTATCGCTAATAACACGACGAATAAAAATTCATTAAAAATCAATAAATTTCATGGAACTTAATAAGAAACGAAAGGAAATAGCTACAATTAGAGTTGAATTTAAATTGGTATTCGATATTTAATTGGACGCAGGACGTTCCTTCGTTGAATCCTGTCAGTTAAATAACTCACATGGAATTTTTACATGTGAACGAATTTTTCGAATCAGGGTTTTCACACTTTACTTTATTACTACCGTAGTTGTTGTATTCATTAATTTGTGAAAATAAAAATATTTGTATGAATGTAGTCAACATAGTCGAACAAGTTGTCAGCTAGTTGTAACAAATAAGGAAATGCAACCTAATAATTGCTGGGTGTATGAACCTTATAGCAAAGCTAGCAAAAGCGGAGCGCATTGTGAGCCTCCGTGCAGTAGCAAATAGGAAAAAAGTGCGTAGTTGTGAAATATTTCAGTGACAAATGTGGCGCGTATCCGGTCTCCTATTACACGCAAACGTACAACGTACAGCACGCACCCACAGATGCGATAAATTAAAAACGGGCGGTCGGTTGCGTTTCATTTCGTTTCGGGTCGCGCGCTGTCAAACGATTCCGAAGACGATGCGCCGCGTACAAATTGGCTTCTGGTCATAGTCGACTCGCAGCGTTAATTGCCGCCCAATAATAATACACACAGCATTGAACACAGTTGATTTCTGCGCGCATGCAAACATATTCCGTCTAGGTTTGTGTTGAGAGCCGCCATTCAGTTGCGAATGTTTTTCAACTTCATTGAATGGGATTATCGACTGTGAATAGAATGAATGCAGATTCACTTTTCGCATTCGTGAAAGAGACGCCTCCTCTCGTATGAATTGTGTGCATGTTAACTTCTAGCATCAGATAGAGAGTCAATGGTCGTCGTCATCGTCGTCGTCGTCGTGGCCAGTCTGCGATGATGAGAAGCTACGAGCATAAAGGAATTCCGGGAAGGCAGATTTTTCTTCTTGCGCACCGTTGTCAATGCGCAAGCAAGCACTTTACACAAGTTTTACACGGAGCTGGTGCTGCTGGTTCTTGTTAGTCTTTTGGTGGTTGGGTGGTTGGATACCTAGCGAACCTGCCCTGCCCTCGGCTTTTGAATGCCATTCCGCATTGCATGCGGAGAACCCAGAGAGATTGATGTGCGCGTTTCTCGTAGGTAGGAAGATGCGCGCATCGTGCAGCTGTTAGATTCTTCTTCGTCTTCGCTGAGGGGAAGTTGGGAAGTTCACACACAACCCACCAACGTGCGTGAAAGGTGCTCATCATCGGGGCCGCAACGCACACAAATCTTCCACTTGTAGATTTACAACCTTCTCGAGTGCATTAATTAAATGCGCATTTTTCACATGTCTCCTCATTCTTTTTGATATTCCATAAATGCGGCTCGTATTTCATTTCCCTTTTCATCGTCGGCGTGGAGGCAGCAACTCAGTTCATTGCATGCGGCGTGCACTTAAGGACAACGACTGATAGACGATGCCAAGTGGGATGCAGCTTCCTGTTTTCGTTCCGCATTTGCGTTTTATCAGCTCGCCACGCACTGTGCGTCGTCAATCACATTATCGCGTTCGCCATTAATACGACGATGATTAGTGGTGGCCCGTTTTAATCGCACATGCGTCTTTTCGTTTCAGATTCGTGGGTGCATTTTTGGCCCGATTGACAATTACTTCCTTTCGGCGCGCCAGCAACTTGCAGCGCAAGCGACACATGGCATGGCCGGACGAAGCGCGTAGGCATCCATGCATCATTATGTCGACAGGTACGCGGCTGCATTTCGGTGGAATTGTAGTAGGATGCGAAGTGTGAAGGAGTCGCCGAAGGAGTTTGCCAGATGGTGGATGTGTGACCGCAACGACAAATATATATATCAGGTATGTATGTACCTTCCACGCATACGAGCGCAGATGTAAAATGTAATCAAAGCGCAATTCGAAATCGTAATATGCGCTCACGATGGGCGACGTCCTCATAGAGGAGAGAAAGCGCATACGAAATCGACCTCTCTATGCTGCAAACTCCTACCCAACAAACGACAACGACGACGACAACAACAACACAAACAGGCAAGAGACGTGCGTTGAATGAACGAGCGCAGCGGCGCGCACACCGTTCACGAGTAATTCATAAATTATTTGTGTTTATAGTAAAAGGAGTCGAACCACGCACAAAACGAACATAAAATATGTAATAAATGTCGTAGCATTTAAAATATACACACATGCGCGCGGACAGCGAGCGCAACAGTTCTCGCAACAATACGAATAAAAGAATTTGAATTTTTAATATGCGCGCATACAGCGATGTAAATGAAAATTTTGTTGGAATTATTACTTATTGCCCATTTATAGCGGCTGCGTTATACATTAGCACATACGCGTAATATTTTAAAGAGTTGAGCGTATATTTATCCGAATGGAAAAACATCGAATGAGGTAAACATATTTCCCTCTCGAACAATTTATGTGTGCGTACGCCAACGCGACGTAGATTTGAATAACAATTTAACATTTGCTCTAATTGCGTTGAATATCTGGCTTTAATTGACTACAAATGCCATTGTAAATACATGCGTGTACGTCATTATGAATGAATCGAACGGCGAGGCGCGAGGCGCGCACAACTCATGAATGAATATATATGCTGCGGGTTTCCAGCCAAACGCAACGCGCGTTCGCCCGATATTATCGTCGTGTACGGGCAAGAGCAAACAACAAACAACAACATTTTAATCACTAATTATTTAGCCGTTTGATGATAAATGCGCACACAATATTATCAGCCTTACTAATTTCTCATGCAGCATCATGCGCGTGCTGTATTAATGCGGCCGATTGGAAGTCGATGGAAATGCGAAGCGATTTTAATTTCGTGTGCGGCTGTGCAGCAGCAGCAGCAGTAGTAGCAACGAAAACACCGCTGCCGGCGCGCCGGCTCGCCGCCAGCGCGTTCGCATTCTATTTTCGGTGGCGGATGTTTACTAAATATATTATACACCGCACTTCCTGTCCAACAATCATCCGACAAGTATAATGCGCTATTATATTCCATATCGATTCGTCCGATTGTACATTCCGCGCGCGCACCAATTCGATGCCATTCATAGACACATCATCATCATTACGGCCGCGGCGCGCACGATCAATTCCGATGGTCGCCGCCGCACTCCGCGACAAATAGCATTGCGTTACAACAGGCGGCTAAGGCATAGAGGATTGCATCACTGATGTATGCGTGTGTATTATATGCGGTTTGGTTCATTCAACGCCGCCGTTCATCATTCACAGATGCCAAAAAGCTATCGGAATTTATAGAATCGGACAAGCAGTAGAGTCGTATTGCCAAACACTTGGCGCACATAGAGTGTTTATGTGTCACGATAAGAGTGGATTTTTGGGCGGAATTTAAATGGCGCAATCATCATCATCGCTGGCGATTGATGCCTCTCGCGGACGCAGAATAGTCCTGAATGTGCTCTGCACATGAATATGAAACATCTGTGTTTGTGCTGCGAAGTTCGTTGCGACGAGAGTGCGCTTAGAGCCGGATCGAGTCTCGTACTGCGCTCGTCACTTCCGGTGGCGGGGGGCCAGGCCGTGGGAACATTCGCCACAAGAGAGGCTCTCTTCCACATGCAGGCAGCCTGCGTGGTGCGTTCGCTGCATGCTAATATGCCGCCGCATGCATAGTTTTGTTAAATGCCCATTTCGCATACGCACTCAGCACTTTAAAAACGCAAAAGTTGCATCGCGTTGCATTGCATTGATTTTGCTGCGCGCATTATATACTCGCTGGCTATATTTGCAACTTGTGCAATGCATACGTAAACTTTTTATATAAATAAAATATCCGTCGAGTGAGCGAAGCGGCGAGAGGGGAGCGCAAATGAATGAATGCATGCCGGGCGCTCTTAATGAATGAAGAAACTGAATGGAGCTGAATGAGCGTCGTCGTTGTTGTTGTGAAAGGAAGGAAGTGAGAATTCTTCATGCATGGCAGGATCTCTACTCGTCTTACGCGCATGTGGTGTATGAGCTGTGTGTTTGTCGTCTAGTGTTTCCTCAAGAATGGAGTGGACTGGTTGTTGTATTTGAATTATGAATTACTTTGTTGCTACGTTCGTTCGTTCTCTCAGCGTGCTTGGTTTTTATGCGTTAGGCATTAATGTTCTTGGCTTTGTCGGTTTAGCTGCCGGCTGTTTTACTAATTATCGAACTTCCTCTCAATAATTGATAAGCTCGCGGTCGGTAGAGAGCGAGTGCTAGAAAAACACCGAAATAGATTCGCACATTCACACGGACGCAAAGTGCTGAAAGTTGTAAATCTGTCTCGTAACTCAGCGTTTGTTTGCTCCTTTGGAGCCGTCGTCCTGCGTTCGCTGCAGTAAGTACTTCATTACTTCCTCTCGCATCTCCGTCCAACCGGTTCGCGGCTTCAAGTCTTCGTCCCTCGCCAGCTTCCTTTTTGCTACGTGCAATATTTCGGCTTCAAGACTCGCGTCGCCGACGCTACGAATCGAATCTCTTCCCAACGGATGAGCGCGTCAAGGAAAAAAGGCAACGAGCCCGGGGGAGGAAGTGTACGTCCACGACGCTCATCGTATATCCACAATTAGAACGCAGGCAGCGAAAAATGCTTGAAATTTTGAGTGAAACCGCAAACAAACACGCTATAATTGCGGCCGTGCCAACCGGATATACGTACTACTACACGCACGCGAATTGTATGCGTTCGCAGGAGTGTCATTGAAGACAACTTTTAAAGTTTAAAGAGTTGCCAACTGCGCGACGCGTAAACATCAATGAATAGGCAGGAAGCGGATAATCCAAGAGGCACCATGCGGCACGTCTATTGGCAGGGCACGTCTCACCATAGAGTGCGCTCACCGGAAGTCCGAAATGCGCCTTTGAGGATGAATTTAATACGTATCTTCTTCTTCTTGCTGCTGCTGTTGCTGCTTGCTGCAGTAAACCAGCAACTTCCCTTCTTGAATGACATCAGCGTATTCCGCTCGCTTGCTCCTCTTCTTCTTCTTCTTCCGGTCTCAGGTAAACATTCATTCATGACTTTGGCTTGCGTCAAGAGTCACAATATAAAGGATGCTTGCTTGCCGAATGGAACGGACGCAAGTAGGTATATCGTGAGCACTTTAAAGCAGGAAGGAAGTAATGAAAAATACACGCGTATGCGTTCGTACATAATTTGTCTTTCGTTCGCTATCTTTGCTTGGCATCTCCGGTCGGCTTTCCTGTTCTACGGATTGAAGATTACGCGTGCGAAGGAAGCGCAATAACAACAACAACAACAAAGAGCGATGACTTAATTGAATCGAATCGGCAACGAATGAGAGGAAAACAAGTTGTTGAGTTACGTTGTTTGTGGATATTGCAAACGATAAATAAAAACGTGTAATGACTACGTGATTAACCGTAATACGTTATGCGCATCGTCAAGGACATTTTGCAAGTGCAAATTACACTCATTCATAACTTCTTGGCGCTCATAAATACGAAATATAAGTGGATATTTTTCTTGTAAAAGAAGCATTACAATGCAGAGTTATGCGAGTTCGATGAATAATGCAAATTTCGATGACATACAAAATAGAGCACGAAAATGGCGATGGTGTAACGACGTCGAGTTTGCGACTGACTACGTACATTCTTGGCACACAACCGAATATAAAACGTTCCCATTAATTAAGCGGCATCGCCATTCAAACGCAAAGGCGAGTGCTGAATTTCGCGCCCGTTTGTGTCATCGTCATCAGTAGAGCGCGTATTCAGTGCACGATATGCTTTTGTGAATTACGCATTCGGAATAAACAGTGTCACATTGTTAAGAATAAATGCGCGCTAATTATAAACACACTAATCGTAATCATTGCGGAATTTATGTCTTTGGACATAATTTCAAGCATAGAAATGTTCAAGGAATCGAATATCAAATATTATCGTGTAGATAAAGTTTCGTATAAATCAAGGCACAGATAGATTGTACATAATTAGTATGCAATTGTGTCAAGCACATACTTACGCGTACGTACAGGCAATCAGCCGAAATGTACGATAGCCAAACATGCCCAGCCGGAAGTTGCAAACCGGAAGATGATAAGTAGATTGCGACCGGCACAATTTTCGAAATTTGAACGAAAAAGGATACGCGCACAACTTCCTTTAGCGCAGCATGCATTGGTTATATATTTGTAGGTACGTAGAATAGAGAGTAGTTTCTCGTTTTTGATTTATTCAATTTTCGATTTCCATTTAGATTGCTTGTTTTATTCGATTGGCTCTCTTCACGCTTCGCGATGGCGTGTTTTGTTTTTCTAAATGGTCGCTTTTATTGTTTTGTGTTTTTGCTGGCTGGGTCGCTTATTTATGGGCAGGTTTCGCGTTCATTAATATTTCTCTCCATGCGTTTCCGTACACGGTTCTGCATTCGTTTTCCTTCCACTGCGTGTGCGCGCGCGTTGCAACACAACGCATTGGGTATTCTTCATTGTCGCTCGACTGCTGCTGCTGCTGGTACTAATGATGTTGCCTGCTCGCGCGCGCGCGCGAGATGATGGTGTTGTAAGAGAGCCCAGACGTGTAGCCCGGTAGCTACCTGAATCGTTGCTCACGTACGCTTTTTATACGTATTGAATGTGCCATAATGGCAATGGCTGTTGAAAAGCGTGCACCCCGAAATGCGGCGCGCGCGAGAGATGGACGAAGAAGAGGCGATCCGCCATCTGCGCGGCCGGAGCAAAAAAGGACCATGCTGACCACGCGGTGAACTCGGCGCTCAACCTCAACCGTATACTACCACCGAAAGAACCGTCATCAGGTGTGCGCGCGAGCTCTTCGGCCGCCGCGCACCATCGAGCCGTGTAAGATGATGATGGAGGAGAGAAGACCACGACGACGACGAAGAAGAAGAAACAAATCGTTGAAACTCAAGCGATCTTGAAAGTGAAATAAAACAACCATCGCAACAACAACAACAACAACAATCGCCCGGCGTAAACAACACCACAACTGAGAAATGGCTTGATGATGATGATGACGCTGAGGAGGAAGACGAAGAGATTCTTCTGGACCAGCAGCAAGTGCAATGAAGACGGAGTGCACGCGCGCTGGCATCGGATTGCAGGTCGTACAGAATGGTCCGAAGAGGAGAACCAACCTCACCGAATAATGCAAACGGAGCGCGGCTAGTCGCAATATAATTGATTTCCTGGTATACACAGCGCATGCACATAATACGTCTGGCCAACTCGTGCCTCGTAAACTATAATATAATATCTTCACTTTTTTTACTCTTCTCTCGTTGTTTTTCCTCCGCTTCTATGAACGTGTCTCATATTCAATACATATATTCTTCGGATGCCTAAGAACAATCGCTATCGGTGCACTTTTTCCACGGTTAATTTAGCGTCGTTATGTCATTTGTGCTGCTTCTTCGACGCATGTCGCCATCACATTCCTGCAACCGGCAATTTAGCAGCAGTATCTGAGAAAAATCGGTAATAATTTCTTATGCAATATCATAATGATATAAAATAAGCTTGGCAAAAAGCGAACCAGTAAAGTGGTAGTAGTTGTGTTCCTACGGAGAGAATGGTAAAAGAAGCAAGCAATCTGGATTGCTCGGATTGAGAACGACGAAGCGTTTGAAGGAAGTTGGTGATCGTGCACACGACCGAACGACCAGCACACTGCTGATAAATGGGCGAAGAAGGAAAAACGACGACGCGCAAGAAGAGAACGTCGTCGACGGACGAAGAGCGTGGAGGAAATCAAAGCACGAGCAAAACGATGAGCGCGGCTTGCGGTGGAAATGTGTCTCGAGAGTGCGCGCAGCGAGCACTACGTATGTACCTACGATGATTGTAATTGGGAATCGAGCGACGGATGCGCGCGGCACGAAAACGTGTGCACGCAGCGGTGGCCGAAGAAGACGCGCAAATGGCAAGAGCATGACTTAAGTCTTCTCCTCGGCATCTCCACCTCAAGGCCGCGACGTTCGCGCGCGCGCGCTCTCCTCTCACCGCGAGTGCAGCGTTGTTTGCACGGGGCGAGTAATCAATGACTACTTGTGTCGTCTCCTCCGTGCGTTTCGCAACCGGCTGATAACCAGCCGCGAAGTGGCATACTCGCAGCAAAGGTGCACGTGTGCATTTGCTCTCGACGATTGTGTGTTCCACGAAGAGAACTCGCGCGCGCACACGCTCGCGAGCGTTTATGAATGCCCATCCATTACGCGATCAGCGATGCTCGCTCTGCCTTGTGGTTCACTCGAGTTGCTTTTATTGCATTTCTTTTTCCATGCTGCACTTGCACGCGACAGCGATGCTCTGAATTGATGATCAATCAACTGCATTATACATTATGTAGTATGACTTAAGGACGTGCGGCCGTGAGCGGCAATGAATGGAGCTGCATTGACGGTGATGGAACGAGGGGCGCGGATCGAGCGCGGTGCGCACAATATGTTTACTGTCAATATTGTTTTGATTTTTATAAATTCCCAGAAGAACTAGACGCGGACGAATAAAGCAACCAATGATGGCCATTGGACGGTGCGAGAACGTGTTTCTTGATGGTTATTGCGTCGCTGTTGTTGTTGCAGAAAAACGCATCTTTCATGAGAAAAACAGCGTGGAAAAGTTGAAATTATTGCGAGAGATTCGTTGAAGGGAGCGACTGCGCCGGCTAAACTTAGCAAATTAGATACACATTCGCGCAAAAGCTGAGAGCGGCGCATGGGCGCGCAGACATGCATAAATTTGTAATACGTAGCGGAGAGAAAATGTTATGATATTGTGTAAGGCGAGTGGGCAGCAGGTTAAAAATACAACTAAATTGCTCAAAGTGTGGGTGTCGAACCTAAATTCCCCGAACGCTGGTAGGTGTCCGATTCATTCATATTGAATGAATATACATATATGTGTGTTCGCTCGTCGACCATAGAGTGAATGCGCGAGCCGTGTGCCGTTAGCGAACTCCATCCATTCTTCGCATTTGATACCGCGAACAATCATCATTCAGCCGCTCAAAAAATGAACGGCGGAGACTTTTCTCCGCCGCGTTTCACTCGATCTGCTTGCTTGCTCGCTATGCGCGCACGGGCAACATCATTCATTCGCCATTAAGCTCTTCCTACTCCAGCTTCCTTTTACATCACGCGCATTCAAATAGTGAAAAATCACATTTTATACGCATACGTATTTGAAAGTCGACATTCTATTGGGCGGACGCAACAATGAAGCCGTAAATATATCGCACGCACAGCATGCGCGAACGTATTTTATCGAATTGCGCAATTTCGGCCATTTATCTGGCTGGCATCTGCGATTATCCAAAAAGCTGCTTTGACTTTAGTGCTGTTTTCTTGTCGTCGGTGTCGTTGTTTGCTATTATGTGTACACAGATAGAGAGGTGGTTGTCAAAGCAGTTGCGCGCCGCGCGAAGAAAGATTTCCGAGAAATCTCGCGCCGCGGACAGAGTATGCCATTATTGCGCCCGACGTACGCACACGCACATGCATTATTTTTCCAATCAATCGCCGATTGCGGCTGCGAATCGCAAAACACGTATGCTGTAATTAAATTAAATTCAAATAAGTTTTACGACAACCGCGCGCGCATAATAAATATAAAACGCGAATGCACTGGCGCAGCGTGCACGAATTTATTGAATTTAATTAAGGCAAATGACATGGCGATGCGTGTAGGTAAGGTGAGCCTTGACTCAATTCGCCTTTTTATTGCCGTTTGACGTTTACGTTGGTTTTCCAACAGCTCGCGTATCGGTACTGTTGCATTTTTCTCGCCGCTCGACGCTGTTGTGGAAAAACATATTTTATTTGGTTGCCCTGATGTTTGCTGTCGCGTTTTGAGAATGGACTTTATATACGATGTTGGTTGGTCTATTAATGTACGAATGTGTATTTTTAGTTTGTTGTTTTCGGCAGCCAAATATTGCGTAATTGAACTTCATTCAAATACTGTGTGGCTGCTGACTTTGCATTTCACTTTTTCAAACATTGATTGTGTATTGTGCGCGTGATGCTTGCTGTATGCAACCCATACGACTAGAAATAATATTTAAAATTAAATTTCAAAGTTGAAACGAGTACTCTTGAAATAAAAATCTTTTATACTATAAAATATTATACAGGTAGACAGATAATGAGGTGTGCGTGCGAATTAAGGCCAAAACGAGAATAGAAAATGATCAAAATAGCAAAACTTAGATTCCACGATTTTTGATTATTCAAAAGGACTAGCGTAAATTTAATACAAGTAGAGTGAGCAGGATTGCGAGGAATTTTGAATTACACTAATAATATATATTGTGAATCAGTCAAATGGCAGAAGAGTCATCTTATTTTTACGCGCTGGTGGCTTTTTCTTCTTCTTTTTTGCTTTCGCGGGCTGAGCGTGCTCAATTGGCAACTTTGATTCGAAATTGACTTTGAGCACACGGAAAGTGGGACTCCTTCGTCCTAATTTCCGAGTAGGTGGTTGGTCGATCGTTTGAAGTTTAGTCGCACTAATAAACATTGAAATATTAATTATATTATCGATGTAGCTTGAAATAAATGATAACTTACGGTTCTTTAGATTTCTTGGGTGAAGTTCTTGGTTCTGTGTTGAATTTATCGTCTTTGCACTTGGTTAACTTTTTATTCGTATTTTTTGCTTTTACCTGTTTGGATAACAGCTTTGAGTTGTTCTCCTTTTTTCGGTCAGTTTTCAAACCCCAGGAAAGCGGATTGTGCGGATCCATGTCACCAACGCCAAACCACAGTTTGTTCTTGAGCGAAATTAATTTATTTTGAATCTCAATTAATTTTATCACCTGTGAATTGTAATTTGTATCTCCAATATATCT
Source organism: Anaulacaspis nigra (assembly GCA_030264675.1). Taxonomy (NCBI): domain Eukaryota; kingdom Metazoa; phylum Arthropoda; class Insecta; order Coleoptera; family Staphylinidae; genus Anaulacaspis; species Anaulacaspis nigra. Next base: position 55,079 of record JARJDV010001736.1, read on the forward strand.
AAAAAAAGATATAGTTTAGGTAGATATGTGCACGTAAATTCAAATGGATTTCTAACTTTTGTGGAATTCCTTGAAGTATTTGGTTCTGTTTTTTGCTTGAAGTTTTTGGCAGCATTTTATCAGGCAGCATCTCCTTCACTTTAAATTCATTCTGATTCACATTATGTACGCTACGCGATGGTGGTACCTTGTTCACCTTTTTCTTCTTCTTCTTTTTCTTTGTAAGTTTTTTAGCTTTAGTGCCCGGCTCACTCCAGCAGGAACTTGAGTCGTCCGAGTATAGTGGCATGGCCAGGTTGGCTTTGCGTACCTGAAAGGGAAAGAAAAGTTCAATTCTTGAGTGATATCTGGTGCAGGTTCGACAGCGTTATGGTATTAACCTGTAGCTGCACAGGCCTATTCAATTCATGGTCAAGGATGCGAAGGTATCGGGGTAAAATGCTATTAATTGGTACGGGAAAGTACTCAATATATTCGCTTATTACTAATGCTACTGGAACCTGTGTATCTTTATTGCAATGCGGTCTGATCGTTTGCGTATCTTGCGTTAAGCACTCAGCGCCTACCCTTAATGGTTTGCGACTTTGTTGATTCTGCTGCTTCGTGGCTTGCGGCCCGATATTTAATTGCGTTTGACTTCGGTTTGCACGCAATGTCTTTTTTTCGCGTGGCTGTTGCACTGGCTGCGATGACATAGCCACAAAATTACTCGATGTTTCCGGAATAGGACCAACTTTTTCCTGCGCTGCCACCGAGATTGATGATGAATCCTCATCACTCGAGTAGTCTGAAACTTCAATGTTTGCAGGCTCGTCTGCGTTTGAGCCCTCGCTCATAAGCCGCATCATAATTTTCAGGCGCAGCTTTTCCTGAAAATCAATCTGCGTTATCCTATTTATCGTGCAAACATTCTAATTTAGTACTTTTCTCGGATCCTCATCGTAAAAGTCTATAAGGGTTTGACAGAATGTTTTACCCATCATTTGAAAATCGTTCGAATTGAAATGAGTTTCGAATCGATTACCCATATTCGAACCAGCAAAGGAAGCTTCTAGCGTGAAACTGTTAACAATACCCATCATCCACATTACCACACGACCAGTACCTTCCTTGCATTTCTGTACGCGAAATTTGCAATTTTGAAACGAGAACTGAAATACAGATATCGTGATGAATTTCGAACAAGTTTACTAGGCATAATTATTTACCATATCGGGTGCATTTTTATGCAACATTAAAGGAAATACTTGTTCATATAACTTTTTTTCTGGATTTTTACGATTTTCACAACCAAATATAAAAATGTTATTGCGCTTTGAATGAGCATGAAGATCACAATACATTGCTACGCCAGAATCTTCAACGAGTCTAAAAATATCATTCCATAAAACTATTTTTAGCTTTGTTTATGACACAACTCACTTGCGAACCATTAACTTGGTATACCAAATTGTGGGATAATATTCCCTAATCACAGTTCGGTATTGTCTATTAAGATCTTTACCGCTTAACGAACAACGATGATTACCAACTATAACACCATCCGGATTAAGCATAGGAACTAATTTGAATATAAAATTATCTCTTAATTCTTTTGCAGGTGCTGTGTCACTGGTGAGATATTCAAGGATGCCATGCATTATCCACGAGGCCGGAGTTTCACCAGGATGAACTCTGGCGGTAATCACAATAGCTTTCTTTTTCTGATAAATTAAGAATGACATATTTTGTAGATATAAATCGCGAGAAGTTCAAATCCTATACCTTGGTCGGGTCGCACTCCTCGGAAGGTGTGGTGATCGTAACGTAGTAGACATTGTTTCCGGCTAACGACTTGCAAAGAAGTCTTAAAGTTGTATATGTCGCTTTAACCGGATTTGCGACAATGCTGAACAAGTAGTCTTGTAATTCAGTGTACGTATATGGATAATTATGCGCGAAATACACGGTATCATCGTCATGCGGGAATTCAAATGTAAACGTCAGGGTGTAATACGTTGGCAAATCGCTGTGCTCCTCGTTGGTATCGTTGCAAAAGTATGCGATATTATTGCCCACGCGTCGCCAACCGATCGAATGCATCTGCGCGTCTTTATCTGAATACATCAGCGGTTTCATACCATCCGTATACAAATTTTCGGATTTCGTGATATTCACAAACGAGAATCTATAGACGAGGCCCTTCTTCATGCCGGTTACACGAAAATAGAACCATTGCATGTGTCGGTTCGTATACAGATCGTTGCGTATGTACAACTCATAGTACGTGGAATGGATTTTGATCGCTTTTGCTAGGTTTCCACTCTCGAAACGCGATTCGAATCGTAATCCTTCTTCTTCCGGCGACGGACATGTCTGAAGCAAATATTTACTCCCACCCAAGCTGGATCTAGAAAACTTATTAATCGCAAAAATAGTACGGGTTCTTTACGTTTCAAATGATAGGCATACATAATCCACCGGACTTATGGGATAGTATTGAAAGATAATAATTCCCGATTCCTCCCCAACTGGTTTCGGTTGTATTTCACGTCCAGTCGGTCGGTAATACGGCTCCGGTGGGCAAGGCTTGTGAGTGATGTGTGAGACGCGTTCTTCCAATACCTGAATAATTGAATTACCTATACTTCTAATTGCATTGACGATGTATCAAGAAATTACTTGGCATTCGGCGGGCCATCTCGCTTGCTGTTTGCCATCGGCGTCGATCTCGGATTCCTTCGATGATTTGTACTTTAAGAACCAACTGGTAACCCGGTCCCCAGCACTTTCACCTTCTTGTAAATTCCGACCGTAAATACATTGTGTATAATAAAAGCTATTTACTGAATAGATTTTCCGTGGCGAAGGTGGAAATAGTTCATCCTGCAGTTCTTTAACAGCGCGTTTTGCCTGCAGGGTTAAATAAGTATCGGAACATGCACGTGTCACTGAAACATATCATTACGATAGCATACTGATGAATATCTCGGATTTAGATGGCAACTTATGAATTAGAGGGACACTTTTTTCATATATTTAATCGATAGGAATTCACCCTGAAAAAGTGCTACTGGTGCGTGCTGTGCTTTCCGTGGATATGACAAATTTGTGATTGATTTTGCATGGAATTTTGAATGACAACCTGAATGCGCGCATTTATAGAAATTAAATTACCTTTAAATGAAGAATTTTCCGCTTCCATATTCGCAAACGAATTGATAAAATTTCTAATTTTGGTCTATCATCTGTTTCCCATGGTTGCTGCCAGTTGAAAATACTAAAGAAATTTTCGGATAAAAAAGTTGTTTGCTTAATTCTCAAGCTGCGCGCTACCAAAATGTCGTTGGTGACTGCGACACACACTTGACAGTCATACTTGATCGTTCGTGTAATTCGCAACGCAATTATCGCATGCCGACATAATGTTATTCACCCTTTACGGGTGTGGGGCGGCGAGTGGCAGTCGCGCGCGATACCGTCAACAACTTGCGGCGTCGAAGCTCACTGACGAGGCGGAAACTTTTCAAAAACATTCACCGCCGACCGGCTGGTCTGCTCCATGACATCTCCATGACAATAAACGCATTGATAAATCGATATACTCACCTAGCGAAATGGAAAGTTTTGTAATGAGTTTTATTCAACCAGCGGATAACTGCATTATGCAATAACTAAATTCCCATAATTATTATTTCATCCGCAGTTAAAATAACGAATTATTTGCCGTGATGCATTTGCATGTCGATGAAGTGATTACAGATTCGGGAATTGCGGGACTGATAATAATTTTCTAGCGTTGCTCAATCATTTCAAATTCTTGTAATTGCTTGGTAAAAGTTTGAAATTCACTTCCAAACTTTACCAACTTGTAGAACTGAATTCTGTTGTAAATTTCTCTTTCCATTTTCTTATCTACTTGATTAATGTTCGGATTAGTAACTTTTTTAGTTTTCGCCACGTTTACTAAACTAACTTGCGCTTAGATATTTAGTATACAAAGTCAATTGGAGTTGTGTGGTGCCAGGTTCTTTGGAAATTATTGTTCCGGGCATTGGCATCCATTTAACGATAAAACGGATAGCTTGGCTTGATAAATTTTCCTTATAATCGGTATGCACGTGCTGAAGCATGTTGCATGTTAGGTAGTGAACTTTAATTAGACTGTCATTCATTTTTCATTCATATTCGATGATGTAATACTTTAGATGTTCTTATATCCACACGTTACACATCTAGTTTGGTGATCTCTTTTAAAAATACAAAATGTCAATAAAACTCCTGGTTTAAATTAAGTTTTAAAATGCCCTGTCAATCAAGATTTAAGATCTATGCCAAAGGCGCGTTTCCTATCTGTTATCAGTAAGATTGAGCAAGAGGAGACGTTTGAGAATCAATGGAAGTTAGGCAGTATAGTTAGTTTAGCCGGTGCTTTACGCGGTTTCGTTTCCAGGGAAATAAGTGTTTAATCGATATTTGAAACAGGTTTTGTGTGTCGTGTTTTGTGCTTCATTCGTTAACATAATTTTCTACTTCAAGCTGTGTGCTAAGAGATATTATTAGGTAATTAATAGTTATTTATTAAATAGTGTAATGCATGACATGAATGAGGTTATATTTGCAGGAATCATTTTCAAAAATGGGAAGAAAAGCAACATTTGCAGTGTCAACCCTTAATCAATGGGCTCTAGATTTTGAGGGTAATAGAGAACGTATATTAGAAAGTATTCTTGATGCTCTGGATGCTGGGGCCACATTTAGGACTGGACCAGAATTGGAAATAAGGTAATATTTTTGTAAACACTTGTTGCTTATTACAAAGGGAGTTATTATATATTTTTGTACATTTTAGTGGCTACAGTTGTGAAGATCACTTTTATGAAAGTGATACTTTCCTACATAGTTGGGAAGTACTCCTTGAACTATTGAAAGCACCCAGAGTAAGGAACATAATTGTGGATGTCGGAATGCCTGTAATGCACAAGAATGTTGCATATAACTGTAGAGTTATATTTCTGAATCAAAAGATATTGTTGATACGTCCAAAATTAATAATGTGTGATAATGGCAACTATAGGGAGTCTAGATGGTTTTCCCCATGGAAAAAGGTATCTTTTTCATGACATTAATTTTTGGTATTTAATTCTTGTTTTTGTTAGCTAAGACAGGTTGAAGATTTTTATTTGCCTCGTATGATATCACATATTACTGGGCAAACATCAGTTCCATTTGGTGATGCTGTGATATCAACAAGGGACACCTGCATTGGATTTGAAATTTGTGAAGAATTATGGAATCCTCGGAGTTCACATATTGCAATGGGTATTGATGGAGTTGAAGTGTTTGTTAATAGCTCTGGTAGCTACACTGAATTACGCAAAGCATATATAGTTTGTGATTTAGTTAAGAATGCCACTTTTAAATCTGGTGGGTGTTATTTATTCAGCAATTTGAGAGGATGTGATGGTCAACGTGTATATTTCAATGGCAGTTCTTGTATTGCCCTTAATGGACAAATCCTAAATTACACGCAACAGTTCTCTCTACAAGATGTGGTATGTATATTTATGATGTAATCATAATATACATAATAATATTAACTTTTAGGAAGTAACTGCTGCAACTATTGACTTGGAAGATATACGAGCTTATCGCAATAGTTTACGTTCAAGAAGTAATATGAGTTCAGAAAGTACTTCATATCCAAGGATACAAACTGATTTTGCATTATCCAGTGATGAAGATGTTATGTTACCTATTGCCATTCCAGTTGATTGGACATTTTTACGTCCTGAAGAAGAAATTGCACAGGTAAATTTGTATATGTCATATATAAGCTTCTTTACCGTGCCGTTTGCAGGGACCTGCTTGTTGGCTTTGGGACTATTTACGGCGGTCAGGGCAAGGCGGATTCTTTTTACCTTTGAGTGGTGGTGTAGATTCCAGCAGTAGTGCATTGATAGTATTTTCAATGTGTGATATGGTTGTTAAAGCAATCCAAAGTGGTGACGCTAAGGTACATGCTGATATTCGACGGATATTATCCGATTCTGCGTATACGCCAACATCAGCACCAGAGCTTTGCAATAGACTTCTGGTTACATGCTATATGGGCACTGAAAATTCTTCAAAGGAAACAAAGCAAAGAGCTGTTAATTTAGCATTTAAAATTGGTAGCTATCATTTGGAAATAACAATTGATAAAGTGGTTAGTGCTGTTTTAGAAATATTCAGTACTTTGACTGGTTACTTCCCAAAATTTGCAAGTCGCGGCGGTTGTCCAAGGCAAAATCTTGCATTGCAAAATGTTCAAGCAAGGTTGCGAATGGTTCTTTCATATCTATTCGCTCAATTAATGTTGTGGACTCGTGGCAGGCCTGGTGGCCTTTTAGTACTGGGATCTGCAAATGTTGATGAAGCCTTAAGAGGTTACATGACCAAGTATGATTGCTCTAGCGCTGATATAAATCCAATAGGAGGTATATCGAAAACAGATTTGCGAATGTTTCTTGCTTATATCAAAGATAAGGTAATTAATTTCTTACATCAATCAGATTATATGCAAAATTTATTTCTTTTGTATAATTTGTTTTTAGTATAATTTCCCAATTATTGGAGAAATTGTAAGTGCACCACCAACTGCAGAGTTAGAACCTTTAGTGGAGGGTCAATTAGCACAAACTGATGAACAAGATATGGGCATGACTTATGCTGAACTTAGTTTGTTCGGTAAATTACGTAAACAACAACATTGTGGACCATTCTCAATGTTTTGCAAATTAACTCAGACGTGGTCTCAATCATATACACAGAGAGAAGTTGCTGAGAAGGTGAAGCATTTTTTCAGGTAATTATAATTGTGCATTTTGTATTCCTATTTCTGAATTTTGTCTGCAATAGGTGTTATGCAATTAATAGACATAAAATGACGGTTTTAACACCTTCGTATCACGCTGAAGCCTACAGTCCTGATGACAATCGCTTCGATCATCGTCCATTTTTATATCGCGCGAGTTGGTATTGGCAATTTAGGGCTATCGATGCACAGGTGATATATTTAATTTGGCATTCGTTTTTAAATGCAAAAATGATATATTTTAGGTTGAAAAAGCACACGTGAAACGTTCTATATCACATAGTGGTTCAAACAAGAAATGTGATGTTCAAAACAAATCCCGTTCCGGTGTTACTGTTTAAATTTTACTGGAATAAAATGTTTACGTTGATATGTCATATATTATTATCGGAATGGTGAAGAATCACTGTTGCATTAATTTAGGGATTTGTTTACAGTGGTGTCTTCTTCTCGTTTTTAAATAAATCAATATATTTAATATTATTAACAGTTCCATCATAGATGGTTACTTAGACCTGGGCTAATATTTCGTTTTGTGTAAGGGTAAAGCCGAGATCGAGATAGATGTGGCAAATACTGATTAACAAGCCAACATTTACTTCTCTGTTGTATCTGACGTAAGAGTTATGAATTTCAAAATACCTTTTCGAGTTTATGTGTTCCTAATAGAAAATGTGGGTCCCCTGTCGATCTGCGTCACGCCGAGCTGGGCGATTGCTGCGCCCTCAATGTTTTGTTCGGGTTCAACCGAATTTGCAAATACTTCCCCGGGCATAAAGCGCAATCAATGGTTGGTTTGGGTTGCAAACAAATACTTCAAAAGTGGGTTCAAATTTTTCAAAAACATGTAATAAATTCGGGGTTTGGATTATATCATACGTCTTATAATCAAGAAAATACTCTTACATTTGCATAAAGATTACAAAATTCGTGGGTATTTTATGATGCCCCAAATACGTCCTTTTTTACATTTTTTGAAAATACCTCTACATGTTCCTGACGCAAAATATGTTTGCGAAGTATGGATTATATTAAAACAAAAATTATGTTTGAATTTTATGTGGAATGATTGGGGGGAAGGGTCGATAGGCAACAAGTCATGCATTTTGTTACTATGTTACTATGCATGAATACAATTAATTTATTTCAAAACTGAATTCAAACTTGATAAAGCTTTTATATGGATTCAGACGTTGCGCTCCATCATCTCTGACAACAAATAATGTTTAACTCCCAATGGATGCAAATTATTATCTGGAAAAATACATTGAAATTTGTAATAAATCACACTTGTAGTTGTAGTTTGGTAGTTGCAGTTGGATGTGTATCCAACTGTCCTATGTCGCACATAGGACTTTGATATCCGCTACATACCAATTTTCATAGTGGTGGTCCCCATAAAATCAGAATTACTGGCTATTTTCTGAATCAATTAAGTTCATCGATCAGCAGAACAGAAGTCCAAATTTGTACCACTCCCAATCAATAGCTTTGCGTATAAACTGCAATTAAGACACACCTGAAGTAAAAGAAAATGATTAATAATATAAGTAAAATATGCCCGTTAGAAGAAATTATGTTAACAAAACTCTTCTTGACTGGTCACTGCAACGGCAGTCCTGTTTGAAAGAAGCTTGGAATTGAATCAGAAATCTGTGACTCGATCCCCGAGATAGGCAAATCGTGCAAATCTTTCAATCTTACAATTTTAAATTGCCTTCCTATTCCCAACTTTGGTTACCAACAGAACGCAGTTCGGGACTTCATTTTATATGGGGTACTTACGCCCACTCCGACGTTATGTTAAATACACATTTGGAATTCAGAATTATTTGGTGAGATATGATCAATCCTTATGTCTCTTGCCTAGCAGTTACAGAGTTTATTTATATTAGATTCTGGTTGTTTTATTTATTAATTATTTCAAAAACTTGCCGGTAATGGTACCCTGGCCCGGATTCGAACCGGGCTTATTAGATTAGCAGGCGAGTACGTTGCGCTCCAAGCTAACAACTACTGATGGGTAATTTAATTTCGATATAATGAAAGGGCCTTTTTTAATGATAAATAAGGCCCGTCCGAATACTGGTTGAATTAACTTAGTTGTTTGTATTGGCTTCCATAATTTTTATAACATGCTCATAAATGGATATTAGCTATTACGGCAGCAATCAAAGTGTTCATTAACGCGCAATCTATTACCTGATAGGAATGCGGCAATATATTATATGAACTTATCAAACATTTGTTTATAGTAACAGAAGCGTGGGTGTAGAGTAATTTTGATTAAGAACAGGCTTTTGATTGCATTACAATATCAAATTCTATAAATCATATAACGTAATACTGCAAGTGTTAGCAGCAATGGATCGCAGATTCAATCAAAAGCGCGTAGCTGTGTTAGTAGTTAGCCTTGGGTTCAAAAGTGAAAAAATTCACAATAATAAAGACTGGCGTGCTGTCTCCAGGTCAGTCGTGGCTAATTATTACAGCGAGCAGCACAATGCTGAGCGCAACATAAGCAAAATTCATTTTACCTACGAAACGTGAATGTGAATTTAACGCCGCAGACATATTACCGCAATTAGTGTGGCGAAATGCAGGGTAAAATAAGTGCAATGTGCGTGTTGTTGGTGGTTATTGCAATCTCTTTGAAATTTGCTCGCGCAACACCAGTTACGATCGAAACAATAGCGAGTTTCGATGATCCTTGGGATTACAACCTACAATCACACAGTCAACCCTTGCTGCTCAACTCCAAGGATCATGAATTACCGTTAAATCTCTTTCGACAGGTGAGTGTTATTAGCGTAGGCGGGTGTAAAGTGCAAACCACGTGCAAGATTCGTCTGAATGACACTAATAAAACGTGAAGAAGTGCAAACACTTAAAGCAAATAGGCTGAGTTACCAACGAGTCTGAATCATAAACGCAAAATTTACGAAGTATGTAATGCGTAATGCAATTGCAATTTGTTTTGTGCAGAAAAAAGAATACGACGATGAAGACGAAGAAGCTCTGCGGCCCCTAAATGTTGAATCGGTGATGTCTCGTCTCACATGTTCAGCTTGTCGATTAGGTAATTCCACAAAAATTATGTTTATTACATCGCTCACCTCTTGTAGCGCACAAAATAACATCAAAACAAGATTTCACAGCTCAGTTATGCGTGCGTATCTCACTCATTAATTGTAGTCGCTAAATTAATACATGTTTTCAAAAACTAAAGTCAACTAATAATACTCATAAAATACGAGAAAAACTTGTTAGTGCTTGTAATGAGCGGAGTTTTGTAAAATTAACCATGCAAAATAAATATCACGAATTTTATGTTCAAATACTAGCGAAAACTTTAGTTGTGCTACTTAAAGTAATAATTTATCACACATGAATACAGAATCATAAATGCAATGCAATAAAAACTGTAACTGGAAACTTTATTACAACATTTGACGCACAGGTGTGACGCTCTTACGCGGCGAGGTGATGAAAGATGATGCGAGCTTCGAGATTATAAAGGACAACTTTGTCGGAGTCTGCGTATCAATAAACATCGCAACGGAAGAAGTATGCGCTGGCATTTTCGACACTTATGGACCAGTCGTTGGACCAGCATTGAAAATGTGCCAAATGAGTAAGTGTGTCTTCTTGCGCAAATCATTAATCGCGAATCAGTTATGGAGAATGATCCGTATTAGTTTTATTAGCAATGGTGTAATGTGCGTTTGCATTTATTTCATAATTAATTTTATTCACTGGCAATTTCAATAACCGGAACCTAAACACGAACTTGACATTTGTACATTACGCGGCCAATTTCATTTAACATTGAACAGCAATTAGATGAACATTCACTGATAATGTTGTTTGTTTTGTCGTTTGTTATTAGGCTCTGAAAAGATTTGCAGCCTGCTGCTGGGCGAATTGTGCGGCCTTGTGGAGAATCCCGATCACGAATGGGCAGTTCAATTGCCGCCCGAACCGAAATATGAATTCAATACGAGCCATAACGGCGATTACGATATTTGGGATTCACCTCCACCGCCCGTAAGTAGTGAACAAATTGATGTTTTGTCCGTCAAACAATTGCACAATTAAATTAACTGTTTGCACTCTTGTGCCGTCATCGATTGCGCTGGATAATTATTACGCTTGCTGGTTAGTTGTCATTACACAATGTACGCAGCAAATGCTCATTTGCTGACCTCAGTGCGCATACATGTATGACATTTATTAATTGCAAGTTTTTGTTTCTAAAGGCTGATGCGCCGATTTATAAAGTACTGCACTTATCGGACACGCATTTCGATCCCTTGTATCAAGAGGGTAGCGTTTCCAATTGCCAAGAACCACTTTGTTGTCGAAATATTAGCAGTGAACCAGTTGGGAATGTGGAAAAAATTCCAGCCGGCAGGCAAGCGCGACAAATATTTTGAAAAACAGCTTTTTTGACTTGTTATTACAGATATGGCTCGTTCGGTAAATGCGATTCGCCAAAGATTTTAATTGACAACATGTTGGATAACATCGTTAAAGAACACAAAGCAAGTATAATGATTATTGCCAAATTAGCATGTTAAGTATGCACTCATTTCTAATGGCTTGCCTGCGACGATTATTTTTAGGACATTGACTACATTATATGGACTGGTGATATTCCACCGCATGATATTTGGCGGCAAACCAAAGAAGACACATTGGAGAATGTGCGAGAAACGATTAGAAATCTTGCGAATGCTTTTCCTGGAATTCCAATATTTCCAACCTTGGGAAACCATGAAGGTGTACCATCAGGCAAGTACGTACAACACTAATCAAGTAAATAATAGTGGTGCCATTTTTTTCCAAAGTTTATAATATGTACGTTTGCACGACTGTTGCCAGTACTAAAGGATAAACGCATTGCAATTAGGCAAAATACGACCAGTCATTATTAATTAATAAGGTAACATTAGCTGGCCGCGTAATTATTATTTGTACATTGACTGGCGATTCTGTAATTGATATAAAAATGTTTTGCGACTTGCAGGCAGCAACTCACATTAAAATGCATTGAGCAACATGCGTCTATCATGCTTGTTTACTGGTGTCTCGGAAATTACAACAAAGGTTTTTGTCATTTTACACAAAAGTGAAGGCGACGAATGAAGATGTTTCATTTGAGTTCATGATCATTTCGCGGTTGTATTTAAATGCAGAAATACGTATTAAATGAAAACCCGCACGTGACCAATGAGTGTGTAAATATTTATAGAGATATCTCATTGCTCAACATGCAAGAACCTTGAAAACGAGAAAAATTCAAATTTCCAATTTTTCTCCGTTTCAGTTTTCCACCTCCCTGGATCAAAAGCGATACGCAATCAATCAGTTGGCTCTACGATGCGATTTCTAAAGAATGGGCCAAGTGGTTGCCGCCTGAAACCAACACGACTTTGATACATGGCGGTTTTTACTCGGTGCTAATTCGCCCAAAATTTCGTCTCATTTCACTCAACATGAATTACTGTCACAGTTTCAGCTGGTAAGTCTGTTCATTACGCATACGTCTCATATCCGCGTATAATGCTATGCCGCCCGAAAATAACAATAAGGACCAAATTAGTGTAATAGATGTAAATTTTGATTAAACGGAGTTTCTATGCGTGCGCGTGTGGATGTGTTTCAGGTGGCTGGTTTTGAACAGTACCGATCCAGCAAAGGAGCTCAAATGGCTGGTGCACGAACTGACAATGGCAGAAGCGAATGACGAGAAGGTGCATCTCATCGGTGAGAATTTCGCGCGATGCTTATCGACATGATGTCGTTTTAACGATATATGTACGGTTGTCTTTTCGCTTACAGGACACGTGCCGCCTGGAGCCGCCGATTGCATCAAAGTCTGGTCGAAAAACTATTACGATATCATCAACAGGTTTAGAAATACGGTCGTCGCGCAATTTTTTGGTCATACACACAATGATGAGTTCGAATTGTTCTATGATGACGAGTACACAAGTAAGTTCGTTGGGCTCTACAAGCCTTTTTAATTCGCATTAGGCTTTTTACTTGCTTCGCATTTTCCGGAACATGTCGCATGTCAAAGAAGAGAAAAAAGGTTACGAATTGTTTTACGATTTCGTGCTTCGCGAGTTGATAGATCTGCGATACAAAAGCAATTATTCAATTCAATGATCAAGGAGCTAATAAATTGCTCCGTATTAAAATTACTTGACATTCAAAATTACCTTGCATACATCGTTATCATATTTAAATACCCTATCAAATTGCAAGTCAATTAATTTTAGACTTGCTTTGACGAATAATTATCAATTAATATTATCCATGCGATTACCCGTATAAAACTCGGAAATGAGAAAAAAAAACCAACAATACTAAAAGCTTTGAATTTAAATTGGCAATTTTTACAGGTAGAGCAACTGCAGTGGCCTTCATTGGACCATCCGTAACAACGTACGAGCACTTAAATCCGGGCTATCGCATTTACTATGTTGATGGTGACCGCGCAATGTCAACGAGAGTAAGTCTTATTTTGTTTAAACTAATCTGGTAAACATATTCGTGCGCGCAAAAAGCTAAGCTTTCCCATTTCGTTGCGAATGCAGCATGTTTGCACACTGGCAAACATGCGAGGTTGCGTTATGAGATTAATGAAGTTACAGACGCTTGACTATCTAGTTTTCTAGTTAAGTCGAAATTAAGAACACGACGCCATGAATATGAGTCTTAATTTCAAAACAGATAAATAAAAAAAACGTTATTGTTCTTCAAAATTAATAATCTATTTGCGAAAACTTTCATTTTGTTTGTTTGTCCAGGAAGTCATTGATCACGAAACGTGGATAATGGACCTTGATAAAGCCAATTCAAATTTGGATAAAATGCCTACTTGGAGGAGGCTTTATCTCGCAAGAGATGCATACAATATGCAAACATTGCGTCCTGCCGAATGGTCTAACTTGGTTAATCAAATGATAATCAATGATAAACTTTTTGATAGGTTTTACAGGTGCGCGTAATTTATATTTTTATATCCATATTTTATCTCAAATAATCTTTTCTTTCAGATATTATTACAAGGCAAGTCCCGTGCGCCCAATTTGTGATAAGAAATGCAGGTTCCGCATAATATGTGACTTGAAATCGGGAAAATCGCAGGATAAACTGCGTCTCTGCCATGATGAGGAAGAATACCTACTTGGCAAGGATAAAAAGGAACAAAATAATTTATAAATGCCGCAAATACTCCACTAATTTATAATTTGTAAGTTTAGCAGTTACTTATATATTAATAAAGTAATGTGCGTCTGTCATGTAAGGTGCAATTTACAATGCGGAAATTTAGTTTCACACACATCACCGTTATTCGCAATTTCGCTCATTGTGGGCAAATACTTAGTGAGGACATGCATCCCTTTCGTTGTATTTTTATCTTTGATTGCGCGTTGCATTCCCCATACGAGAGGTGCTCCTTTGCAGATTAATAACTGCAAGCAACCCGTGTTTTCCGAGCCAGCACCAGTTTTTAACAACCCAATTATATGCTGAGGTAATTTCACATCTGTAATGTGCTTCATGTATTGCTGCACTTGTTGGTTACCAAGCATCCAATCAAGAGGTGTTCCGTCAAGTTTTCTTTGTTCTGTTACGTAAGCCGGTGGCGGTTTACTTAATGACGTGCTGATCTATAATATTATTTAATGTTCAAGTTACTAATCTCTCAACTCTTCATAAACTTACAATTTGCGCTATAAATATGATTGCATTTACTGCAATGGCACCAATGCGTTTCGTGTCAAAACCCAAGACGCGCAAGAATCCGCTGAACAGCGTATTTCCAGGATCTCCAGGATCGCCTTTACGATTTGTGCGGCTGAACGCATCGCTCACTAATTGCGCCACATCGCTCGCTCTGTCTAAACCCAATAATTTTCCGGCGTATGCAAAACCCGATTTGATTTTCCCGAACACTGAATCATCGCCAACCGCGACCGACGCAGTGCAGAGCGCTGTCAAGACAATCGCGATAATGAGATTGGCGCGCATGTTGTTGGCGTGATTCTATGACACCGACTGATGGTTAAAAAATGAGTGTCAGACGACGGCTTCCTGCTTCATACTCTTTCCGTATGAAACAGTCCCCCGAAAGGAGAAGAACTCTTGGGCGCTTGGCAGGCCATGTGCAACACGAATTACTTTTGTAGTTCGTTCAAGTAGCTTCGATAATTTTCCATGTCAGCGTGCATAATTGCTTCGCGGGCGGTGTATGCGACAGCTTCGTTCGTTTCTTTGGCAGAAAAAACGCGAGTGCTGCACAGATCAGTCTAGATCCAGCGCTCGGATCAGATGCGACGCGGAACATGTTCGCCATCCGCCTGCTCGTCGTCGTCGCAGCGACGAGCGTCGCGTCGCAAGACTTTACCAGCGAAATTGACGTGCAAACGTTGAGTGAGCTACCGATTGATCGGTTATTGAGTGTGCGCTATCAATTCGAATCGAGCAAGCTCAGTGATGAACCGACGACGACGCATGATATGCTGGAGTCACGTGAGGGATACGACAACATATCACATGTGCCTACTTTACTGGGAGCCGGCGTTGCACTGCCTCTGCGCCACAACAAAGTGAAAGATGTTAAACGCGGCGGCTGGGAGGAAGAAAAGGGCGGCGGAGGCGGCAAAAAAGGCGTGCAATCCATCTTTCAAATGTCGATCACGACGCTCGCCTTTCTTGCGTTTGGCGGCTATCTACTCTGTCTGGTCGTGCAAAGTTTGAAAGGCAAGGGCGGGAAGCGCGTGCACGTTGTGATCACATCATCAACGATGGCGCCCGTAACAATGGCAATGCTACGCAGGAGGCGGCGACGCCGTCGACCGATTCGCGTGCGCCGTCCTCAACTTGGTTACCGGCCGAAGCGTGCCGCCGCCGTCGATGGCGACGAATCGGGACCAGGAGTTGACATGCTGCCGCATATCGACACCGAAAAGATGCTTGACGCTCTGGTTAGCTTGTCCGAGGCGTACACACGCTACCACACCGTCGACTACAAGAGAGTCAACCAGACAATTATACATTTCTAGTAATTACTCGTTATTTGTGTCATGTTACACTTTAAATGATGGTTCGTGTTACCGGCGTGAGGCGCACAACGCATCGCGCACTCAAAGAGATAGATAGACAGACAGACGTATCCGCAATGTCGCACAACAGAGATTTGGTCGAACGCAACAGCAGCGCATGAAACGATGAGTGACATATAAATGGATATTTGTTCTCATTGTTCGCGAAATAATAGCGCACGACAATAACGCGGCCAAATGCATTCGATTGTAGCAGCAAATACTAAAATAATAAACGACACGCGCAAAATGTACATAGTTGATATAAAATTTAATGCATCACCAACCACCAACCATTCGCACCACTCATAATCGGTTCTCGCTATGCGGGATTTGGACAGAACTTAATAACCAATATGAATTGAACGCTCATTTGTAACTTTTAGAATGGTGAATCATATTTATTATTATAATTTTGTAGGGGTAAATATGTTCTTGGGTATACATACATCGAACGGCTAATATCGCGAGGCAGGGTTTCCAACGTTATTTTTGGAAATTGGGAAATTAGATTTAATAAATTAGCATATTATGAAATTCCTATTAGTAAATATTGAAAGTTAAATTCTGGCGGGAAACCCTGTTGTAGAATGTTACATATTTGTAAGTCGTGTGGGTAGGTATTCCAGTTGTAATTGGAATTATGGGACGCGATTGGCAGTATATTATTCATGTATTACCTCGTTATTCATCCGCATGTAAATTATTTATAGACATTAAGTGTACCTTTAAGTTAATAGTATGATTCAAATGTTTACTTGTCTAGTTAATAAACACTTTAAACTGAATAGGAATATTTTACCCAAAACCCTATTAGCAAATACTAATTTTAATATCCTCACATTATGTATTCTTGATTCCTTGTTGATGCCTCCGTCCTCAAATTCCTAACACGTATTCCTGGATTTTTATGTTGCTTTGCCTGTAATATATGGAATATGGCTTAATATAACTTAATCAATTATAAGAAATAAATATTTATTGAGTTGAAAATCCATTTTATTTTCTCACCTGGATTTTTCCATTTTTCAGCTGAGCTGATCACAATATACCTTTCTAAAAGATTGAAACCTGCAATAAGAAAATTTAAGTTAAACTAATGAAAATTTAGATTAGCAAAAGTCTGATATGGGAAACGTTTCCATCAGCAATTATCATATATCAAGTGAAAGAAAGTGTGACTGCATGTACTGCAGTTGATATTAAATGTTGCTGAAAATTTTATTGTATTATGACCTCAATTTGAAAACACAAATACTGATGGATATTACGTGGACACCTTACTTTTTTTAATTATCCGCATGAAAACAAATATGTGTTCCAGAAAATTGATGAGTAATGTGAATTTTGCCAATTAATGTCGAAACAAAATGAAGACATTTACGTCCGCATGAAATTAAGAAAATATTCGTTTAGGCCTATTCTTCACGGATTGTTAAATTTTCAGCGATTTTTCTCAAGCTCTGCTTTGCATCGTGCACCATCAATTTGTCGAAAGAAAAACATTACAATTAAGATTTGAAAGTGTAATATGAGAAACGTAGAAAGCATTTGTTCCTCATCACGACATGTTACTACTTTTAAAAACAACACGAGTTTTTTTCTTAAAATTAGCAAGCATTTAACTCTAAAGAAGAATTATATTTTATTGCAATGCATCAGCGCAAATGTGCAATTTGCAGATATCGTTGCGAAATCATTGTCAAGAACTAATTGCTGCTTAATAATACATTCGCGAAACAAGCAAATGTGACAAATTATGCTCCAAACATAATTACGTACACGTTTGTCGAAAGATTCATATCGTATTTTTTCTTTGTTCTCTACTTTGTTGCCATTTAATTCCTCGTTCCTGTTATGTCATTCCATTAGAATTCGACACGTGCGTCGCTCGCACCTCCAACAACAATTAATTTAACAAAACGAGGAGACTGCATATTAACGCGATCAATGTTCATGTCAAATTGCAACACATTCGCGAGTTTGCAAAAAGCATCTTTGCGATAATCTTCGCGCGACAAATTATGCAATTACAGCGATTGCTCATTATTTACGTGATTACGGCCGTGGTGCACATTTGGCAATCGTCATCGTCGCCGCCACGCGACGACCACACACATGTCGCGCACATGAAGTCTTGGTAGAGAAGAGCCACTCTTTCGAGATTAAAAATGCGCGATGGCACCAGGATTTGTGTACTTAATATTGATTTATGCGTTCCGTCGTAGTTTATCATCTCTATCCGATGGTAATATAAGCAACCACCAAACCAAAAGCGCGCGCGTTGGGGAATTTTCGTAAAGTATGATGCGCAGCACGCGCACAATATCCACAAAAAATGAGCATAAATTTCAATTTCTAGTAGATTCACGTAAAGCGCATGACGATCCTTGATTCGTATTTCATTAACACCTGTAACGCACTTGCGTTATCGCGCGTGGAAAATCTCGAAAATATGAATCCGCGCGTTGACAATAAGTTTGAAGATACGACGCTTTAAGTGAAATTATTATTGCACATTTCTCAACGAAAATAAGACCCCGAAACGAGTCGAGCTACGAAATTACTAAATTACCGCATCCAACCGGCAAGAGGAGTGTCGTCGTGCACAAAAAATAAGATAAATATGCATGGCGTTTAAGAATGAATTTATGACGTTATGGACTTAATATTTCCTTAATCAACTTGTACCACGTCCACCAAATTATAATAAAGCGTGTGCACCACGAATAAATATTTGTTTATCCGCGTGAGCTTCTGCAGTTCGAGCACCACTCGCATGCCAAAACCGAAAATATAAATGATCGAACGTAATGATATATCGTGATAAACATGGATACAATTTGAATAATTCATTCGATTATAATCGCCGATCATGTTTTATGATACGTGCCCAAATTGTTTTCATCATGCGAAGCGTATTTATACGCTAAGAATCGATAAAACTAAATCAATAAAGTTTTTTCTTTTCATTTTGACGTCTAATAATATTTTCCAAAGATTACGCACTCGCATAATTTCAAGAATCAATAAAATTTTCAAGTTTTGCAAGCACTAATCATGTCAATGTCTTTTTTACGCTTTGTACGCAAACGTAATTTAATAGTTGAAAACGTAAATTTTTGTTCGAGCAGCTATTAAACACTCTTCGGTTAGTTTATGCTAATTGTAATGATTTACGACGGCTCGTTACTTATAATTATCGAATGTAAATTAATTAATCGTTTATGGACTCCAGCGACGATCACCGCACGCCATTCGCGAGTAACATGAAGCATAATAAACCATCCGATGAAGATGAACGCTCGCGATACGCAAAGGGACGACCGCGCGACGCGAAGACCGAATGTGGAAGTGATTCGAACCGAATGCGATTTGCGCGCGTGTGACACGCTCGATGATTTAATAAGCCATGAGAAAATCCTTGCGCGCATCCTGGCAATAATATCTAAGCATTCATATACGTAGAAATATATATAATAACGGACACATCAGTGCTCATAAAAAATCCATCGATATGTTAAATGCGATTTAAACGAGCCATTAAACGTAATAAATAAATCACGTCGCGTTCGGCTGACGTGCCTCATAAAAATGTAAATGCCTATTTGTATCTTCTCCACCTTACAACAAACATATACACAGCTCCTTGACGTTAGGCATCCACACGGCGCAGCATTGCACCTTCAACATACGCCTGGAATCATGTCTATCTATCCGTCTCGAATAAATATTATTCAGAGTGCGAGATGATGAAGAACTAAAAAGCCAAGTTGTTGCTTGCTGTTTCGGCTATTTGTCGATTTCATGCTGATTTTATTCGATTAGATATTCGAGCTTCACGCGTTGAAACAAAATAGGGAGAAAACGAACAAAAGAATGCGATTTATTAAAATGACTGTGTCCTAATACGCGCACGCGGTCCTAAAACTTTCTGTTCGAATTTATGAACTCAAATATTACGATACGATGTCTATAAAGACTACGACGAAATTGATACCGCAATAATTATTACTGCAATCATAATGCATTTATATGACTGCATAAAACACCAGCTACTCATTATTGTTACGACATTAAATGAAATCGAGACAATGTCGCTTGTGTTCTTCGCCGTATATAAATTTTGATTTAAACCCTAACATCATATAAATACGATAGATATAAATTTAGATAAGCGTTTCGAAAGAGAATCATATTTCTTCGCATATTTATGAATTGAAATAATGATGATGATGCCTTTAGCGATAGAAAATTGTTTAAATTCTTAAAATATGCAATAATTACCATAAGTTATGCATGCGAAATTAAATTTCTATTATTATTATTATTATTATGGCTAGAGATACCTATCCAATCGAATCGTATCCTGCACTGTGAATAAATTGCAAAATGATATTTGTTTCGAAAGTGAGAAAATGAAATATGTAACGTCGCAAGATACTTCGTTTATTTTTAGACGAAAAAACATCGCTCAAGGATTATTCGCAATTCCAACGCGCTTGTAATAATTGCACTAATGTATTTCGCTAATTGGCCAATAAAGTAAATATTTATCTATTCAAATGCAAATCGTGAACGCGATTTAAGCGCATTAATCAATTGAATGTCGCTACTGTTTTGAAACAGTTGATTGCGTGCCCGTACTAGAGTGTCTTTTGATATGCAAAAAAGCAGCTTATAGCTTAAAACATTCATAATAATCGGACACGTATAAAAATGAATCAAGCTGTTGTCGCCGGTTTGTATTTCTCACCACGACGGAAACACGCGCGTATAGAGAGAAAAGTCGAAACCGGCCTAAAAGTTTGTAGACTGAAAGAGATTTTGAATATTTTAATGCCGCGTGGCGCGAATAAAAAACGTTATCATGTTGTCGTTGCGGCTCCTGTTTCTCAGCGCGCATTATTCGTACGCGTGCTGTCTCATCTTCAGTGCCATACGTCAATTTAATGCACTTTTATGCATTCTTTCGTAGCCATTCGAGCGCGTGTAATTGTATTACGAGGAATCGCGCGATTTTTAGCGATGCGTTTGCTGTCGACGTCGTCGTCGTCGTCGTTCGCAATGCTGCATGTTTGTCGCCTCCGAAGGAAGCTGGTGTGTGCTGGCGTTTCTTGCTTTGGCTGTCGTCGTCGTCGTGTGAGTGTGTGCCGTTTGGCTAATCTGCGGGAGGTACGCACACCCGACATAAATAATACTATTAAAGGTGAGGTTTACCAGCAGGTGATCGTAGCGACTCCTGCGGCGAGAATTACTGCCCGAACGAATAACTATATACTTTATTACATACTAATAACGTGTTCACATTAGCCCGCGACTCATATTCACGGTTATTAATCAGTCGTCGTTTGTATACACAACACTCTACCACCATCCGCGTGCGCGCGCGAGCATGCTAATAATGCGCGAGCGCCAATATTGCATTTACGAACGGACTCCACGCAAATACACAGCGCGTTGCAAGTAATTCTATCAAACGTCGGAAAATGCTCATTCACCGATCGAGCGATTGCTCGCTCGGTATGAGGAGTTATTCACAAAGAACGCGTTTCGATATTCCACCCTTTCACTCCTATGAATTGGCAATCGCTTAAATAAAAGCTAAACGAGTGTTTAATGAGCGTGAGCAGTTCAAACAAATTTTTATCTCGTCGTTTTTTCCACGTCCGTACAAGGCTCCCTTATACACAGTCTCTCGTGTTTTATTATTGTTCGCAGCGCATGTACATGCTGCAAATGCAGATTGGCGAATGTATAACTCGGTGTCACTTGCATTGCATTTCTCGAATGCTGGACACGCTGGCGTTTGTGTGGTGCATTCTGCACGCACGCACACGACAGATAACAAGAGTTGTATTAACAAGCAACAACCTCCTGGGCAATAAATTGATTATTAATATGCGTTGCGTTATTGCCTGACAAATTATCTATTAATATATGTAAATTAATTAGTCGTACGTATCGCTCATGTGAAAAACGCATTCAGGCGCAAAAACAATGAAAAATACCACGATTCCACAATTTATGCAAAAATCAATCGATAAATATCGAAAATATCGAATAAAATAGCCATATGTGTATGAATTAAGTTATGCGCTTGCTGCCGCTAGGCTGATTAATATTCATTAGATTTATTTGTCGACTTCGCGCAGCAATTGTCTATTGTCATATGTTAATTCTGCGCGCTCAAGAAAGTTGCGATCGTCGATCGGCTATCTGGATATAATTTTGTAATTTATGCGTATAGCACATCGGTTGCCCCGCGTTACTTATTTATTTACACGAGCGACTACTTTATATAAAACACGCTAAGCGTTTATATCTGCTCGACGCGCTTATGAGATGGGCTGATGTTAATTTCCCCGCGCAATAATCAAACATTTATTTATTTCTCCGCGGGAATGAAAGACGCTAAGCAGCCACCATCCGTTCGCATATGGTAAACAAAAAGTCGCATGCACTAATGATTGAACATTCCGGGCGTATGGCGCGCGGGCAAGAACTGCGTGCGCGCGCGTTGAAATTTCGGAACGCCTCATCGCGAACGCGCTTAAGCGCAAATAAGCTATTAGCATATCGATGGAGATGATGCGCGCGAGAGCGGCACGCTCCTCCCAGAACGCGCATCCGTGACTCAGCTTGCTGCTGCCCCAAACAGCCAGCGTGTGCCACCACCGAAAGATAGCCGTGTCTTGTACAGCGTGCCGACCGAAGCGTGTGCCTCTCATTACGCTTCATTAGCGATACGGCGCGCGCGATTAGCCCGGGCGGCCGCCGATTAAGTCCCACTGCGGCGGGAGCGCTCACTCGCGAGACGCGACCAGACCACCCGTACTTAAGAGGTGTCGCGGCGCATTACGTTAATGCCGCTTAACATGAATGAGACGAATCGCAGCAGTGTAATTAGCAATGCGGGTGATGATGCAAAGATGACGCTCAAGTTCGGCATCGAGCGTCTTCTCGCCAAAACGCCGGTGGATGAAGAGGCCAGAGGAGAACGTGGCGGACACGCCGATTACGAAAAGTTCGCGCACGATAAAGTGGACAATAATATTGTAGTGCCTTGCTCCGATTGCGTAACGTCCATGTATCGGTGTTGTGGGGTGGCGAGCGCAGCGACAAGTGCCAGTGCCATTGATAATAGTTACGCCATCCATGGACATACCCCATTCGATCCAGGACATACAGCGCACAGTTTTGGCGGTTTAAGTGTACTTACGGCAGGAAGTGTTTATGTTCCGCCAATCAGACCTTTTCCTACTAGACCTCAAGGTAAATATCATGGAAAACTACCCCGTTCATCGCTGAATTATCCTAAATAACTCATCAACGCTATGAAATTGATTTTTTTAAAACTGGTAATATTAAATTATATTTATGTAAAAGCAATAAAGTTTGTATGTTTAATACCACGTCTAATTTTAAAATTGAAAATTTCGTGAAAGTCTAGCATTCCAGCTAGTATTTATAAAAATCGGAATAATATTTTTCGCATTAGAGCAATAACTTTGCGCAAATGATACGCAATTTCAAAACAATAAATTGTTAAAGAAGCCGCCATGAAAGTCGTAGTATTTGCGCGCCACTTTAGAAACGAATGTGTGTAGACTTTGCAAAATATATCTACAGACATCGATTCGGTGCGCGTCTCGGAACAATTTGTTTGGATTGGCATCCTTAGTTTTGTTGATAATAAAGCGAAATAAAAACCAAATGTGCCCAATCCCACTAAAATGCCTGATGATGATACAGCGATGCAATCGCTCCCGGTCTAATAGATAGCTGTACACAAAAACGTCTATTAACATCGATTATACAAACACTTAACGTCCTCTTCGACATAAACAGATATGTAATGCGTAACCAAAATAAATCCCGCACTGACTTTCGGATGAACTAATAAACGAACGCGTCGAATGATGAACCTGAATGAATAGGCTATGAAAATGTGGCTAAACAAAAAATTCAATTTAACACAGCGCTACCACTCCTGAATAGATCTATTCTTATGTTTTCTTTGTCTATTCATGGCCATTGGTAAATAAATAAAGCTGTACAAAACAACCCTACACCATGGAATTACAGTCAGTATGTTCTAAAGTTTTCATTCAGTTTTATGAGATTTTAACTTGGCATTTAGCGCCGCCACTGCAATAAATGTACTGTGAAATTTAAAGGATAATGAAATGATTTTGTCTTTAACACTAACTTGCCTGTTTTGTAAACGTATGAACCCTGTTGAAATACGAATTTTTCGCTGAACTTTTGCGTAATTACGTTATTTCTCTTTTGGAAGAAGAACAAAAGCACGAAAAATTTATTATATCATAGATTTAGAATTATAGTCAACCTGCTAGTAACGGCGAAATTAGATGATGACAAGCTCATAAAACGTTTGGGATCAAACTCAAATATGGTAACATGAAATTTGTTTGCATGAAATCCACTCATACTACAAACAAGCGGGCAATTTCAATTAAAACATCTCCTTATCGTGTTAATTAAATAATACACGGGAATTAATGACGTTCAATGTGTGGTCATTTACGACTTCTCCATTTATATGGAAACATCCACGAAATGCCGGCGTTTAAACGTTGCGCATTAATAAAATGCTAAAGATTTTACGGTCCGAACGGAGCATGGAAAATGGAATTTCATTAAAATACTTCGCAGTCTTGACATGTCCAAACGTGTCGCCACTTGCCATATGCGTCGCCGGCAATTAGATCTTCATTGATTACTCTTTCGGTTAATGACAGCCGAACGCACATCTTTCATTTTCTTAGCGCAGCATACGACTGCTCGCCGATTAGTTGCTTCATTTTGTCAGATGAAAGCGGACGCGGGCGCAATACATTTTCATTTCTAGATGATTTATTTGTTTTAAAACATCTACGTAAAATTGGTTTACTTAAAGCACCACGCGACTGCATACAGCTGGAAATTTGCTTCACAAAACTATGAGAAGTTGTAGCACTTAATCTTCGAATGTGTTTAAGTAATGCGCGCAGCACACATCCAGCTCTCAGTTTATATTGCCGCCGCCGCCGCCCGTTTTCACGACGGCCAATGCCGATAAACGCATTTACATCTGTTTCCAATAAAATGTTGCCTTCGTAATTAAATCGAATAGCTCAGTAATTGATCGATGAAATGCGGTGCGCGTAAATATTTAGATTCGTTTCCAAATTACTTCCACACTATTTGAGAAATATTGAAACATTATTATAAATAGCTATTAAAATATGCTTTGGGCATTTTTGCGCTTTAAGATCATCGTTTACATTGTGTACAACCTGGGCGCGAGCGCGCGCGCTAATAAATCTGTAAAATATTGCCGTGAGTAGGTATTTTGTTTGTCATTTTCTACTCAACACCCAAAATATTTAAAATTAATTTCAAGAGCCATAAAAGATGGTTTATAACATTTAAACGCAGCTTGCATTAACCAAAGTGTACATCATCGTCATGTTCCTAGGCAAAGACATTAAATCACGAAATAATGAATTAATAATAACCATTCCCATTCCGAGAAATACATCCATACTTTCAGCATTAGTATAATTCGATAATAAATCATATCTAACTGACGTGTGAGCGGCTATGTTCGCGTCGAATATCATCAAACTGAACGACGAATTCAATTAATGCTTGTTGTAAAGATGATACCTAATAAATTTTCACCCAAACTATGTTTCGCGCACAATTTTATAGCAGATCCTAATATGTAATAAATTAATTAACATTGCCCCAAGTAGGATTGAATTTCTTGCTTTACTCTAAATTAAAACTTAGATTATGGTCGTTATAATTTTAACGCAATATTTGGCAGTCGTTATAATTTGTAGTTTGTTATCGACTTCCAACTTTGTTTTACAGTTCGCCTCTCTGCACTGCCATTGTCACCAACAAGCTTATCCGGTCAAACGCCGAGCATGCAAGTACAAATGAACAACAATACTCACCAGAATCAATCGTCCTCGAATTCGGGCAATTCGAAGCGGAAGCGATCCTGGTCTCGAGCGGTTTTCAGCAATTTGCAGCGGAAGGGCCTGGAGCGCCGCTTTCAGCTACAGAAGTACATCACCAAACCGGATCGCCGACAGCTTGCTGCCACCTTAGGACTAACGGACGCACAAGTCAAAGTGTGGTTCCAAAACCGCCGTATGAAATGGCGGCACACGAAGGAGTCTCTCAAAGGCGACAGCATAGCTGACTCGACACAACACGAGACTCTCATAGATGTCGATACTGTGAGCGAATCCGACTGCGAGTGACCTGCGTGGAACAAAAACGAATTCAACTATAGGCCTAAATATCCAACTATTTTAGTATAACGACGATTATAATACGAGATTCAAATAAATTATTTATAACTTTGCTTAATTTTTTACACGCTTCATTCAATTATGATGAAACTGATATCGATTATAAATATATCTAGATACACACAAGTATAGTTGATAAGATATGAAATTGTAGTGTTGAATAGAATAATGTGCTACAAAAGTGAGTATGTACGTCGAATTAATACCGTGTTAAATTATTTTCTTAACAATTGGTAAGTAATTTAAAGTCTGATATCCACTTTGCTAATAACGAACTTTTTTTAGAAAATGCCACCGAAAGGATTAAATCGAACAATGATGAATGATAACAGTGGACCCATTAATCCAAAAGCACCTATCACTATGGCTGGATATAGTATACAAATAATGGAAGCAATCGGAACAAACTACTTGTTTGTCGCATCAATGTTCGGAATCCTTAGTCTCATATTAGTGATAATCATCATCCGACTGTGTTGTATCACACACAAACTCAAGAAACGTTCACGAAGTGAATTAGATGGGCGACGCCAATATTCATTCAGTTCATTAGCACGGTATTAAAGCTCAGTTTGTGTTCAAACTGAAACTATCACTGAGAATAATAAGTGCATAGTGTTCGCATCCACATGATGAGCGAATTGTCATGTGAATCTAGGTGATATAGACACTAACATAATGTTTGTTGTTCACGTGTACAGTTATCTATTACTATTATAGCATTGGCATTGTCATTATCTTATTATGTTTCGACTTGCACGTATTATCAAGTTATGTGAAGCACTTTTATTATAAGGTGCATTAATCCTTCTGTTAAATTATTACAGATTCATCGCCGAAGTAAATATACTATTTGTTTGGATGCACCGCCTTCTTATTATATAGTTTGTAATGTATCAAAATAGATGGGAATGCGTTCCACTTGAGCATCGGCATGAACAATTTGCAATACAACTATAAATACCCAACGGTTTTTTAATAAAAGCAGCTATAATTAAATTCCGAGAAGTTGAAATGATAAATTGCGGCAAATTTTCTCCTATAAATTGCCTACATTGTTATATTATACGATATTACAATAATATTAAATTGTCTTTTGTCGTAATAAGTAGTATTTTATAACAAAGGTGTGTATCGTTATTATCTATTATTTCATAAGCAAATGATTATAATAAATAATTCGGTAACAAAAACTACCATATTGTGTGTGCGCAGCTGCCAAGACAAATACTTTTTGATTTAAAGTTTAACGTCCGTAATTAAATTGATTATAAACTTTTACTCAAAATTGCAGAGAAATGCTTAAACTGCACTGCTTTGTCGCGATATGATTGAGACAAAAAAGTTCCGTTTCCTTCCGTGTTCACGGAAAAGAAACGTCCGTAAATGCTTTTCACACAACGGTTGTGCGGTGTGCAGACAATTCGCACCATTTTTCGCAATTGTTACCGTACATTACTGTTTTTGCTTTCTGCACAAGCATCGCAGCACATCCACAGCGCTAGACAACTTTGCTTTCCTTCTGGAACGCACTTAAACGAAATCTTCTAATGATGAGGCACTTTGAAAAAATGCATCAAGACTTTAAGCGTTAGATTAATGATGATTACCAATCCGCGTATCGTTGATTATCGCATGGAAACGCTCCATCAACCGCGCATAGAACGAAGGCGACGGAGATGATAATTAATTGGCGTTTGGGAATGAGCCCAGCGCGCTGGCGATGTTGATGAGCCATTCACCATTCATTCGCGCTTTGCGCACATGTGAATGTGTGATATGCATTTTACTGTGACATAACGGGCATTTCAGTCTTCAATTTGTTTTAGCCGAGCTGCCGATGCGCACACGCAACAATTTTCAGACGCGCTGCAAAGTGATACTTAGACACGATTAATACTGGACTTATGCGTATTTCAGATCGCCAGCTAGTTTCAAACGTTATAGTTATGGTAGCCGCGCCGAAAACGCAGCATATTAAAGGTGTGCTGCTAACTGTAAACCGCATATTTTATACTCTATATGAAGCGCATTAAACTAAAAAATGCCTTAATGAAATTATTTTATATTAGAGACACACACGCAACGACGGGACGTCGAATTGAGCAATTGATTCAGTGTTGCAATCAAACACATCAAAGATGCAGATCCGCAAATGATCATATTCTGCTTCAAGCGAATGCGCTTGGTTCATTCACACCGTACGATGCATTGCTGAACGGTTGGAGAACTTGTTAGCGTTGATGAACACGTTATACAAATTTATGATACTAATTGATGCTACAGTTCAATCGCAAAGCACAATCTGGCCCATAAAGCAAGGCGCTAATTGAAGCATACAATTGCAACTTTTTCAATTCTTTCAAAATGGATTTGCGGTCGTCTTTGTAATCAAACGTAAAAAAGCGCGCGTTTTAGTCTTCTTTCATGTTTGCAATTCCTACCATCATGTTCAACTACTTCCACCGACAATAATCTATAGCGTCTCAATATGTGCAATGAGTTTTTCCCTACGCAGTGAGTTTCATATCCTGTTCGCATGACAAACTTTTCAAGCAGACCTCAATGATGAATGATTAAAATTGCTGAATGCAGATCTTAAGCAGCCGCAAAAACCATAAACTAACAGTAAAAGTTATGTCCGAATTCCTGTCATGGAAATAACCAAATATCTTTATGACGCGCAATCTCATTTCGGTTTTCAATTATTATTGAATTAAGAAAATTTAGGCTTTATGAAGCAATCGGAAATTTCCACAAGAGATATGAAAAAAAGTGATGCAATTCTATCAAATCTACAATAATTAAACTAAACAAGTCACAAATATTTAACGCGTTCTTCTCGAACAGTAAAGAAAGCAAAGTGTCATCGCATTTAGCATTTGCATATTTGCGAGTATCCTTCTCTTGCGCCGCGACGAGTTCTCGAACGAAATGAAGAAGGTGCACCAACATGCTTGTGTCTTCCTTCAGGTAAGTGGGTCATACTATATAAATACAAGTTCAAGGTATCGGTGTAGTCATTTCGTATCTTTCACCAACGCTAGCAAGAGTGGAGTGCTACCAATCCGATTTACCTCTACTTCACCAACAAGCAGCGAGCGAGCTATCTGAAGAAGAGTCAGTCTTCCAGACGTCAGCTACCTGTTGTCAACATCGCTGATTTTTGCAGCACGTGCGCCAGAAAGAAACAAGTGGTTTTATTAAAATTTTTCGACGAAAACAGGTGAGTGTTAAGTATTTTTGAAATCATACAAGAGTTGAAAATCATGGTCAAGTTGAGAGGTGATCGCGTCCGCGATGCAAAGAGTTGAATAAACGCCCGTGCACAAGAAGAAACAAGGTGAACGCACTTATCATAAAAGTGGCAATTGCATTGCCGGTTGACCTCGTTTAAATGAAACTTTATCAAGTAGTCGCGCTGCAAACGGAACGCGCTTGAACTGTTTCCGCGCGCGCACGCACGCATGAGAAGAAGAAATGGCCAATTGAATTCGCATTCAAAATCGATGCAGCATGCGTGCGCGCTCATTGCCAAAGTGTGTCATGCCAGGAGAGAAGAAGAGCGCACAATTGAAGGAATCGTAAATATTTTCGAAGAAAGAAATACTTTCTTTCGTGATTCATTTTCTAATCGCCACCGCGTCTGGCCGGCCGATACGATACGCGCATAGCTTGCAGGCTAATAAGAGTTGTTGTTGCGCGTCTCGCGCGCGCGTGCTACTCGAAAATTATTCGTTCTTTGACTTTGCTTGGCACGTACATCAGCGCGATGGGTTACTCGGTGTCAGTAACATACAAATCAATGCTGAAAAAATTCATGTCCCGCCACGGCCGTGGCTGTAGAAAATCTCGAAAAGTAAACGCGCTGTTCACGTCCAAACAAATGAGACGGAAGTATTCATCAAGTAAAGACACGTTATTTGGATGACACCGAAATTGTGACAGAATGAATCAGACACTTTCTACGCTACTTTGAGATGAACAATAAAGTTCATTGTCGCGCATATATTCATTATCGATGCGCATTAAGAAACCCAGTCGAAAAGTAACAAACTTACCAAAAACAAGTCTTTCGGTGTCAATTGCTCTTAGACGGTCAACTCGGAAGTGGAATGGAACACCGGCTGGAGACCTGAAAAGAAGAAAAACCAATTTGAGAACAAATTAATGTCAAACTCGTTTTTCAACATGAAATAATTCGTACAAAAGAAGTTGTAACTGTTCTAGCCCATTAAAGCGCATTTCGGAAACTGTTACAGTTCTTCAATTGAGCACGCAGTCGACAAGTTCTAAGTACAAAGTCAAATGCAACCTAATTATACCTATTCAAGCATTTCCACAAGAGGTCTTGTGGCGGCTCTGTTCAAGCTTGAATAACAAATATTGAGCGTAATTATCAGCGCGCGGATTACGATGAGCACAACCTAACGTTAATAACAATATTCGACGTTTGCCAGAGTGTAAATTGACAGCGAATGATTTTAACGGTTTCCACGCTCGGTGGCAATTCAATGAAAAATCCAGCAAGTAATAGCAAGTGTTGAAAACCAATACTCGTAACATTGGCGTTTAATACTCCTCTTTTTTCGAGTTATACTTTTCATCGCAAACGCGAAATTGAGAGCAAATGAAAGCTGCAGCACACGTGCAGATTAATTGATCGCAGTAATATATTGATAAATTGCTAATATGTCCAACTCAAAACGAGTGAAAGTGATCCGGAAGTTTAAATTTCTTCTTCAAGATCACTGTTGCAAAATTATGCACAGGTGCAAAAGTCTTTCGCATTTCTTGGCACGTCGCAAGAATAAATCCAACATACAACTCACACGCTATTGTCCAAATATTACGGTAACGTCTCGGTTGTTTTTGTTAATTAACAATCGATACAATACGCAAGTTCACCGCTATGTGTTGCGCAAACAGACACTACACATCTTTTTAAATCACCAAAGGCAAATGTTAAGTAACAAGCGCTAATTATCGGATAGCACTAGGATTAACGGTTTCGCATTATGTCAATGTTCGTCATTTGTAGGATAACGCATGAGGAAGTACTCAAAGGACAAGCTGACAAAACAATCGAGAAAGTGTCGTCATCGTCATGAACGATATCATGACATGTCGCAACGATAGAAGAGCGCACGCATTATTTTAATTGCATTACATTGTTTCATCCATTTGAGCGCCGCATGCATTGTGAATTGTCTTCCTAGACAATAAACTTATGACAATCATGCACAACAAATCGAAATGCAAACGCAACATTTCAGTGCACGATTATGCGACGCGCAGTCACTTGAACAAATGTTCAATGATGTTGTTTCGCGTTTCTGCTTTTTCGCCATTGTTCCAAATTCGTTGGACCGTTTTATTTGCAATCAGATTCGTAGAAAGTCATCTCTTCCGAAAACAATGCACATTCGTGCAACAATCTGCTTAGTTTTTTTAAAATGCGTTATAAAATATATGTATAAAATACCTATAATATAAAAATGACTGAAATTAATGACGCCGCACAACCTGAGCAGCAACTAATGATTCCAGTATCAGGCCTTAATGGTACATAAATCATTTGCATACATCTTATTATAACTGTACAAACCGGAGGCGACTTTGTAGGTAAGCAAACATCATCTTCATTGTACATTCAATGAAGAATAAATTTATATGATAATTAATTATAAATCACTGGAATGTATGCGAAGGAAAAATCGTTCGCGTGCGAAATAAGCCAACCGAACTTGAACTTCACTTCAACGTCGTTTAAGGCAATGAGCTTCGAACGACTTAACAAGTTCAACGCTATTAATTTATACATTAATTACTACAGCTTTTTCACTCATCTTGCGTGAGCTGCTCTTGAACTTAATGTGTTCGAAGACATGAAATTTATGCATGTATAAAACAAAAACGCATTCGTTCACTTATGGAAACTTACAACAAAAGGAGAAGCAAACGAAACAAAATAAATCGACGGCCTACTTTTAAATGATTTTACCTGTAATCATACTAAATTGTTTGCTAGTTAATTACAGCAAAATATGCTGTCTTAACGATTCAAATGGCTATTTTATTGCACCTGGATTGAAAGTCATCCAAGAGAATTCAAATACTTAATCTCTTCGCTACTGATCGCTGCCAATTAGAATTCAATAAATTTTCATCTCAATATAGAGCATACACTTAATGAAATCATAGATTCATTAAGGAAAAATGCCAATTCAATGCGAATTGAACACAAATGAATGGGAAAACGCGTAAATTTCACATTTCACCTGTTGCAGCAAAACGCGTATCGGCGTCTCGAATGCTTTCGCCCAACAAGCAAAGCAGGCAAAAAGCAAGTCAATTGCGAGTCGCGGCAAATACGGGCACGCCAAGTTTTTATTAATAGATTCGCGCATTCGCCTGCATTCGAAACTCAATTAACGCCACGAGTCTTGTGTGTGCGCGAATAAAACAACGGAAAACTCGCCGCAAATGAAAGTTCGCGGGCACGAAATAACCAACATACGCGCATTAAAAAGTCGCGTATCTCTTCAACGAAGAAATGGCACTTATGCAGCTCGATATGAGCTCAATTATGTATGCATAATAAGAATGCGCTGCTGGTTCAAAAAAGACACACACACGAATGGGCGGCTTAAAGTGCGCCATCCGCATTCCATTCTGGAGGAATGGATGAGGTTGGAGGGCACTAGGTCTCCTCCGCGCATCAACAAATCCAAACACGATGACCTTGTAACAGTTTCGAGCACCGTTAGTTCATTAAACTCGAAGAAGACGTGTCGCGCACCGTTAACGCAGGCTGTGCAAGGTGTATGCGCGCTTCCACATTTCTTCAAGTGTACGCCTTCACCGACCGCAAGAAGAACTTGGCAGTTGTTGCTTCCTCATCACCGTGATAAGTCGCATGCAAATAACTCTGACTTATTTGTTACAGCAAAAATGTACAAGCAAGTCACCGGCTGGGCTTATTGCGCCCTCATTGTGAGTAGCTGCATGATTAGCACCTTTGCCTATCCCAACTACCCGGACACATTCGTGCCGTCCAGAGCGCCTCAACTTCCTTCGATGCGCATCGAGCGCAAATTTGCGGAAAAGCCAAATGCTATCAAAAAGGTTGCCCTTGATGATTTGGACGATGTAAATACCAATTCGATCGCCGATTCAACGGGCGGATTTTCATGGTCCAACTTATTAGGTAAGGAAGTTCTTGGTAAGGAAATTTTTTAAGTACTTTTTACTCACAGTTCGCCATCGCTCATAGTTCAACCTGTAATGTGTATTTCGTGGAATAGTTGATTGAGCCATAAACTTACAGGTATGGTCATGCAAATGATCTTCAATCCAGGTGGTGGTCAACACGTGGGTCCAAACAAATCCGAGAGCTTGGATGACACCGGTATCGCGCCCAGTCCTTGGGCTAATCTCCTCTCCGTTGGGCTGAAGATCATCACCGCATTGCTGGGTGGTGGAGGCGGAGGTGGCGATGGCATTGATAAGGTCGACAATGGATCCCCAATGCAGGTATTTACCACATACCATTATCCCACATAGTTATTGCTTAACGCGTTAGATACAAATTAAACAAAATATCAAACAAAAACCACCAAACAAAACAGAACAAATTGCACTAGTAGTGGCTTCGCTTGCACAGGGCATTCTCGCGGCGGTTTTGTCGGCGGTTGTCGGATCCCAAAATCCCGAACAGGTCAACACCATGGCGAAACAAGCCGGCGAGGTATGTTGCAGCATATTAACAAACAACTAAAACTTAACATACCATCGCTGCTAAAAAGATCAACAGATATATAGTGTGTACATTTTGCAGTTTATCAACATCGTGGTAAACTTATTGGACGCGCTAAAAACATCCTTTTCCCATCGATCCTTGGCGGCTCGCAATCTAGGCAGAAAGGACTCAATGAGCGACGCAGCGGTAGCAAGTATTGCTATGATGAAAGGATACATTCGCGCCTTATCCACCGTTAACAGCGGATGTACCAAGAAGTATCTTTGCGATGCAAACGCTGAATGCTCCGGCGACATCGGGCAGACAAGTATCTTCTGCCAATTGGGAACGTAAGTTGTTTATACGCTACAAAAGACTAAACGTGCAATTTCATAAACTCTACTTATTTTCAGATATGCAACGAGCTACTTGCTCGAACGATCATCAAATGGACAAAGCTTTGAAATGCTTTACGAAGCAGGTAGACGTGGAAGAACTGGCGACAATTGTCACCAAGCGTACTTAGAATGCAACGAAGTCTAAATGATAAATCTTCTACCTGTGCTCACGCCTTCATCGAGCACTCAACTTCTATTTAATAGCAATAAAACATGGCCCAACGCACGGGATATTTATTTATAATGTTTGAACGCATCGCATCTTATATTGGCAAACGGTTTTCGCAATTTGTATATAATCTACCAAAAACTTAAAAGTTCAAGAGGCACTTATTTATTTTCTTCCTGTGAGGCAATCTTTGTTAGATGTAGGGAAACACATGTTATTGATGAAGCTGAATATTTGCGTGCTACACTGAATAATTACATTTCGAATTGTTATGTATTGAGGTGGCTAGTGATTAGATGTGTGCGTGTTGTGAATGCTTTAATAAAAAAATGTCAATACAACTGATGGCAAACGAACGATTCCGTAATTGAATGACGAGAAACATCGATGGATGTAATGAAAGACTGTCGCGTTCAAGAAAATGAGTTATTTGTTTAATACTTTTGTTGTAATTGTATAGTTTAGTTTTTTTATAGTATGCATGAGTACGAATGAGTCAATAGTTAATCTTAAACCGATATTATTTATATCTAATTATATAAATGAATAATTAGCGATTAATTTAACGACATGAGAAGACGCACTATTTATGTTTTGTAATTGAAATTACTATATATTTTATACGCATATTACGAATGTATAAACCGTATGAAGTGTATCATTATTTACGTTATTTATATTTAAATAAATCTATTTCAATATATGTCTGGTCTGATTAAATGAGATATGTAATTTCACTTCCTAGAAAATATCTAAGAAAATAAGTGTATTCAAAATTACCCAAACTTTCTTGCATGTAGAAGAGTTGTAACTATGTTCAATAAATATAACGTTTTCAAACAAAAGTTGTTGTTTGAAAAACTGCAAAAATATATTTTGAAAGTAAAAAACTAGCATAAAGACGTGCCTCACTTAAATAGTTCGCAAAATTCATTGTCACGCCATAATCATCTACCTAGACAAATCGTCTTGGGTGCAATGCTTGGATACCTTTCAGTTCCGCGACGTTAAGATACACATGACAAAAATAACAGTAACCACGCATACATGATAGATATAATTGTTCATTATTTCCACCATGACAAAAACTCTTTCCAGGTTTAATCACATCAAACCAACGAGAATGATGCATCTTTCAGATGAATTTAGTTTTAATTCAACGTCGATACTGTTCAGTGCAAAGTGTAAGAGCTCAAGGGAAAAAATGGCCACAAACGCAATCAACAATTTCCTTAGCAACATGCACGCACCCAGCTTCGGTTTAGGAAACTTGGGATTGGGCGTAGCCTCAAGTACGACAAAGGCACCTCAATTGGAAAGATATCACGAAGAACACCAGGGCTGGACCAAGTACGCTCGAGTCACAGATTGTAACGTACACTTAATTTATTGATATAATTATTTATAGATCTAAGGGTAATAAAAAGGGCAATGTTGCCTTATCAGCCCTGACTTTGCTTGCGTTTCTATTCTTTTTGCATATTCTGCAAAGTTGCATACAAGATCATATGTATGAAATGAAGGGAAAAGGTAAAGAAGTGCGCCGACCCGTAATTTCTGGGATAAACGGCCAATTTCCCAGCGTAATCATCGTTGATAACAACGACGGAATGGCAAGAGATAATTTAAAAGGCGATGATGCCGACTTGAAAAGTGCGTCTCCCAAGATCCAAAATCGTATTCACAAAAAGCAACAACCAAATCGGCAAATCAAAAAGAAACAGAACAACCAGCAAAATAGCATGGATACTCCAAGTAATAAAAATGTAAACGTACAGAAAAATCAAATAAAAGAACCGCGCATATCACAAAGTGATAGCAATCGAGAAGTGCACTCACATATTTACCGTCTTGATGGAAATCATTAAGGCGGCAATAATACCGATGGCACACCGCTTTATAGTCTGATTAGTATTTATTGGTTTCATCTTCATTAAAACTGAAGAGACCAAATGGTTTAAAAGTCGCAAATAAAATTTACCAAAATTAAGTGGCTAAAAAATTATATCAGGAATGAACTTGTGTTCATTCTAATTCACTTTGCGCACACCTACACGCTCAATGTACAAAGTTTGAGTGAGTGCGCTTCCTCCCTGTGTTGGATCCATCATACGATCCCAATTAGTTTGTCCGACAACGAATCCAATTGCTCTCATCTTCTCCTGTTGCTTGCGCTCTTCCAAATCAGCCCATCGCACCTGCACCAATTATTTATTTCAGGTGTAAATAAAGTATGCATTTTAATTGGGAAGTGTTATAAACCCGGCCAATATATAAGTTCACCAAGATATTAATCAATACTCCTGGAATTAAACCTCTAAAATAGAAAGAGATTTATGTACGTACTCGCTTTTCTCCGGCTTTTAGTGCGCGTGTTGGCGTGTTTAAAGCCCAGTCCTCGAGTTGAAGGTAGTCTTCCATGGTACTCGCGGGGCGAAGGGGTTTATTAATCCCATCAAGTTTCGCTGAAAACAAGTGTCGACGTATTATATGCGGAAACACCACATAGTGGAAAATGGAAACTATGTCCATTAATAACAAACGACAACAATAACAACAGGTTTGACACAAATTTACAGCAAGAAAAAGTGACTTAAAGTTTAGGAAAGCCGCAATAGTTAAATTAAACTTACCGAGATTGTCAATGGAACACTCGAAATTGTCCCACTTGCTGCTATTACATGCTTGTTCCTGAAGAATTTCTCGAGATTTTAGTTTGATCGAATAGCGCATTTTCGATTATCATTCATTGAATCGCAATGAATACATAGTGACAATCGTCAAATCAAACCACCAAATTAATCAAAAACCCTTAAAAATTACTCTGCGTATGATTTTAGAGAAACCAGTTTAGTTAAGGACAAAGATTAACTACGTTTGCAAACAACTGATCCACGACGAGTTGCTAGATAGATGATGACAGTTTCACAAAAGAAAACAACAATCATGTCATAAGAAATTGGTTAAATGCTTACCAGCGTGCACAACGTGTGCGCAATATGTATCACGCTTACCTCATTATCATCATCGTCGCCGAAGTCGTCGTTGGGTGAGTTGATCTCCTCCATCTCCACTTCGGGTATAGCGCCGGCCTGAATTAAATTTGTTGCATCTAGAATGCCGTAATGCGTCGGCGTTTCTTCCCATCCGCTAACAATGTGCTGAATTTCTACTTCGGAACGACCATGAATATTGCGCTTTGTGCAAACTTGAACATCAAGTTCCAATTGACAGACGTAAACCTAAAAAGAAAACGTATATACAAACAAGATTTGTATATTCTAAGACTAATAAACTTACTTCGAAACCATTTTGCTTTGCAAAACTCCACATTTCTTCAAAGTTCTTAACTTTATCATTGACATTGTCAACAATTATAAAAGAAAAGTATCCATCAGTGATAGTTTTCTTAAATGCCTTTAAAAGCATTTGGCGATAAGCGCTTTCCATACATTCTTCATATTCGTAAACCATTTCTTTGACCAACACCGATTTACCATCTTCAACAACCTCCTTTTCCTGCTCGACCATAAAGTAGTCGTCCAACGACAATATTCGCGGTGCTGAACCGCCGTCTTCAGTTTCTCTATCTTTAATCTGCTTTGCGAGGAACGTTTTCCCACTTCCTGGTGGTCCGCGTAATATGATGACTATCCGTTGCGGGCGTTTTAAACGATTAGGCATACGTATAATGTCATCTATGCTTGTCTTGGACTGCGTATGATGCGATTGCGATACGGGCACATTGCGATCCAAATCCATGTCATTTAACTTGCGTGTATCTATTGCTTTGTTATGGTCCCAAGAAGGTGCGTCTCGTGATCGCCTACTTTCGTATTCATTCCATCTATCCTTATCGCGATAATCCCTTGCTTCACGCAACCACGGACGCCGCTCAAAGTCATCGTATTTTCTCCTTTCTTCCGCAGGGTAGTAATCACGCAACAATTGCGTATCTGGATTACTGTATTCGTTTGGCGGCCGACGACTGTAGGTACCATAATCGTCGTAGCACTTATACACTGGCGGCTTACTCGAATATATTGGTGGATACCTTGAATATTGCACATTCGGGGGACGGCTGCTAATTGGTGGATCAAATTCGGGCACATTATAAAATGTATCCATTAGCCATTTGGGCCGTTCAGGCAAAGGAATGCGAGCTGCAAGTTTATGTCGATAGTCGAATAACCGTGGAGGGATTACTTTGATATCAACCGTATCTACAAATCACAAACGTTACATTGTATTTGCGTTTGGGTTAAGCCAACATTAATCTTACCTTGTTTCTTTGAACGATGTTCGTAATTAACCACCTTATCAATTGTTAAAATATCGTTAAAATCAGTGATGGTCGGCGGTGCGGGTGCGACATTCATGTGGTCATTGCTGTCCCAACTATTCATCGAACGCTCGCCAAATGCTTCATAATTATTGCAATCTCGAAAATCTCGGTCAGCAGTATAACGATCATCAGATCTTTCACCAGTCCCATTGTAAGGAGTTTTGTTTTCAATATCGCGATTTCCATAATCGCAATTAATGCTGGCGTAATTCTGCTGTAACTGAGGCGGCACACTCTGTCCGTAACTTGTAATAGTTGGTGGCGCCGGTGTTCTTTCAGCATTCCCTGTATTATAAACACGAGGATTATTGGTCTTTCGCTGGACAAATGTAGAACTTATAACTGGTTCAGTATTGTTCCAATTTCTACCCAGTTCCGGCCACCTGCCTGAATCATCAGAAGGCGGTTCGACCCACCTCAGAGTGTCTTTTGGTGGAGGATCCATCCACCTGCCTACTTCTTGTGGACATGCTTGCGGCATTGTTGTAGTAGGCGCCTGTATAACAGGATTGTTTAAATTTAAATCTGTCGTTTGCACAGGATTTGCAGTCTTAGCACTCGTCGACTGAGCTACTAAACTCAACATACTCAGCAATTTTTGATCGCCCAAAATATTATTAATATTTTTTGATAACGCTTCTAAATTTATATCTGAGGAATTGATTTGTCCACTGGCAGTATCTGTTGTAGCCGATTGAGGAACATCTTTGTCAGGTTGGGGTGGCGCATCCACAAGATCTAAACCAGGAATTCCGTCATTGGAACTATTTTTGAATATTGTTGTTAGCTCGCAAGCATTTATAGGATTTATATTCGCAGGATTTTCAGGCTTCGTATTTCGAGGCATTGAGTTATACTCTTTACTATTAATATTGGGAACAGCTGGTGGCTGAGATGGGACAGGAGGACGTGAATTGACTTGATTTTTGTCATTAGAATTTCCATTGCCATTTGAAGGAAGTAATCCTAGTTTCTTTTTCTTCACGAGTTCACGTCTTTCAAGAAGCTGATTTCTCCAAGCTTCCCATTTCTTTTCATATTCACGATACTGTGCCTTATCGGGATGATCCTGATTCTGTTCCTTCCACTTATTGAATTGTGCTTCCCATTCTGCAAACTGCTTCATGAATTTCTTTTCAGGATCTGACATATCATCTTCCTCCACTTTGTTCTTTTTTGCGTCAGTATGAGACTCCATAGGCATATTAGACAGCCGTTTGTTATTTGCGGTTAATGTAGCGGCTGGTTTGGTACTATCATTGCTTTGAGCTGAGTATGCTGGATTATTTTTCCAGTTATTTGAATCAACTATTCTATTATCAACAGGCATTGAGCTATAGCCTTGCATATTTGCATTCATATTTCTTTGAGGTGTTGGTTGTTGGTTTGCATGATTTGCGGGAACAATTTGTTGTGGCTGTGGTCGTTGCGTTGGTTCTTCAGGTGGGGGAGGTGGTTTTGCATCATTTGGCAATGGGGGTGGTGCAGTTGTGTTCATCAATGGTGCCATGGCTCCTATTGTAGCACCAATATTTGCCATGGCTGTTAGTGACTTTTGATACTAAAATGTTATACAATGACTACAAACTATACAATTAAAAATGTTCTTGTATACCTCAGCACCATATTGCTGATGCCATTGTTGATATTGCTGCTGCCATTGAGCCCATTGCTGCCAATTCTGCTGCTGCATCTGCTGCCACTGTTCAGCAGTGTACTGCAAACCCATCGGCATGCCGGCAGTAGCTGGATTCATCATTGCAGGCAGAGCTGGCTGAGTTGGTGGTTGCCACTGCTGCCAAGACATACCAATGCATTTACCCTACAAGAGACGTACGAATTTACCGTCCCAAATCTCATACCTACACTACTACATACCTTGCTAATCAAGAGAATAATAGCACTAAACGCGTACTCGTACTGTTTTATTCACACTTCCCAACCAAGGGGCCGCAAAACTACAGATATCGCAATAGTATAAATACACAGAATGATCTAATGACGGAATGTACACAATTTGGCGCCGACAATGTCGCATAGAGAAGTAAGAAAATTAAATAACTACATACCGCATGGACAATAGTAATGGACCCAACGATGTTATCCAAGTAGGCACACGGATTATATATTGAGTCAGTCTTTATTCACTATATCAACACTACATTTTTCACTATTTTGTAGGCAAAGAACGGCAAAACAGATCTACTCAGCTCACTGTGTGATAATTGACAGCTGCAGAAATGGCACTATATGGCACGTTTGCCTAGTCTCTCATGCAGTGATTTATTTTGATAGTAGATTTGGCAACGTTGACACATTGCTAAAAACTGAAAATTCTCGCAATAAAAGAAGAAATATTTCTTTGTTGGCATTGTATCAAAATATTCTTTGTAATACTGGTCTATGAAACTAAATAATTTAACTTTTGACCTATTTATGTGGGGTGATGATATGTTTAAAGCAATTTGAAAGTACTTCATTTGTCAAAAAAGTAACGACTAGTGTTCAAAGGACTGTTTTAAGCGTTATACTTTTAACCGCGTGTTAAAGCTGTTATACGCGTTTCTACATATTTGTACAGACTTATTTATACCGGCATGGACTCATATAGAGGTAGACTATACAAAATTGTTGTAATTCTTACCTTACTTACATGTTTTAAGAAACAACAATTCTTGGATCTGATACTGAAGATGATTCAAGTGACCAAAGCAACAGTCCCAGTTATTCTTCAGATGAGTCTTCTGTATCACCAACTCATAGGAAAATTGTACGTAATAGATTGCTTTCATCTGATGAAGATGAAACCCCAAAGGATGATAATGAAACCAGCAAAGAATTAAGTCAAGTTGAGAATGAAGAGCAAGATGCATCAGAAATAGCCAATAATAAATCTCCACTTGGTGATTCTAGAAACAATGAGAGTAATGGTTCCAATAAAAAGTTAGGTAATAAAACAAAGGACCAAGTGAGTGATATTACATCAGAAGATGGTACAATTAATGTTATCCCACATAATTCATCAACTCCAAATGGGAGATTAAAAAATAATATGCAATCATCATATACTGATGAAGACAAGAGCCATGCTGAAGATGATTTTGAGACAACACATAACTTTATCAAAAACACTAAATTTAATTCAACAGCATTTAATGAAACTGAGGTAGCAGAAAATACAATAGATGAAATTGAATCAAAAGTAGCATCTGGAAAATCTGATATAATAGAGGCATCAACAAATGCTAATAAATCAGAAACTATAATTTTGTCTGCAACAAACTCAATAAATAATTCAGGTTCATCAGTGGAATTTGTTCCTACAAATGAAGAGACTCAAATTATTGCTAGTGATTCAGAAGATGAAGCGCCAGCTAAACCAAAATTAACACAATTAACGTTACGCGATTTAATTCGTAACACACCCAAGAAATCACCGCCAAAAAGGCAAATTACACGCCTGGAATATGTTCAAATGCGTGATCATTTAGAATCCCTTAATCTTGAACTCAGAAGATTTGAGGTAAGTTTATTTACAGAGAACATAACAGAA
Source organism: Anaulacaspis nigra (assembly GCA_030264675.1). Lineage (NCBI taxonomy): Eukaryota > Metazoa > Arthropoda > Insecta > Coleoptera > Staphylinidae > Anaulacaspis > Anaulacaspis nigra. Next base: position 97,573 of record JARJDV010001736.1, read on the forward strand.
CGCGTAAGTTAAATAATAAATGTGTATTGTGTAGGCGGCAGTTGCTACAGCAATAAAGGGGAACCTCCCCGATAAGGGCGCAAGTTTGAAGAGGAAAAAGCAGGAACTTTTAGATTTAATAAAAGCACAACAGGATAAGTTTGAGCAGGTGGAAGTTAAAAATGGTAAGTTATTTGCACTTGTATACTGGAATATTGTTAATTTTTGTGAGATTAGAGACAGTGGAACCAATTAAATGGAATGCAATTGAGGATGGAGCAACTGCGGTTCAGCCGCGCACGTTTGGAAAGCAGGCGATGCAAACATACACCACCGAAAAAGCATTAACTTTAGAGCGTTTAAGCAATTTGCATTCATCTTTGAAGACTTGTCCTACACCAGAAACTTTAGCGGATGACCCTTCAGGGCTTAAAGTCGATCTTATGGTGCATCAGAAACACGCACTTGCTTGGTTAATGTGGCGGGAACAACAAAAACCGCGGGGTGGCATACTCGCAGACGATATGGGGCTTGGCAAGACGCTTACAATAATTTCTTTAGTATTGGCTTGGAAACAATTGATGGCTGAGAACGATGATCAAGAATCTTCAGAGGACGAAAATGAAGAGGAAGAAGAAAGTAACCTTAAGTATAAGGGTGGGACACTGATTGTGTGTCCAGCTAGTCTCTTGGGGCAATGGGTGAATGAGGTGCATGATAAACTAGAGAGTGGTTTATTGAATGTAGAAACATATCATGGTCCCAAACGGGAGACCAAAGCAAAACGTCTATCACGCTATGACATTGTTGTAACAACTTATTCGATTTGCGCGACGGAAATTGAGATGCAAACTGCATTATATCGAATTAAATGGGATCGAATTGTTCTGGACGAAGGTCACCAAATTCGCAATCACAAGAGTAAAACAGCACAAGCTATTTGCCGCTTGGGAGGCACTCGACGATGGGTGCTTACCGGCACGCCCGTTCATAATAAAGAACTTGATATCTACGCACTTTTAAAATTCTTGCGATGTTCGCCTTTTGACGATCTCGCTGTCTTTAAAAGGTGGGCATCCGAGAAATCGGCTGGTGGAGCACAACGTCTGCATACAGTATTGTCATCAATGCTATTACGGAGAACAAAAGAGCAACTTAAAGAATTAAATCAACTCAAATGTTTACCGGAACGTAATTGGTCTCTAATTGAAGTAACAATGGATGAAGACGAGACAGCTGTTTATCAAAAGATTCTACTCTTTTCGAAAACGCTTTTCGCACAATTTTTGCACCAACGTGCTGAAAAGAATACAGATATGGCCTATGATAGGGGCTTGATCAAGATAAGTACGTATATTTGCTAAGTATCTGGGACGTTGAAATTCCAACTATTTTTTCAGATGATCCAAATAATGAATACTATAAAATGCACAAGAAACTTCTGCGAATGAATAAACTTCCTGAGGTAAAGTCGTCTGATATTCTTGTGCTATTCTTACGGTTAAGACAGATGTGTTGCCATCCATCCTTAATTCTTGCGGTATGTAATTTCCGTTTGGTAATAACTCAATACTAATTTTCATACTTTGTTAGATGTTGGAAAATGTAGCAGATTTAGGAGCTGAGGAAGAGTTTACCGATAGTGACATGGGAATGAACATTCTAGATCAACTGAACAAGTTGAATATTAACGACGATAACGATGAGAATCCACTTGATGGAATTAATTCAGAAGGTGTAGCACTTGCTGAAGCTTCTACCAAATTATTAAATCAATCAAACCCCGTTTTTGCCGTAAATCGCAAAAGTGCAAAGGTATACTTCTATTGCAAGGTTGTATCGTTTTATATCAGTGTTTGTTAATTTCAGTTATCGGCATTATTCAAACTTCTGCAAGATATTATACCAACTGGCGATAAAGTTATTGTCGTGTCGCAATGGACTACATTTCTTAATCTTATGATTCCATTTTTGAAAGAATTAAACATTGAATTTTGCGAATTAAATGGTACTATTCCAGTTATAAAGCGTGGAGCAATCGTGAATGCATTTAACAATCCTAAGAATAACGTTCAGGTACTAATTGATTGGTTTATATCTTAGAAAAGATTTATATGAATGTTTTTAGATAATGTTGTTATCCCTAACAGCTGGAGGAGTTGGTTTAAATCTTGTAGGAGCAAATCATTTGATTTTCGTAGATTTGCACTGGAATCCTCAGTTGGAGATGCAGGCTCAAGATCGTATTTATCGAGTCGGACAACGGAAAACCGTGAATATCTACAAACTAATGACGGTCGATGCAATCGAGGAACGTATCAAGAATTTACAGGAACGTAAGAAACAACTTGCTGAAAGTGTACTCAACAACACTAAGATGAAGCAGAATACAAAACTTACAATGGACGACTTGAAAATGTTGTTCAATATGTAACTACGGGCCGGCAATGTTTTATATTTTATTCGTCTATTTATGTGTAAGATATTTTCGTTTTATACGTGAACAATAATTTCATGTGATTTAAAAGTTCTAAGATTTTGTTGAAAGTTTTACAGGAGTTTTATCTCTTAATCGCTCAAATCACGCATTAAAGTTAATGCAGAGAAAGCTGTCTTTATTACTACGACAAATGCTTGTCGATCAATATTAATCATGCCACCTCCTTTAAGGACAATCTCTCGATGACCGCGCATTATACCAAGAATCATACATTTCTGATATTCAAGTGATGCATTCTCCCAACCACTTTCATAAAATGAATACGCCGTTTGCGAGGACTGCCACATTAATATTACATTAATTTAGTGAATAATTTTCCATTTTAAATCAACTTACAATTGCTGTTAAATCAGCTGCTGGAAAGCAAAACATTCCAACCTGCGCAAGAAGTGCAATACTGTATACCATGCTTGATAGTTTATCGCCCACGGCCGTTCGACTAAAAATTACGAAGGAAATATTTTCTCGATTTCTTGAACACAATTTCTTACGAATCAAAGAGTGAAAAACCAAGCATACAGGTCAAAATTGTTGATGCCACATATTCGATCAGAAGTGAATTAGAAAATAATGTTTGAAAATCTTTCGTATAACTACAACATGTTAGTTTAAAATTTATTCCCATGCTCAATGCAAAATACCTTATCAGGAAATTATGTTGTTGAAAACACCGGCGGAGTTGTTTCATTCGAATTGTACTTGTCCCATTAATATATCTGATTGTATTATTCAAAATACTAAATTGCATGTAGATGTCAATAAGAAAGCAACAATATAAAACATCTGAAGCAATAACGACTACAGCAACGAGACCACAATAAAAACATTGGAGAAGCAGCACGCATTCGAATGCATACGAATAATTCGGTAAATAACCAGCAATCAAAAGTTCCCCTTTAACTGTAAATGGCTTTGTCCAATAACTTAATGCCACTGCGTATATCGTTATTTGAAACATACGCATCGCATAATACAAATATTTTTGCAAAACCTGCAAACTTTTATACAACTCAGATTGTTTTAATTTATCAACCCTCCAAAACTGTTGACGGTTGATCAACATTCTTGCAAGGATACGTCTATAAACAACTAACGGTACTGCTTTCAATAATACCTAAAAGATATTTAGTAAAACTATTCTTTCTTAGAGTTAAGTTACCTTGATATTACATTACCTGGTTAAAAGTAAATATCGATAAAACTATTTGCGAAAGCGAGAATATCGTTAACTTTTTACGCATTACTTCAAACGGCATTGAAAAGTTATGGTACATTACACCCATCAGCAAAATAGGCCCCAATATAAATATTTTGTATATTGGAGCTTTCAACGGATTTAGAAAGAGTTTTTGTAATAACAATAAACTTATTTCGTATGTTTGATCAATATATCGGAAAAAATCTTCTTTTTTGTCTGGCATTGTAACTTTATGAAACATTTTAACACCGAGGCTCAACCTTCGTAACAAAATAACAGATTGTTAAACCGACGACAATTCATCATATCTTTATAATCCTACAATTACCTATTGCATTCGATTACCATAAAACAATGACATTATTTTAATTACCATAAACGTTTAATAACCACCAAGGAAGGATGTAACTTACATTAAGAAAGAGCGCCTACCTTAATTTCCACCCTAATCCTCCCAACGTTTATCAGATTATTAGACTATACGGCTAATAAACACAAAGAACTAATTAAAAATAATAGTCTGAATAAACATACTCGATTTATTTACAAAATTATACACGTAATTACACATCACGGTTGCTTGTGCATTAAAAATGGCGCAAAACTAACTGAAAACAAATGGCGAAGACAGAATTTAACATAACTGTCCAATATGCACAATCATACGATTTAGGACTCTAACTGCATATGTTGTAAAATTATCCCTAAAATATGAGATGAACTGAAATTTGCGCTCACGCTTAGAACAACACTTTTAAATAATTTGTTTCGCCTGAAAACCGTTATATTCAAGGAACAATTAAGTACATACCTATTTATAACGCTGACTCACTATTCCACTCATTAATTTAATACAATTCATTTGGCTTGTGGTTATCATACCATGTGGTGCAATCCAACTCACTGCATTTTTGAGACCTCAAAGCGTGTATTAACTAGCTCTTCATCTGAATCAAGCACTGGAAGTGGTGGGTCAATTGTAATATTCTCTTCTAGCCACTTCAGATCATCCTCTACAGATGTGCTCTGTTTAGGTGACTGACTTTTTTGATGGTGAATTCGCACTTTAACTCCATATGCATCATTCACCAAATGTTCTTCTTCCTCATCATCTCCAGATTCCAGGAGCGGCACGAACGCGTATCGCTGATTATTGTTTGTTGGTCTCCACAGCACCATAATAACCAGCAGCAGAGCTGAGAATAGTATGTGCCAGTAAGCTTCCTCTAGCCATAGATCCTTCCATATCATCAGACATGTAACTATTCGATGCGTTTTGATCGAATATAGCATAAATACAACCGATGCTGCCACAGAGAATATGAGGGTATTCGTAAAATGACGATATAGATTCAACTTCACTTCATTCCGACGTAAACGTAAAGTGCGTGTGGTGTTTACTAATGCACTGAAAATCCACCAGCAAATTGCCGAATCCAGCACGGCTAAAGGAACAGATGCTACCAATAAATCTCGGTTCTGATCATTCTTTGGACGTGTCACACGCAGATATGCTTCTGACGATGCTAGGATAAAATACAGCATCCCAACTCCAACGACACGATGAAGTGCAGCTCCAAGCCGTGGTTTGACAATTCCAAAACCCAAACTTACGATGACGACCAGCATTCGTGCAAGCGTTCGCTTCGCGCAAGACACCCATTCAGCAAATAGCATTGCTCCTTGAACGCGAGAACCAGTATTGTTAATACTTTGGTATTCAGCGTAAAAGGTCGCTTTTTCTAACATGCCCAATAAAATCACACCGCCGATCCAAAATTGTACCCGTAGCAAATCTCGCCATTGTGCAAATGACATAATTATCCAAAGTAGTCCCAAAATGACATAAAATATGCACATGAATCCATAAAAGGGTAACAATGGCCAATCAACAGCAGACAGATAGCCATAACTATTGCGCATTTCAACATGTACGCCTAAATTATAGTTATATCCAGTTACCTTAACACCCAACACATAGACACCATCACTTGGAATGATATAAACAGGGTGCTGGTTCCCAAATACTTGTCCTTTTTCAGGAATTTTCTCTTCAATTACAATGTGATCTCCACATTTATATATTTTTTCAGGTGATCTATACACAGTTCCTGAACCATTACCCATAAACATAGGTTGCAAATTCTTCAAAGACAGTGGATAATAAACAAACTATTATTAACTATTTGGTAACTAACCTCTTTGACCTTTTTAATAGCATCACTAAAGTCCCAACATATTGAATGGACAACCACCCACACGACGCTGATATTTGTTGGCAATCCATTGGGCTGTGTAGACTCACAATTTACTAAAATGCAACACATACCACTGATAAAAACATTGTGCTTAATATGAGTGTAACAACACACTTACACTTTATAAACACTTGTCCTCCTTTAAACATGCTCTTTGATAGCACCAAATCATTGTATGTCTGAAGAATAAACGACATATTGTAGTTCTATTATTTAACAATCAGATTTAGATTATTTACCGTGGTTAAATTATAATCCCATTTCCCTTCATCTGGTAGAGCAGTGCATGTTATAAATAAACAGATCACACCTAACGCACGAATATAAGATGTTCGAGTCATTTTGAATATTCATTTACTACTATCGCACTATCTGTTTACGATAAATAAATTAAATATACTTATTACACCCTAGAAATTGTATTTTATAAAATCTTTAACTACCTACATCACTGACACCAACATCTGACTCAATCTGACTTGCCTTCGCAGCAGTCAGCGCCGTCTATAAACTAACTACAACCTGTATACTTGGCAACTGTGCTATTTTTCACACTTTAAGGATGCAAGGATAACAATTTATTACTAATCTATAAATAGATTATTGGATTGACGTTTTTAGTGCATAGAAAGCTCATAATGCTAGTTATGAAGTTTATAACTAGTTATAATTAGTTTATAACTTTAGAAGTTATGGGAACTTTAATTTTGGATATTCAATCATTCAGCCAGTGATAAGGTTACATGTGTAGTTACCAAAACTTTATATTGCATTCAAGTTTAACATCCACGATTACATACAGTAATGCGATTATCATTTTTATAACACGCTGCATAATTTATAACATACGGAACTGTTGATTGGTCATACATACCTCTCAACAAATGCGAATATGCGCCTGTTGCGTAAAGAACAACATCTTCAGTGGGGTCAACTGGATGACACTTTTCACTCGATTTCCTTTCATGAAGATGTTTCTTATGCGTATGAAGTATCACATTGCCTTGAGAATCTTGCTCGTAAGTTGTTACAGTTTCGTCTTGATCCTGAGGTGCATCAGCATCTGATTGACTTAATGCTTCTTGACTGACAGTATTACCCTGAGCCAGATCCGAAGTGTACACAATTAAAGTATCCTGTCCCTTCGCATGCTTCTTAACTGCTGCTAAGCAATTTATCAATTCGTGAATTTGCCGCAATCTGCTGGCTGCAATGTCTTCCTCATTATCAGCATTCAATTGGGATCCACGAATTACTAGAAAGTATCCTTGCGGGCCCTTACTTAGGATATTAATTGCCGCAATCGCCATATGCGCTAAACTTGGACGATCCGAAATACTCACAAGATCCCCGCTATTGAACAGTCCAAGTAAATAAGAAGTAGCTGGATCAATTGAGTCTAATTCAGCTTTAGTTTGAACATATGCAGCTCGACCGCATGATTGATGCAATGCGAGCCATCTATCGATCAAATTAACCCCATCAACACGTTCACCCATTGCATTACCGTTTCCGCAGTTACCACGCGGCAAGAACTTGACGCTACCGCCGCCCATTATGACACTAGCTTTATATCCCGTCATATTCTGAACCATTTGGGTTGCTAAATCACATCCTGGCGATACAAAATTATCCTTTAACATATCAGCATCTGATTGCCAGTGATAATTTGAAGTGTGGCCATACAATGGCGATACTTCCGGTCCGGTGACCATTCCCGTTGTGATAAATCCTGTCAATTTGTTAGCTTCCTGCGCATGCTTCATGATTGATTCCAGAGCATTATCCACACATTTTTGGGGGGTTTGTGCACCATATGAAATATCTTTGCTAACAGCAATTGTTCCTAAATTATTCGCTACACCAGTGAAAAGAGCAGTGGATGCGCACGCAACATCGGGATCAAAACTGTCTGCGCAATAAGTCTAAAAAAGTTGGTTAAGTACAATTTGAAGTTATTCTGAAGTTGCTTAATTATTACACGTGCAATGCCAGTATCTACAAAAGAGTCGTAAAATGTGTTTAGATTGTCAATAAGATATGGATCATCTGCAGCAAGTTCGGCTAATTGTTTACGGAATGTTCGGTCGAGAGGAAGATCAATATTTCCACCAGCAATAAGTACAACATTTTTTGCTTTATTCGTATTTAAAGTGAGTCCTAATCGTTGGTTTATTATTTTATCTGCTTCTACGAGAGAATCATGTTCATGAATTTCTAAATTTTCCTGATTGATATTATCCGGTTGGACTTCATCTATAATATTTTACAAAATTGATTAATTCATTCCCCTAACTAAACTACTAATTACCTCCAACAGATAATCCAAATATGCCCAATGAAACAATAAATAATTGCAACTTCATTGCAACTTATTTCACTTTACATTTATTCCGCAACTGTGAAATCGCAGTATTGTTTTCGTATTTATAAGCACAAGCAAAAGTAAATAAATTGCAATTAACGTATAAAAACACGTTTGAATCATTAAACCTAGCGACATATGATAAATATTAATTTATATATACGTGTTAAATTTATAATTGCACCATATGTTAACTTTTCAATATCTTACTGTTTAAAAAATATTTGCATAATATTTATAATGTTTGTAATATGATCAATTCTTGGTTATTGTCTCAAATTGTGTCGTGAACTCCTATCATTGCCAGGTTACAGGTAAAACAATAGGGAACTTAAGTAAAACTTTTAAATTTCTAAAACGCGCCAAATTTATGATGACCTACGCTTGGAAGAAATGATGTGGCAACATTGTTCGCGTATAAGCCACTACTAGTCGAAACATTTCTTTCCAACACTGACAGTAAACAGCTGTTTGTTTACTGTTATCATCAATTCCACTTCTCAAGCGTACTTAAACGAGCCTTTTCGGATTTGTGATTACACAAGATTCCGATTAGCATTCATTGTGTCGATTAAGTGATTGGAGAGAGGCGCATCTGCTTGGCGTAAATGAAAATGTAGTTGCGTTGCAATGGTTCTAGAGTGCTGTGTTAATTGTCTGACGAGATGGCGATTGTGGATACGACCGGTTGCTATTTGTTTATACGCTCTCGCAGCCTTAGTATTCGTGCCGTTGTTTCTTGCGAAATCAATTGAGAATGGATTTAATCGTCGAGACCAAGAGATACTTATTGCAGGCATCTTTGCCTGGGTGGCTGTGCCATTATCATTATGGGAGATCATCCTACATGTTATTCATTACACACAACCCAAATTACAGAAACATATCATAAGGTATTGTTCAGTCTATAAATAGAATATCATTTGAATAAAGCAATATGCAATTTGATTGGTTTTAGAATATTATGGATGGTGCCAATATATGCTATTAATGCAGTAAGTTTATTTCAATTCTAATTGGAGAAGTTATTATAATGAAATTTTTAGTGGATTGGGTTGATTTATCCAAAGCATTCAATTTATGTGGATTGTGCTAGAGAGTGCTATGAAGCTTATGTGATCTACAACTTCATGAAGTTCTTACTGAACTACCTTAATATGGAGATGGACCTAGAGGTCAGTCTGGAATTGAAACCCCAAGTCAAACACATATTTCCATTATGCTGCTTGCCTGAGTGGGAAATGGGCAGAGAGTTTGTTCATATTTGTAAGCATGGAATTCTCCAATACACTGTTGTGAGACCTGTCACTACTGCACTTGCATTGTAAGCTCAATATCAATATGCAATACAAGTGTTTAAGACTAAGTTGATTTGCAGTATTTGCAAAGTGTATGGAGTCTATGGCGATGGCGAATTCAGTGGAAATGTTGCATTTCCTTATTTGGTTTTTATAAATAATTTATCACAGTTTGTGGCAATGTATTGCTTGGTGATGTTCTACAAAGCAAGCCTTGCTGAACTTAAGCCAATGCGACCATTGCCTAAGTTTTTATGCATTAAAGCTGTGGTTTTCTTCTCGTTTTTGTGAGTTATTTCTTATCTGCGTAGCTTGACCAATAATGATTAATTATTTATGTTTACAGTCAAGGAGTTTTAATTGCAATGCTAGTGTACTTTGAGATCATCAAAGGCAACAAGGTGAATGACGATGACGGTTCGAGTATATCAACACGTCTTCAAAACTTTTTAATTTGCATCGAAATGTGCATGGCTGCTATAGCTCATCATTATTCATTCTCATATCGGCCTTATGTACGTCCTGGCTATCAATCGCAATCCTGTTGTAGCGCATTTCTAGCAATGTGGGATATTTCAGACGTGCAGCATGACATCACAGAGCATCTCGGAATTGTCGGTACGCAATATTCATTCCTGTACTTTTTTTTGCCAGTATTAACATTCATCATTGTCTTCATAAAATTATTCCTATTTATAGGAAGCTCAATATCGCGTCGGATCAGAGGTCGTAGCATGTACACCCTGGCTCGCGGCACTGACGAATGGTCCAATTTGGTTACACATCAAGCAGCTAGTGCTCCATCGAATGGGCTTTATCAGAATGATAGCGATCCACTCTTAACTTATGGAACGATCGATGTTAAGAATGAAGCTAGTCATATTTTGCATGTGATGCCTGATGATGAAATTCCAACAAAGAGTTCATCTAATTCATAATTATGTCATATGCTTATTAAATAAGCGATTCAATTACATAGAACAAAAAGAAATGTAAGGCTGTTTCTATTTATCGTGCTTTTACATTTATAAAATAAGTCTAAGAGCGGTTAAGTATTACATGTCTTAGACAAACAGTCGCGATTTACAAAAATTTATTATGGGTAAGTTGTGATAAGAAAGCCACGAAGGGACGTTTACCAAAGTATCAATGTTTATTGTATAATATTAATCAGAATCAAATTCAATGGAGAGCTAAGGTTTATATTTACATTTATATTTATACACAAGGAAATATTTTGTTTACACCGAATATAATTAAGTATACACGATTTTAATTAGGGAATTATTTAATTGCATTGAGTGTGTTATTCTAGGACGCTGACAACATGATTCGTGATAAGAAATGCTTATGAAAACATTCAGTTGGGAAGAGAAAATTCCATTACACTGTTATTCGTTTGTGCAATAAACTCCGTTTACTGATAATATTGTATATTCATGGGACATACACCAAATTTGCTTAATCATTGAAAGGAAATTTTAATATTAAGGCTAAATTCAAGAGAAATTAAAATTAAGACGCATTTATATAGCATGCATGCCCTAGCGCCACTCAGCATAACTCGTATAACATTCTTCTTGTACAAGGCTAGGATCGGTATTCAATTTCCAAATGGTCCTGGGAAAAGCTTACACGAATGACCAGGAGCGGCTCCTGGGTGCGCTTTGTGTAATGCATGTTCTTAATGTTAATGCGTATATGACGTATTAGTGTTTAAAATGGGGCAATTTTGTTCGCTTGCAGCTCTGGATCAATACAACGCAATAATTTTATTCTCTATGCTATTATAAATAATTTGATGCACTTTCTAACGGGTCAAGAATTATTTCAATAGCTTTTATAATTTCTATGGAAATTAATAATAGAATGAGAACTAGATATTTATCTTTTCATGGTTATAACTCAATATCTACCAAATTAAATTCATTTTCTGATTTTTCTGAAGTCGTGATTACTTCAATGCTAATGTTAAGTTATGTTGGGGAGAAGTTTAAAACGATTGCCAAAAATTTTATATCGTTGTAAAACCACCATCAAAGAACAATCACGCGCTCCTATTATTTTTACTTGTGCAGTCGTAATAGCGCGTTTAAAGTTTTATTTTTCTTTGTTCAGTAAAAGGCAAATACGTAACAGTTTCATACAACTTAAGCAAACATAAATACAACGCGACACAATTACATCTTTTATGATTCTGTTTTATTGACAATTATTTAAGAATGCATGTTTGATTGACTTCCACTCGTATTGATTAACAATAAACATCGCTTCTGAAATGACATAGAAAGACGCATTGAGTAAATATAATCTCTAAATACATAGGTATGAGGTGTGTGCCTAGGCGAGCGAGAAAAATGCGTAATGAAATCCAATATTTATCGTATTTATCGCAAGTAATACGCGCAAAAGTAAACGCAACCACCAGAGCAAAGCATACCGTCAACTTACTTTTGCTGGCTTGAATTGATTGCTAAGATATTTATCAGGCATGCACCTGGTTGGCAGGCTTCGCTCGCTTATCACTGAATTCGTTTGTGTTATCAAGTGTATTCTAATTGATAGCCCTTTGATAAGCAATGGATACCAATATAAGCCAATGTAGAATTAGAAATTGCCGGATTGATAGTAGCTGATCTGTATGCGCGCTCAAATATCCCAAATCAAACTGTGAATACCATTCAAGTAGTTTAAGTGAACATTCCTCAATTAAAAGTACCAATTAACTGATAAACTTTGTAATAACAATGTCAACCGTGAGCAATGGATACGAAGACGTCTACGACAACTCATGGCATATTATTCCTCCTGATTACGTCAGCTTGGAGGAGGATTATCGCTACCAGTAAGTGTTCCAAGCCAATAATGCGCAATGAAAACATTGCATTACCTTAAGAAAATAGTCAAAACCATGAAGAGTTTTGTATTTACTGAGAAGACCGTGTGAAAGATGAGGACTGTCAAGAGCTCACCTGTAAATTCGTTAAATTATGCACGAACACGCATCAGCCCCCTAATAGGCATGTAATTGAACTAATCGCGTCGTAACAATGCAAGGCGATTTGACGCGTACAGCAAACAAACGTCCTCAATGAAAAGGCACTTGCTGCTTTTAGGTATGAAGTTGTAAGGAAATGTTGGGTTTTTCCGTGTCGTATAACTGCATGATATTCACTTTGAACGGGCTCCCTCTGACCGATGCGATTTATGATTATATTGATAGCAGCTAGCATACAACAAATACGCAAATCGCATAAAAATCCAACAGGTACGCGCTGGAATGGTGTACATCTTCCATAAACCTCTTATCGCACCTTGGTGTTTGAATTGTGTGTTCAAACGCCTTATTCTTATCCAACTTCCAAGGGGCGTTATACTTAAGACTACATTATCATTAACTTACTGATTAAGTATTTAATGTAATAGGATCATAGGGCGCTTTGGTTTTTCCCAAGTGCATCCACAATTTTCAAGGAAATGCACACTGTAAGACAAACGAATTAAATATGCATTACGTTTTTTTTTCGCTTGCTGCTCAAATAAAACGGATGTGCGGAGATAAATAAACGCAATGGAATGAATAAAATCACCGTGATGGCAAAGTCGCACATCAACAAGGGTGGTCCCCGTAAGCAGAGACGTGTTAAGCATGTTGAGAGAAGTAAAGTTGCTCACCGGTGTTGGGCATGAAGACTCGCCGGCTCCGGAAAGTCTACCTGAATATTGCACAGGTGTTTTCTCAGTCAAGCGCGCTTATATAACATAACATGCATAAGCGAGCGAGCTTTAAGTTAAGCTTCATTCACACGTACCGTAGTGGCACAGCAAGCGCATCTAAATATTAGGAATGCTTCCTATCAGATTTTGATCAAACAACAGCTCAATAAAAGGTGATGAAATTAACACTTCTCACGCACTGCGGCTGCCTCTTTGGCGACATGTTTGAATATATTTGAATTCATAACTTTTCAAAACAATGAAAAGCTCAGAGATTTTTGAAATGATTTCGATTTTAAATGGCTTTGATTTTAAATACAATTGCTCGCTTGGAATTCTCGGAAAGTTTCTGCTTGTGGTAATCAAATTTTCATTTACTTCCTTTCGGAAAGGTGCGAAATCAGAGTTTTGAAGTTTGGATACTCAAAGCTCAAGTCCATTGAGACGCTTAAAAGCATTTTTTTCGAGTTTGAAGAGTTTGCAGCTTGAATAACTTGAAAGTTTGTACGTGACGTGGACAATGAGGTGTGCGTAAGGTGTTCGGACGTTCTTCATACACTCAAGAAAACACAATTAGCGCGTAGTAAAATGTAGTAAAATCGTAGTAGAAACGTGAATGCGATGCGGAAACTCGGCGAGCGAACAGGAATGCACAGGAATATAATATGTCCGGCGGAAAAAGCGATCGTACGCTCGATTTAGCGTATTGTGCCAAGGTGGCAGGTAACCGCGGGGGATACGCAGCTCCTCAAACGCGCAGTCGAAAAGGCGGTCGGTCCAGTGTTAACTTTTTCTATTTGCCCTCTTCATTCAACAAACTTATGTTAAAATCAGTAACGTACTTAACCACTCATCAATAGACTTGAAATGCTCGCAGGCAGCCGAGCTGCAGGGAGTTGGAATTTCCCGGATTACATTTTATACTGAAGTACTACTACTTAGTAGCTAATAATGAAAATTGCAATTTCTTCTTAATTCTCGAATATTATTTAAAACATTAACGAAGTAATTTAATTAGGTGGAATTTGTAATGCGGATCTGGTTTTTCTGCTTGAGAGGACCGGAAGTAGTTCTTGTATGTCGAACAATAGCGTAACATTGAAATATTTTACACAAACAGTTTGTAGAGGATGCTTTTCTATGGTTTAAAAATGACTTTTCCATATTACGCGGCTTGCTTTGGATTGCGTACTCACCTTTTCCGTTTTATTTCAGATCGACGATAAACTACAATTACGAACATGCCGATTCAAATTATTACCGAAACGACATTCAATACACGTAAGTATTTAATTGTTTTATAACATAACCTATAGCGGATTACCATGGTAACCTTGTAGAAACAAAACAATTGCTCAAATATTTACGATGAGTCACGTAATTATTCAGCCAATGATCAATTACAATTAGATTTAATTGCCAGATTCAGAATCAGATTGAATGATTGATAATCTGATGCGCGCATCGATATGTGTGTGTATGTGTATCTAGAAAGGTAGCACTTTTTCCCCTTTTTTACTCGCTCGTCAGGGCATTTCGTATAATACAGAGTAAGTTAAGATAAATGACTGCGACGCTATTGTGTTGCGACGCCGTAAAAACCGCCGGCAGGGTGTGTTTCATGTCGTTTTTTACGATTTTCCATTTTTTGTGCGCTTTTAAGAATGTGAATTGTTGCTGCGGCGTTGCGTGCGAGCGTGTAGTGGTCATCAAGGCTGATAAGAGCACTCATGGAGGACTGGAGTGGCATGCTCTCCACCAATCGGGCGTTTGCCGCCCCCGAACGGAGGCGGTATGGTAGCACATGCTGCGCAGCGCAACAAAACCTCGGCAACTATTTTCCCTTCTTTGAATAGTTGTAAGAATTTAATAAACAAGGCGGAATTTATTTGATTTGTCTTTAAAGAGATTAAGGGATAATATTTAGGATAAATGAATGCATAATTTGTTTGTTTAAAATTTTAATTCATATACCGTTAAGTGGGGAGTAAGTGATAATTGTCAATGAGTCCTCGACATCCCGAGAAGAAGAAGAAGAAGAAGAACTTGTTCCTGGATGCAAACGTGTGCAAGCAGCCATTGTAGTCATGCTCTTAAAACTCTTCAGCGCGTTTCTAGCGCGGCGGTCGATAGAAAAGCGCACGTTGTCGGCGATTGGCTGCGCCGTGTTCACCACCCCGGGGCGCGCGCTGCGATTGGTAGCCGGGTGGAGGACCATCAAGAGTGCCATCGAGTGAAGAACCACTCTTTAGCACTCTTCAGTGGTCCTCCAGAAGGCCTCAAGTGCATTCGCGTGTCCCGCCACTTTAAAGCGCGCAACCATACTCTTCCGGAGCTGAATCTCTTCTTGTAACGCGACTTTGCAATAACTCACCGAGTGTAATACATGTCGCAATAACATACGTTTAAACCGAGAACGAAAAACAGTTGGCTGGATGTATTTTCCGTCGAGTTGAAGGATTAAATATTCAGTTGTGCAAATCGCGCAACTCGTGATTGTCGTGCGCGCGAGTGAAGTTGATAAGTTCAAAGTGGCTGAAGATCGAGAATCGCCGAAGATGGCCCCAAAGGCCGAGGAGAGCAGTGTTTCACCGCTGCCGCCAGCCACACCGCCGCCGTCGGCACCGCGAAGTATGCCTTCAAGTCCAATTGCACCTCCGGCACCTCCGCCGCCGCCACCGCCGTTTCTTGCGTGGCCGCCGCTTCTTCTGCATCCATGGGCACCCGCTTTACTTCCTGGTGCATGGTGTCAATCTGCCGCTGCTATCAGATCAGCGCTTCCAGGGTTAGTCACTCATAATTTTCCTAAGACTCCGCTTTGAGGAAAAGCAAAAAAGGACAAGGCTGTTCCGATTGCATTTCATGCATTGTCCAGTCACGTACAAGTTGTTTAGCACTAAAAGGATTTGGACGTCATTCGCAGTCGTCCGTGTTTTTCGGCTACAAGTGAATCGCACACGCCGCATGCCGTCCTTTCAGCAGGTTGCTTGACAAAGTGCGAATAATCAAAGACATCATTCAGGTGCATTTATGACGGGGTGGTTTGTGTTCGTAAAGGTGTTTCGCTTCGTACGTGACTTTTACGCACTTTGCTAGATTAACTCTCAAAACGTTCACCACCCTCAATGACACTCCATTACAAAATTACCCCCAATAAAGCGGAGAAAAAACAATTTTTACAAGATTGTAAAACCGCGCTCGGTAGTTCACACCTGGGAAATTTTTGCCGAAATTGGGTAATTTTACTAACGTTATCAATTGTTACAGACTATTGGATAGTATGAAAGCAAATACCGCCGCACACCAAAGACAACCCGCCAGCTTTGCAATCAGTGATATTCTCGATTTGAACGATCGTAGCACTGAATCTATCGAATCCCCGTCGGAACCAAGCATCTATCAACATCCGCAGGATTTGACTCCCGGACAAACACTCTTACCACCGCCAAGCCACCGACATTGGACGCTAGGACATGAATTAGGTACATTTTTACTCTAAATTTAAAGTGAAATCCTTTACGAAAAGGATAATAAAGTAAATCATTTCCGTCGGATTGAGTTATTTACTGCAACATGAGTTTTTCGCGTATCCCTAAAAATTAGCTATTCTAAGATTGTAATTGTTATTAACAATTATCCTTGGAATAACTGCATCTATCGGGGAATTATATTCCATATTGTTATTATCTTGTAAGCTGGAGGGTGTGACGCTATTTAGTTATCATTCGAGGGTCGGAAGTGAAACCTCGCCTACCAAAGTGCAAAGAGACAGCTGTTAACTTGCGATCCTGTCTTTTCCCCGCAACCATTGAGGTGATTTTTCACCCAATATTAACTGCCCTTTGACAAAACCCTCCGCTGGCACCCCTCAGTCAATTTTCAGCTCGGCTTTTCAGCTGGTCCAAATAGATTTTTAACGCGCGCGCGCGCCCTATGAACAATGTAACAATAACATTGCGCAAGACGAACAATAAAGGTAGATAACCCTCAGTGTATGCACCCCCGGATGAATGGCGTTGATATAACACCGCAACATCGTGTTTGAACGTTATATTAGGCGAGGAACGCGTAACAAAGCCGTGTAACTAAATCATCAACTAAAAGTGATAGATTAAACCCTCCCTTAAACATCAACTCCATATTAGTCTGAAAGTATAACAATAATAGCGTCTGAAAAACCGGTAGGCATCATAAATCAATAGCGCATTATATAAAAAACCTGCCAGAGCAATTTCCTGCGCAGCAGCGATGAATCGATACGCGTAACGAGCGCATAAAGGACGAATCAATTTGTCTTCGTATTGCGTACCTGCGTCGCTGTTTTATCACTTTGACAATTTGTCTTCTTCTTCTTCAGCAGCACTCAACCACCACCACAACCAGCAGCTGAGCCCCGATAGTACAAGCCCCTCAATATCAGAACGCTCCACAACCCTTCCGGAAGCGATTCCGGGCAATCAAAGCGACCAAGCCGTGCACTCCGGCGACGAAGAGATTGAGGAAGATGACGATGAAGATCGCACACAGGGCGGTGCGCCTGGGCATAAGAAACGAAAGCGAAGGGTGCTTTTCTCCAAGGCGCAAACGTACGAGCTCGAACGTCGTTTCCGGCAACAGCGTTACCTTTCGGCGCCTGAACGTGAACATCTCGCATCCCTTATCCGCCTCACGCCCACCCAGGTGAAAATATGGTTCCAGAACCATCGATACAAGACGAAACGCGCCCAGCATGAGAAGGGTATGCACGAGCAACAAAGTGGTGCACATTTGCCGTCTCCGCGTCGGGTGGCAGTTCCGGTTTTAGTGCGCGACGGCAAACCGTGTCTCAATGGTGCGCCGAAACCTGGTGATCATCTTCCCGGACCGCACATGATTCTCCCCTCGTATACGCATCCCCTGATGCACGGCCAGCCGCCCCGACCATGGTGGTAGACAACACCAACCCTCATTTACAACCAGCGAGCAATGTACTACTACAATAGCAACAAATTGTAAATATATAGTTTATAACGTTTTCGACTCCTTTTCATTTCGTGCGAGGTTCTTGCAAGATTCGTGTAAAGTTCAACTATATTGTTAGTGACTCCCCGAGATTAAACGACGAAGAGATGTTTAGATTACGAGATCATCTTATGGTGCAAATGTGATTTTCTATATATAATATATAGAGCGTTAATTATTGTAATTAGTTCTCTGTGTAGATATTGTTATTTAGTTTTTTAGTCAAACATTTTATACTTACAACACAATTCCGGCGGCGGTTTTTGTATTTTTCGTCTGGCAGAACATCATTGGTTGTTTATATCTGAAACAATAATTCAGGCGCCAGCAAACAAATTGATACAAAATATGTACATAAGTGTACTAATCACTCACAGACACATATACGAAATGAAATGAACCACTACCAACGCCAATGAGTTAAACATTTTATCTTGTGTAACTAACTTTATTCACACACACACACACAAGCAATAATCTGACATATTTTTGTGGTTTATTTAACGTCTGTGTGTTCGTCTAGATTACAGCAGATTCACATACACAAGCGTAAATTATAGACAAATACAAACTTGTTATCTTTTAATACACATTAATTTTTTTATTCGTGTGTGTATGCAATAGGCATTGGTGTGTGTGATTATTGAGTGATATGATCACTTTACGTGATACACCTAAGGTTTTAACTTGTCGAGTGATTTGAGTTTGATTTTGTTTCATTTAATATTGTCATCGTTTTAAAACGTAAACGTAATTGTAATTAAGAGAAGCATCTCCATTATAGGAACCAATGATGACTCGATAGAAAACGATAGAAATGATGAGAGATTGTCATGTAAATTGTAAAATTTAATGTAAATGTAAAGATAGGAAAACTTGGAAAATGTGGAAATATTGCCTGATGTTTTATCAGGCAAAAAGATTGTACAGATTTTATGATTAATTTATTTCAATGAAATAGAGATTATTAAATATTACACTACAAAGTATTTCGATAAAAATTCCTTAATTTATTACCTTTCCGACCGTGGAATTTTGTGAACATCCGCAACCGCACAGAAAATCATTCAATATTTGGATGCATCCTAAAAAACATTTGAATAGAATTGGTTAAGTTTATAGCTCTTGAATTGCCTTTTAGTTATTTATTTATGCGCGCATTCGTCCTTTATTTCTCACACCTTCGACGGCATTCATCTTCGGCGTGGCTTGCCTTTTGGCCATTTAATAACATCCTTCTTAGGCAACACTCGACTGGCCATCAATGGCCAATTATTTATCACTTCTTGTTTGCAGCGCATTTGACCCACGAAAACGAAGCAAAAAAAGACGCGCGTCATTGTTGCTCGTTGTCTCTTCATTTCCAAGCAAATCGTCGGGCGCAATCAGTCTTCGAACGTGAAGACTCCTATTGTCAATAGGACGCCTAATACATCAGGCGATTAACATACGGCCAGATGCGTCGTCGAACTTGAGCGCGCACGCATTAATAAGCGATATTTAATGGCGTTTTGTGCATATTTAGCCGCAGTTCGCGTTCGTTATGTAATTGATGGCAACGCATTACGCTCAGAGCGGGCACAAGCGGGAATCACTTGAATAGCGAGCGTGCGGTTTGACCACACAGTACATCATCAGATATGACTCAGGATGGTCATTAGCGAACGGAGCACGGCATCAACGTGTGCTGATTAATACCCGGCTCATTTGACTGTCATTGCAGTGATCAAAGTGGGCTGGGGTGCTAATCAATCTTCACACCTTGTTCTATTCTTACTTACACTGCGATGCATTATAATAATACAATACTACAAATTATCTCCCAACTAATCTTACTACTTATGTATTAAATAATTTCTTAGCATCTAAACTAATCTTTGAACATTTTATTAATCTGATGAACTTTGATTTAAAATGAACATTCAATTCATTAGTTGCATGCATCCGAGCGTAATGTAATGCAATGTGTAATCAAACAGGTGAACTGAACGATTGGTAGAATTTCTAATAAATCAACATGCATTCGGTGTTATCAGTGATCGCGCGATGTATTTGCTAAATTTATCGATGGCGCACTATTTTTCTGTTCACAGTTGAAGGCTTTTTTCCAACCGCAGAGAAAACATACAAAGTGTTGCTTTCAAAGTCGATGAAATTAGAGTTTCTGGGCCAGGAAGTTGGTGTCGTTAATTGTGTATTGATTGATGATTTTTAATCAGTGATTGTACAATGTATAATTTTTATCTCTACACGTGCCGGCTGAAGACGGTGGATTTTCGGCTAATTAAATTTGCGCTCTCGATTTTGCGATTGTAAGATTGGCGTGTAATTGAAGCGAACTGCGAGTCTGATATTCATGATGCCTATCAGCGGACTTTTATCAATTATTATTATTTTTATATTTTACGCAGTTTGATTGCTAGTCGCGATATTTCTATGGATGATGTTGCTATGTGAGCTACATTTTTGGGTTCATGTATACTCTGAAATTATTTAGGATAATGTATAGCGAGTTTAATTAGCTTAAACTTTTTGGAAATTGTTTTCCAAGGAGATTGAGTGAAAAATATGGAATAAGTGTTTGTATTAAAATAATAAGTAGGCGCCTATCTATTGAAATAATAGTGAAGTACCAAAACATAAACAATACTCGAATGCGTAACCATTACGAGGATAATAATTGTGTTTATACACTTAATTAGTGTGCTAGTCAATTAATCCAGCTCGAATGCATTTTGAGTATGATTTATGCACTCGAACAGAGCGATGCTTGTCTCTCGATGAGAACGCTGTTTGTGGCCGCTCTCGATTGAATTGCAAACAGATTTGTGTTGTATGAATATAGCCAACGCGTGCGCGAACCAGAACACGAGTTGCCTGTTATTCATTAGCGCACTCGAAACTATTACTTCCTGAATGTGCTTATAAATCCCATCGAGCATTGATGATGATGATAGATATCTCTCGTTTATTACTCTATAGTCAATTGTGTGCACTTGTGCAATAAGTTTTACTTACTCAGATGATTACTGTGATTATTGTGGAAGCTCTAATTAGGATAAAGATCACAAACAATCATCCTGGAAATTGGTTGCCAAAAATAAACTACGAGGGTTAGAGTATATCGGTGTAATTTGTACTTGTATTTGAAATGTCTTTAATTACTTAAAATTTAAGTATTTTCATGTAAAATTTTAACGTTTTCGTACGAGGGCTTTGAGAATTCTATAACCCGAAAATTGTGGCGGTTCTGTATTTTCTACTATATTAACAAATTAAGGAAGACATGAAATAAATTTCGGAGAATGACTATACAAATATAGCAGTCTTCAGACAGAAAATACTACAGTTTAAACGCCTCTAGAAAAAACCAAGCTCACACCTAAAAGACAGTGGATTGTAGCAAAAATGTGTTCTGGAAAAAAAACGAAAGAACGAGACTTCATGAAGAAAAAATTAGAATCATAGCGATTTCTGAAATTACATTTTCTTACGAATCTTTCTGTGCTAGAATTCTCGCACAACGTGTTCTGAAAATCTAATATCAGTATGTGTATTTCGAAGAGAGCTTTAAACGTAAATCGAAATTTATAATACATCCTAGAAATTCCGCTAGTAAAATAATCAAAGATAATTAAAGATCTGAAATCTCAGGATTAGCATATTCTAGACTGGTTTGAGAAAGACCTTTTTAATAGAGAGAAAAGCTTCCAATACATATTAGTGCATTGTATGCGGCAAACATGAAGAAAAATCAATGATTCGATTAATCAAATATAAGTTATGGCTGCATTTTAAGTATGCACGTAAAAAATGCATTGTTTAATGTTTTATTTTTATATTAATAAAGTTTTAACTAAAAGTTATTCGATACATTTTTGAGATTTCTACAATTTTTTGAAAACTGAAACAATTTTATGCAAATTTACCTAAAGTTATACTAAGCAGATGTTAAGACTAAATTGCAAGTGTAGATTCTGCTTATTCTTCACTCCTGAAAGCACACGCGTCGAATGAATGCTTAGTCGAGCGCAATTACTCAACAGTGTAAGCAGTCAAAAGAGTGAGCAAAAGGCAAAAGGTATGAAGACAAAAGCTCGTCGCGTGCATTTAGACATCACACCTCGTTGAGTCATTATTTATTATAAGCTTTAGCTGCGCTCCGCGTTTGTTGCGGATAGTTATTGATGGGTCAGCCCCCGCTGTTTTATTGATTGTGGGTGTAAAGATGCGCCTCGTGCATGTCACGCACACGCGTCCTATTTTTGTTACAACAACAACAACACGAGTCCTACTTCCCCTCAGCTCATGCCCTTTTTCGTTATCAACCGCATATTTACTACATTACTGCTCGGCAAAGAAGTCTCGGACGAGATGTGAATGAAATTCCGTTTGAATGAAGCGCAGAAAACACCTGGACGTAGGCAATTAGTTAACAAAGTGTGTTAGCGTTAGCCACACGCAGCTTTTGTCCACTGTCAGCATATTACCGTTTGTATGCGCGCTCTAAATGTACAAAGATGATGCTTGATTTGAAATAGATATTCACATTGCATATGGCGATTTTAATGAAATTATAAACATACGTCAGATATTTTTATTTATTTGCAAGGTGTTCTAGTAAATACCAATACAATATTTACAATTGCACTTTTTAATCGATAGCAAAGTGCAAATATTATTTATTACGAATGAATCAGCTCTTATCAATTTTCTTAATTAAACATTAAACAAATTTTGTTTATTGGGATGAGATGAGAAATAAAACAGTTAAATGATTGGTGGTCTTACATTACGTGTACGTTATCCTGGCATTACTCACTGATTAATTTTATTTCATTTTATGACATTGCATTGCATAACGCAAATAAACAATAATAATTAATCTTATTTTTGTTATTTTTACAAACACCTAATCTCAGAGCAATTTATTGCCGTGATATATAACGTAAAAATACCTTGATAGGTAATAAAATAAAATAAAATCACAACTTTTTCGCACAAACCGGAAATGCATAGACATTCTATGCATGAAAATCAGGGTGCAAAAGGCATTTCGCTATCTGGTTTTCGGTCGACTGGACTTGTGTTCAACTCCACCCCGACAATCTGCGCGCTGCCGAAGCATAAAACATACCAAGTTATACGAAATTTATATTTATGATGAATGACCCTTTGGTCTCTATGAAAAGGACCATCATCAGCGGCTAGGACCATCATAACCCCCAAATAATCTCGGCGCGTTTTTCGTCCGTCGCTTGTCGAGGGCGAATTCAATGAATGAACGGACACTGCTCAGTCCATTGCTCTAATCTAGTCCTGTGTCCTTATCGTTCTTATCAGTGTTAGAACGCTTTTGTGCATGGTTTTCATGATTATGGTCATGATGATGATGTTTTGCCACGCTTTTCCATATTTTCAATGCATTTTGCCCCAGTAAAAACGAGGGAAATTTCCAGTTCATAATTTCTGCGAAAATCATCTAAAAGTCGTCGTAATAAAATGCGGAAAAACAGCAATAATAAAGCAGGAAAAGTGGTTAGAGAGTTTGACTATCTACTATGGCAAGCACCGGATGCGGAAACGATCTATAAGCATATTTCCCATTGATAATTACGTTTTCCATTTTTGCCAAGATTTATAACCGAAAGTTTGCGTTCATTGTGCTCTCATGAACTGCAGAAGAAATGCCATTTGAGTGTGCACTTAATACGACTTGGGAAAACTTTTATTTCGTACTTTTACATTCTCAATCACTAAATATCTCGAGCACTATAAAGTATTCAATCAATAAAGTAAATAAAAAGAAATAAACTCAAAATATTTTCACTTCATTTCGAGTAAAATCAAAATTATTCGAGTGCATCAAATTCCCAATCACAATTGTGTGACACTTTTGTGAAGGAGAGCAATTGCTTGTTGTTGTTGTTGTTATGATCTGAATGGTGAATGCGTTATTATGAAACATTTTGCGCGATGCACTTTGTTTGTAAGCATTGCAACGCGTTCAATAAGGGTGTCGCTTAAATGGTATTTGTGTATGCGCGTTCGTACAGATGATCTTGATGGACAGCTCCAGCCAGCCGCACGGATTAGCCGCAAATACGCAGAGTGCAATGTCGAACACACAATTTGCACCCTCTCCGTATATGTGTTTGGTGGTATCTCTCGTACCTGCGTGAATGCTGTTTGCTTCCTGTGTTTGTGGCGATATAAAGCTACCCTGCATTGAAGGCAATTGGCGGTAGTGAAAAATGCTTTGAGCCTATTTACGCGATGCCTACGCATTCATTCATTCATCGTCTCATCACAGAATATATTGAGGTACAATGCGTGCAAATCGTTGTATTTTCGAGGAGCAATTGAGCGTGCGATGCAACGCCCTTTCGGATTTCACGCGGATTTAGCAAAATGGCTTTTTGTACTAAACGCACTACTGTACATGCTTAATTTCAGGCTTTACCGGAAACGTCAAAAATAAGAAAAACTTTTGCTTAATTTTTCAGTTTTTCGGCGATGTTAAAGAGCTAATGCAATATAGTGAAGTGAGGCATGTCAGAATAAGAAGCAATTGCATTAATGGCCTGTAATTAATTTAGTATGATAGAAATTGCATCATGTATATAAGGATTTATTCAATTACCGTATTTCTCGACGCGACCGTTTACCTAAAAAACTGGACTAAAATTTCTCTTATTGAAAAATTAAACTTTAAGACTTGGTTTGCTGGTTTGCTCAATAAATCGCCTCTAAATACTTCCCAAAAATTGTCAGAATATTCTGAAAGTCACTAATTTACCTGGATATATTCTTTAGTCACTGATTTGTCATATTGCTGTATGAGTTTCAACAATAAACGAAAATTATATTCTAAAAATTAATTTAAAATAAATTCACGGTGACCATTAATTTACAAATTATCTTAAAAAATGAGATGTATGTTATCGGGTGTGTTTTAAGATTCGGGAAATATGATAAGTTAAAAAATCTATGATTTGTAGCAAATAGTTTCGACACATTGGAACTAGGATGAACTTCAAGTTGTGCTTGTCATCTTTGAGCTTTAATTTATACAGAAATTTTGTGTTTACGTCATTTTAGAATTAATTAGTCCCAAAACGGATTAATTAGTGTCAATTAATAAGGTTCCAACCACTTTTTAATAGGTCACACTTGCCTCGTTTTCAGAACCGATGTAGGAATCGTGTTTCATTGAGCATTCCCATTAATAACACAAAATATATTATAGCAATTACCGCTTTTATTAAAGTTAATTAAAAAGTATTAAATAACGTATTCCCCAATAGTAATATATGTTCATTTATTATAGATTAAATTATGAATACATCGACTCAAAGTTAAACTAACGGACAACTATTTCGCATTTACCTCACTTCACCTTACATGCAATGCAGTTAGAAAGCCAGAAAATTGTATGAGATGTGCGCAGGTGAAAACTGTGAATGTCTGCGCGTATAAATCAGCTGCTAGTTTAAACGGGGGTGGTATATTATTGGACTTATACACATATTGTTTCGATGATGATGAGCAAGCGCGCTATTATCGGCTATTAACGCGCACATCTGCCCGATTCACATTGTTTTCTAATCGTTTTGCGCTCAGTCTAAGTAAGTAGGCAAATTGCCAGCACGCACTTTTGTATTGCATGTGTTGTACCTATGCGTTTTACTCATGTTGTGTACCAGTCACAGAAACACCCCTCAACTAAATAGGTATCTACTAACAAGACTGAAACTAAACTTTGATACATAATTGTCCTAATAGTTTTACAACCAACTACCTTGAGAATCTACATCGCGCATAAAGTAAGTTTTCGTGTACGATTAATACGTAGCAAGCAAATTATGTTGTACATTTAGTTAGCCTCTTTGATAAAGACAAAAGTCGATTGTACGGGTATTGTATTTGGGGAAAATTGCGTGCGTTTATGCATTGACAAGCATATCAAGGCATCGGGCGGTTGAGTGTTAAATCTTGTTCCGACGGCCGACCGGAACCGGAACATGAGCAGCGTCGGCCGCCGCCGCACAATGCGCGCATCGGCCGATAAAATAATGCGCTGGTGCTGTCATAACTAGGGCAGCTTTTCGTACGCCCTTTGCGCGCTTCTTTTGTTTGTTATATGAAACTGGGTTGTCTGTAGGCGCTATCATCCCCTTGGATACACTGTTTCAACGCAATCATAGCAGAGTGGAGCGGAGTGGACTTAAAAAAGGGTTGGAATTATGTACACTAAGTGAATGGAAATTGAAGATCATCTTTCAGACCGGCAATTAGTGAACGCACGTTTGATTATTATTTTTATTGCGCTCGTTTCCGCTTTCGGTGCGACGCTTGATTTATTGTTGCATGCTCGCGCATTCGCTTGCACCCCTTTGGCACCCCTTGTAGTTTTTTCCCGAGCAAACGCAAACGTATAAAATCGCCAGGAAGATTCATCATAAAACAATTAGGCGTCCTGTGCAAAGGCAATAAATGACCGGATTCCGCGTCCCGGAGAGAACCTCAAAATAAATCAAGCACGCTTGTGTAAAGGCACTTATAGGAATAGTCATCATGGAAAACAAGTTTCAACGCTGATTTATTTATTTAAATGTGGTTTAAATGTTGATGTTTAGTTGGCAATATAGATAAGTTTGTTTATAGGTACGTGAGTTGTAAAATTATACAACTCTCTTTTAAAAAAGAATCGGAAGTGGGGTAAGCGCACCTTAATGCACTTCTGTAATGTGATAGAAATTGGAATATCTCAAAGATAGTTTAAAATATTGTTCTAGAATTTGATATTGATCATATGTATAAGAATTATAAATTCTCCAATTTATAGTAATCACAAATATTAAGAATGTCAAGTTGTACTTATTATCCTGGAGTTGTAATTTTTTTAGAATGGATAATTTTACTTCCACATGAATCAAATTTTTAGTGACTTAGATTTGCAAAAAGAAACAACGTATTTCATTGCGGCTAAAAGAATTCGTTATATAGCATCTACAGAGTGTCACAGTTAAAGAGCTAAATGATGTTCCTAATCAAGCCGTTTTTTCCAATCGCCAGCAACTGGATTCGACATTTGTATTTTACAGTCGCATGACACGAAAGGTAGAGCAAGCTGTAATGTCACATATGACATTTAGTTACTATTTATGACCGTACAAATTTTATAAATTGGTGCATAAATTATTACATAATTAATTATTGACTATAATAGACATTTTTAAGTTGTCAATGGTGCACGATACTTGAGACTCACTGTATACCTATCATTAGTTATTGTAACAATATACCGTAGTATATAAGCGTATTGAACTGATTCTTAATAAACTTAGGTGGACTTATATTACACAAATTATGTAGGTGCAATTTGGGCCTTTGTCATTGACGTACTCTCTGAAATATATAATTGTTGAATTAACAAATTAGTGAGCAGTTACTCCATGATACTTTATTTGATTTTGCTTAATCGCGTTTTGCATCTTCTGGTTTTCATAATATACCATCGTTTATGTTTGCGGAATATTAAATCTCTGAGTACCTATATATAGGAATGTCTTTAATAGAGAATTTCGTCCATTGTAGGCTAATATAATTATTGTTCTATTCTATTTAATCTAAGTGTTCAAATAAGAGAATTTGTATTTTTTGAAAAGTGAACAAGCGTACTCAATAAATTGAAAAGATAATTTTTATCGGCGGTTTTTATCTAATAATGTTTGACGTATTCTTTTTCTAATCAGTTAATTTTTTTTATCAAAAGTACTGCTTATTTTCTCAACACCGTGAATGTAATCTTTATGCAAGTGAGTCAATGAACGTTCAATTGCTCAAACGTTACGTAAATCACGATTGAACATAAATAATTAGTCGCAATTGATGAATTTCGGCACAATTAATTCATATGGTTACAACTTTTACAATAAACACGAGATAATTTGATAACAAGCTGTAAAATTCAGAGTGCGTCACGCTCAATTTCACCCCCATTGCTTATGTGTTCATTTGTTTGCTTGTTTCTCTATATTAAACGCGTTTGAATGTCGTGTTTCAATCCCTTTCAGGATACATGGATATATTACTAATAGGTTTATTCACTTTCCAGACCCGTAACATTAACTTAACCGAATATTTCAGACAAAGATACCACATTTCCCGTACTATAAGACGCCACATTTAACCTAGAAAAATGTATTTCAATAAATTGTCTCAAAATGCAACTTATAAGTAATCGGAGAAACGTGAGATTTACTAATATATCATTATTTTTTGTTTAAATCACAATCTAGTATGAGTTATGTTAGCAATAAATGAAAATTATAACTTTAAAATTACTTTGAAATACAATTTTCTAAGATGCGTCTTATGATCGGAGAACTGCAGAAGAAGCTTTAAATTTTGATGTATGTAGCTAATAATTATTTGATTAAATACAGCCCTGAATTTAAATCAAATCAACTCATTTAATATTCATCCCCTTTGGCATATGCAATGTTGCCAAACCCTTCGAAGGGATGTATTTCAGCGCTTCGTTGCGAACGATCATCATATGTTTAAGCATATTGCATCCATCCGCTTAGCTCTTTGCTGATATTACCCGAGGGGTGGCTAGTTCCAAAAAGCAGTTGTTACTCTACTTCACTTCTTGCGAAGGCGCACCCAATGCTCATAAACGCGACGATCTAATTAACTCGCGTCGGGCTGATTTGTTTCGTAAGGGATTATTTTAAAATCTTCAAATTGTATTTTGAGACCACAACGCATTCGGAGCGCGCCCTCGTTAAACGACGATTTGATTAAATTTTCGTCATGTCCTGTCTAATACTTTGGGCGCAGGGAAAAAGTTAATTAAGGACGTGTTTATGAATCGTAATTAAGTCGCTTCGGTCTTTTTTTATTCGTGCGCCTTCCTCTTAATCAAATTAAGAATGGATGATGCGCTCGGAACGTGCAAAAAGCTAATCGTGCACGCTCGACGATCATGCTTTATTATTCGGTTAACGTGCAACGTGATGTTTATGTCCAAGACGCCCGCCCGAAAGATTAAAAAAGGAAATGAGGATAATAAGGAAAACAGGCGCGCTACAAAGATTAAGATTTCACGTAAATTACTTGCATGCTTTTGCTTAGGTTTTTAGGTCAAAATTCCTTTAAGAAAAATCACTACTTACCGTATTTTCCACTCTATAAGACGCACATTTTTTACTTAGAAAATGGACTTTAATTCGTCCTATGTCTTATCCACAAATTAAACTTTAACACATCATCTACTCAATAAGTCGTTTCTAAAAGTCGTAATATTTTGGGAATCACTAATTGATTTATATTCTTTGTTTAGAAATGAATATTGCTAGGTTGACTTAACAACAAATAAAAATTATAATTTGAAAATTCCTTTAAAAAATCGTCTTAAAGAGATGCGTCTTTTAATCCGAGAAATACGTTACTTTATGTCAGACGCGAAAAAGCTGAAAGAAAATGTTTGTTTAGAAAAATAAAAATTCTAGAAAGTTCTAAACACACGCATAACAAAACAACTAATTTCTTTATTTAAATAAACATATTAAGCATAGGAAATGATGCCAAGTAATAATTTTTTTAAATATTATTTAGCAATAAATTATACATAAGTAAATGGTTTGATATGATAAAATTCTAAGAAAAAATCGCTAGAAATAGCAGCGAATTTATTTGCACAATTTCTCCGCACGATATTCAATGGATCTGCCAATAAATAAACGACAGGACGTGGCTGTTTGTTTGTTCAAATGCCCGCCGACTAATGTCCTGTGGACGACGTCATCAATGTATGTAAATTTTAGTTGTTTTGCCAAAATATCTTATTTACATTGCTCGTTATGCAAGTAATCACCCGAAATATAAACGTCAGTAAAATATTGTCTGAAAACTTGGCGATCGACACGATCTATGCTTGAAATTAACTGAAAGTGTTAAAAATCATGAAATAATCACTGACGAAATCCTAAATCCTTTTATTGATCGGAAAAAAGTACAGTTATCATAGAAGAGATTGAATATAATATAAAAAATAAGTATAAAAAAGCTAAATAGAAAAAACAAGCAGTGACACAATTTTTTACGATTATCTTATCGATCATACACACACTGCGCAAAAAGCAAATATGGTTTTTATGTAGTTAAGTTACCGACTGTGTGGAATCAATTTCGAAGCCCGCGCGTGAGCGGTGATTATTTATAACCACAAATATAATTCGGAGCGTATACAAAAACTCAATTTGTGCTCGACGGTAGATGTATACTTATGTCAAAATTTATTACTTACAATGATATAAAACCTTGCTATAAATTCCTGCTATTGTCAGTCGTAATAATAATCTAAAACAATCATTTAACCATCAAAAATTTCACCTAGATTCAATAATCAGACGAGAATACAAAACGCATTTGCTAATAGAGATATTAGATGGATCAATGTCTAATCAAATATTCATTACAATTTATACAAATGCAATAACTTCAATATTACATATGTTAATAGTCGAAAAAGCAATTGGACAAATCCGCGTAATCCCATTCGCAGCTTACATTACACTTATTGCATTTCCCTCCGTTCATCCCCTATTTTTGCCAACTGCATCATGCGTACTTTTGCCATGTAAGTTTCTCACACTTAGCAGCGCAGAACTTTTATTCATATTGCATTACTCGTTGGTTATTGCCAATAGAGGGTGAGGATATTTGTTGCTTGTATGTGCACACCCTCATTAGAAGTGTATACCAAGCGTAAATAAATTCACAATTGGAGAAGGCGGTTAAACGATGTACATTTACACCCCGCATTTAATTTCAACGTGACTTATCAGTCGTGATTGTGTTTCTGGATAGAGTAATATCTTAGCGTGTAAATCAAGGGTGGTTCCATTACATGTATTTACTGTATTTCCCGATTTACTGTATTTTCCCGAGATTCAAAATCTTATGATCCAAAGTTAAACTTCAAGAAATATTTATAACGCACCTAACGATAAGATGCATCTCTATGTTAAGATTATTAAAGTTTAATTTATGAATAATTTATGCGTACCATTGTACCATAAGACGCACACTAAATTTAAGTCCATTTCTCTAGCGTCTTGTAGTGCGGGAAATATGGTAAATCGTACCGTACCGTATTATAAAACGGGAATTAGAAAAATGGGTTCAAATTTTGGTTGCGTCCAATGGTGCAGAACTTCATAAATCCATTTTTTAAAGATCATTTTATCAAAAAATGTTGTTTGGTTAGAACTGAATATTGCTAGCATAAGTTATGCTAACAATAAATTAAAAGTAAAATTTATAGGTTAGTAAATTTGAAGTAGGTACAATTGTCCGAAATTCTATGTTATAAATTTGGATTGCGTCTTATAGTGCGGGAAATATGATACCATTCAGAGAGATCTGAAATATTAGCGAAAGTTTAGATGCATTAACAGCATTTTTGTAATTCTTTTCTTTAGTTAAATGTTATATCGCGTGATAAAATTTTCATTCAAACACATCGCAAGTTATTAAAAGTTGGCGACTGACTACATTATTAAAGTGAATTTTGTTTTAGTTTATTCCTTGACAGCGCACAAGAAATAAAGTAATTGTTCGTGTTTGAAGAAGTTTAAGCAAAGTTTTATGATGAAATGTTTTAAATTAAACTGTTGTGCTTTCAATCAACGTGACGTGTACACTGCGTAACTTACACTGTAGACTGCGCGCTATTTTTAAAAACACCTCAATGAATGCAAAACAACACATTCATCGTTTAAACAAATAAATAAGCAGCGCCCACGTAAATTGAAAGTGCGAAAAGCGAACGCAATTATTCGCCAAAAACCAAACCGAAAATCATTAAACGATCGCGCTTTGGCTGTTTGATGCCTCATTTTTGCTTCTCGACGGAGCGAAAAACACGCGCGCGCATAAACGATGCTGTGACGCAAAGCCCCATCAAATCCGAATGCGCGAAAGAGTGATTGATTGTTTTTAATAGCGCTGACATTTATTAGAGCACTGAATATCATCAATGTGTGTGCTAAAGCTTAATGCTTTCGGCGTTCGTCATTTCACTGCAGGCAATTTCCCTTCCAGAAATTTACGCGCTGCGCACTCGCTAAATCCACAACACGGATAACGGAGAGATTCGCTAATAACTAAAGAAACGATTTTTCATGAATGGAGGCTTCAATGCCTAAGAAGAGTAAATATCTTTTGGGATGTTTTTCAACCCTCCCTAGGACTAAGAAAATATTGCATCAATGGCTCCGCAATCATAGGTATCCGCCCTTGATAAGATTCATCTTGACAAAGCACAACACGGCAAATCAAAGAATCACGCACGCATGAGGCGCGAAAACATAATAGACGAACACGTGTAATGATCAAACATCACACCGAGAAAGCGCGCGCGCGTTTATGTCCTCTTGTTCTTCGTATTCTTCACATTGTTAGGCTTCCAACGGAGCACCTGGCCCTCCCTAGCCAACGACCGCAAATATTGATTTTGCTCGCTGCAACCATTAGGAAGAAATAGCAGTTATTCGTTCATTATTTGATCTCCATTTGTGCATGGAGATGACGCGCCGATGACGTTTTATTATGAGGAATCACATTGTTGCTGCCATTATTGCAAGCCAACCCCGTTTTGCAGCGAAGACGAAGTGCAAAGAAATTGTACAAGCACAGCATGAAATTGTAGCGTATTATTCAGAAAGTTGTACGGCATTTTATTCCTATGTAATGTCGGCATGTTTGCTCTTGTTCCGTTTTCTTTCTTAGGTTTTACCTTGTACTATTATTAACCGG
This sequence comes from Anaulacaspis nigra, assembly GCA_030264675.1. Classification (NCBI taxonomy): domain Eukaryota; kingdom Metazoa; phylum Arthropoda; class Insecta; order Coleoptera; family Staphylinidae; genus Anaulacaspis; species Anaulacaspis nigra. The sequence continues at coordinate 130,721 of JARJDV010001736.1, forward strand.
AAGTCGGCCATTACAAACAGTTTTGCGCCGGATTCTACCTTGGCAAAAGTCGATAAGATACCGACATCTATAAAGGATGATGATCAATGAGTTTTTGATCTGAAATACGAAAATTGATCGATTAATTTGAATCGCGTTGAAGCAAAGGACATTTTTCAGGATAGCGATCGAGTTGACGCGAAGATAATGAAGAAATACTGACGTAATAATCGGCATTCTCTCCGCTTCCGGCATCGAGCTCCACCCACTCACTGGGGTTACTTACAGAACAATCCTGCTTCAACGGCAATCCTGCCAAGGAAGTCCTGGGGAGGAAGTTATGTCTTTTGTTTCGCTGGCGTTTGGAAACTCCCTTTCGACTTTGCTAACTTTACGCGCTAACAGTGTAGACGGCGCACGAGCTAAGTAGATATTGTTAAGGTAAATACGCAGGACGTTTCGTGTGCCTTGTTAGAGCCCTCACGGGGTGCCTGCGCATTATTACGGCACTGCGCGAAGAATATTACACGCGCGCGCTTCTCTAATGAAAACGAGTCTTCAGTAGTATTCCTATTCAGACGTCACTTTATAGCCACTGACGTTTTTATTATAATGTTTCATGGGCTTCCTTCATTTTTTACCTTTTCTTCAAACATTCCCATTCTAAGAACAAAATTTAATTTCACGAGAGTGCAGTGCAAACGCAGTTGAGCACTTTGCAAAATTGAATTTCAACTTTGAGAAATTAAGAGATTTCAGTGTTGGCTGCTGCCATTATTTGAAGAATCGTAAACAGGCAACGAACAGGAAAAGTAAATGCGATGATACTCTTGAGATGTTCAAGTCGCGGACGCATGGATGGCCTAATAAAATTCAAGAGATTTTTCAGTGTCTGCTTGCCAAGTTTGCTTTGCTTTGGAGATCTATAAAAATGCGATTGCCCAATGGACGCACACATTGCCGAATACTCACAACTTGTTATTTTCGGACGAACAACGCTCCTGCTCGTATAATTCGTTGAAAATGCTTCACTTGCATTGGCTTTTTATTGCATTTCCTTAATGAATGTCCACGCAACTCTTCACTGAATTATGCGTTTCCAAACCAGTAGCTCTTCGGTTGGATTCTTAAAGCACCCTATAGAACGTGTCTGCAGAAGACAGCGAGTTGATAGCCTCCGGAGTGGACAGCGCACGCACAATTCTTATTTATTTTTCCGCTTCCTTTTTGTTCGCGCTGCCTCCGCGTTGTCGTCTCTCTTGACTCAACCGTTTTTTCTGGCCAGCCACTAGCCCCTAATCCCGCTTAATTTGCGTCCGGTCGAGCACGCAGCGTGCGCGGCAAACGACTGGGCGGCTGCTTTATTTCGCTTTTTTATTATTTGGATTTCTCGCTGTGGAACCCCGAAAAAAAGGAGCACACTCGCCAGCTACCGAATGCAATAAAGCAGGAGTGCCTCGTGCATGTGCATCCGAGAGGGGGTGCGATTTTGCTCTCGATGATAATAAATGATAATAACGTTTTGTTGTTGTCCGAGCACCATCAGCGCATAAATCACCGACTTGTTTGGCTAATGTTGCTGAAGCCAATTGATAAAAATGCTTTTGTATGTTTTTTGCTCCTTTTTGAGGGTGAAATATCTTTTACCACCCTCAAACTTTGAATTTGAGCGAATTAATTAGATTAAGTTTCCAGATGTAGGTAAATTGAAGACTGAGTCATCTATAAAATATTTCACCTCAAGCTTCAACAACTTCTGCTTTTCTCGTGGCGACAGAATGTCTGGCTGGACAAATCCTCACACCTTCTTCGACTGTCCCTTTCATTCCTTCGTTCATTCTTTCATTCATTGCGAGTTTCCTTCTTCAATTATGTACCTACTACCCTCCTCCCTCGGACCTGAAGGCAATTCAGTATTTTTTTCATTGTGTTTTATTTCGTTTCGGGTTTGTTCAACGTCTTGGTCTGTCAGGTCTTCGCGTAAACGGCATAAAGTCGCCGACGAAATAGGATTAGAACTTTTCTAATCTCGTTTAGCAGCGGGCGACAGGCCAAACAAATTTGCCTGTAATTTATTGCAGATTCCGAAACAGTCGTACTCGATCGCATCGATCTAATCGAATCAATTTGGTTGCACGATTAATCACCGAGCGTCGCTTCGCAAAGAGGGGTTGCAAATTTTTCGATTGCGAATTAATATGCGACGATCAGCACACTTCCGAGCCGGACATGCGCACCGGAAACGGCATCATTGCACGGTCGAGAAGCAACCCTCTTTGCTGTTCTTATAAATCATTGCAATAAAATACGAAATTATCATTGAAATGAATATGGAATTTTAGCTTCTTTTGTGGAAAATCAATGATAAATGCGTTCTGCCCACTTGAAAATTACATTCAATTTGTGCAAAATTGTTCTTAGTGCGAAAAACATTTTTCAGTTTGTGGTCACGCCTGTGGTCTTCGTTATTGTGCGCATTGTGACCATCGAGTTTCATTCAGTGAGCGCGTTCACTTCATTCAGAAATCGCTTGATGCTCAAACAAAATCAAACTTCATTCATAACTCACTCGTTTTTCCAGCATTCTCAAACAAATCGCTTGCATTTTCATTCATCGACCACCCACTACAAATAAACCAGCATCAGCCTTCTTCGCGACGTCCATTGAATTCGTGTAAATCTTGAAAGTATTTCGTGTTTTATTCTCATTTTTTCTCACTTGAATTACAATGCATGACAAATATTTCGGTAAATAATTCTCTCGATTTTCAATGAGGATAAGTAGGTGCTCCTTAGAGACTTGCTTCTTTGATGTAAGCAGCGCGTTTAGGCGTGTAATTGAATAAATGTGCAAACAAATTATCCAGTGGGCGGATTACGTCCACTTTGCAAAATTACAGAGAACCTCAAGAGAGCTGATTGATTAATGTATAGTCGACCATTCGCTGTGGTATTTTCCGGAAAACTTCTAGTGAATTTAAAGTGTCACTAAGTTGTCAACAAAAATCACTAGACGAAGAAAATTATAATAAAAGCACAAAGTCGAATCAAACAAAATAGAACTACTTTATAATTTATAACATTGTAACATCTTCAAGTTTATTGCGCACAGCTGGAAGCGAGCGCTGCGAATCCCACGATTATTTGATATTCGTGACGAGCTCGCAACAATTTCATTTCATCCACAGAGTGTGCGAGCTTTCCTCAGCCTTGCAGACTATAAATTCTGAAGATTTATACATACGAAAGCTCGTATACGAACGAACACGGTCTTCATATCAATAAAAGCACAAAGCGTGATTGGAAGTCGACGACGACTGCTTGCATTTGCCTCACATGCAATCCAAGAAAAATTGTCCTTGCGCTGCGTTTGTTCAATACTTTTCAGGGTGGATTTACATAGAGAAGAATAAATTCACCAGCATTTTTATTCGGATTGAATTTTGCTTACACTCTACGCGCATACGACGCAAGTGTAGGAAAATACTTCAATTCGTAGGAAAAGCAGTTTGCACGCAATCAATGGTTTCATCGTCCGAGTTGTGTGTAAAATATTGCTTTGTTTTTGGCACTGAACTTGCCAACTTGTATTGATTCAATTTGCGCGTACGTGCACATTTGTACTTTGTCCAACTGAATTGCCAAGAACAAAAAATCATCTCATTGTAATAAATAACGCGCTAAGGAATTTCAACTGCTTCAAGAATTCTGTACGTCACTATTTACGTCATTCGTTTCATAAATTAAATTGAAGCAAAATATTATTTTAATTGATAGACTGCGACGTTTTCTTTAAAGTATTTTTAGATGAAAATCTAATTGCGCGATTAACTTTTCACTCAATTCGAATTTGAATATTAATATTTAGAAAAAAATTGCCAATCAATCAAGAATTAAGTGAAGTTTATAAATATCCAAATTTCAATTGGATAATTAGACAAGCAATAATTTGGCTTCAAAGTTAAACAAATATGAACCCAAAGTTGGCACCAAACGTAATTTTCAAATTTAAAATTTATTATCTAAACACAGAGAAGACTAGAGAATTACAACAATATAAAACGTGTCTAAAGCAGAATAATGGCATATAAAATGTAATACATTGAAATAAATAATAATATTCCTAATTTACGATTAAAAATAGTCTGGATCACGATTCGACCCCGTTATCAGAGATAAAACGGAAAATCAATAAATATTGAGATTAGGATTAAGATCCTATTAAGACCACATTTAGGTTAGGTCAGTTTAGGATAGATTAAGAGGTTAGTTGCGCATTAGACTAAATATATTTTTAAAATTTTTAATTAAACACCTGTGAATTTATATCAAGTTCTTACGTAAAAGTTTCACTCCTAGAACTGGCCAGGGTCGAATCGTCACCAGTCGAAACATTATAAAACCCAAAAATAGTTTTGCTTTATTTGTGAAATCCTTAATCCCTTTAAAAGTGGGCGATTTTGTTCGCTAACAATAAGCATTTAACAGCTGAGTTTTTCAGCTAAAGATTCTTTCCACTTAAATGAATAGATTCGTAAAACCTTGGCAGAGAATGCGCGTTTTAATCGTTCGTTTGTGCAACAACGTTGAATGACGACGGTTAACTTGAGCTTAAGTCCAACAGATTATCACGTCATAGATAATTGTATTTCCTATCCTCGCTGGATGTCTTCATATTGGATAAGCATAAGTAATACGATTAGCAAGACTATTTGTGTGGCTTCGTCTGGATATAAAAAAATATTTGAAAAATTGCGTGTATGTTCTTCGCGTGTTCAATTAGAACCAATAATGCGTTTTTTCAATTACCGAACACGTGATGCGCTCGTAATTACCTCCGAAAAATCAATCTAAACCGGAAGTGCTTGCACGCTGAACAAAAGGAACATCACTGCATTAAAATACGCATTTGCTTTAATCTATCAGTGATTAAGTGTGCTACAACATCATCAAAGTATAGTTTTTATGTGGGACACGCGTCCGTTGACGTGCGCAAGAACTCGGAAGTTATTCAACAGCCGCACGAAAATGACTGGCAAATGACTGGACACAATTGCGCGATTGACTTTTCTCATAATTCATATTCAAACGTCGCCCGCCGTATTGTTTGTCGGCCGTGTGCTGCGCATGTAACACGTACCTATCATTCGTACATACAGAGCGAAAGTAACGCGATAGATAATAAAACATGTGAGGGTGAGCGCATCAAAACGTGCGGTCACGTGTCGACCAACGGCCCCTTAATATCACGACACACATCTAACCGAATAATCATTAAGTCTCTGTAATCTTTGCGTTTTATGAACAATCTTCTTTGGTATTTATTGATTCAATGTTGTCACCAGCAGAAGTTTAGTTATTTGGTGCAAGAATTTGCTATATTGTTTTAGTCAAATGCTGGGAGAAAAAATAATCATCTACTTTTTGACTTCTATTTGTAGAAATTGATGGGAATTGCTCATTGGAGTAAATGTCCCGAAAGAAATGCATTTCTTGCATTTATTATCGAATGTCGTAATTGAATTCATTTACGTATGGGAAAAGTTTCCACGTTTACCCCAAAAAAGCAGCTGAAAAAAACGAGGGCAATTCGTTTTCTTTGACGTTTGATTTCATTTGATTTGATACCAGCAATAAAATCCATTTCGATGATATTTATGCGAAGTTTGAGCAGTTTTTCCATCACTTCCTAAATTATTATAGCTTTTCATATGTTTTATCAGCAATAAGGCAAGCTATAAATATTTTATCTATATAAGAAGGGGTTTGTAATGTTTATTAAACGTCCACCAAGGAAATCAATTCAAATTTGGGCCAAATAGCGATTTTGAGCCTCTTTTCTTAGAACTCCAAATATTAGATACTTCATCCTTCAATTTCCTGAATTTCCTTCCCTCCAATATTTGTACAAAGAAACATGACTAAGATACTACAATAAATTAAGTAATTGAATTTATACTTTTTTAAACATAAAAGCTAAATAATGGTGCCAGTGGCTCCCCCAATGCAATGTGAAGATCAGCGACACCACCATCATCTTCAAGGTTAGGAAAAGATGGCAAATCGAATTACTCAATCGTTAATGGTGTTCTCGTTTATATTATTCTTTTAAATACTGGGATAGAAAAGTGTTTAAGAGGTAACTACTCAATAAATAATTTAATTAAATTCAATTATTGATTGTAAATTTCAGATTTGCATTTATTTCTTACATATGTAATGTTTTCCTCTATTGTATTATGGCTTCATACATTTGACGCGTGTTCTTTTAACGCAAAAGTATGAACTCCCCCGGAAGCAAGCCGTGAATTTCATCCCTTCCAAACATACGCATTAGCTGGCTGAATAGAGACTATTACACGGTGAAGAAATACCTGGAGGGTTGCTTCCCTAAGCATATGGCTGTTCCGGTCTCGCCCTTCAGGGATGAAAATGCGTACACATACGTGCGAGAAAGCGCGCCGGAAATACGCGTTGCCATGGTCACCTTTATACGAGCTGCCTTTCATTGGCGCACCACCGGAAGGAAGGAAAGGGAAACGCACGCCTCCACGTGGCAACATTTTCCACATATTGCCCAGCGCGACGTATTGTTTCACGCGTAAAAAGCGTCCTTAGGGTGCGGGTTGATGGCGATGTGTTGCTTTGCATATCACCGATCGCAATGAATCCGAACGGAAGCCGCACAAGTTCGGGAAAAGTCCGCGCTGAAGAAAAAGACGCCGTCGTCGACGACGAGGAAGAAGTTTGCGACAAGCGCACGCGAGCGAATCCGACGCGTGCATTGTGATGGATGTCAACGCATCCTTTGTATGCACGATTGCTCCGCGACCGGAAGCGCGCCGTAAACATCGAATAATGTCCGGAGAAGACGAGTTCCGGACGGCGCGCTCCGCTCCCGAGTTTTCCAATCCAGGACTGCGTATCGTCGCATGCATGTCTGCACTTCAATTCGGCGAGCGAAAAACTACGCACGATACAAGTTGCAATCGACGTTCAAGTTTCCAACTATTTTCAACTACATCCGACGGAAAACAAACAAAAAATGTGCGCTTTTCGTACAAATATTCTCGACTTGACAACGTTGGGATTTTATAAATCTTGGTAATATTTTTAGTTGCGAATCGACTACACTGAAAATCCATGTTAAGCTATTTATCTTTCAGGAGGATTTAAGCATCGTGGCAATGAAAATTTGCTTGAAAATGCATTGCGACCGAATGATATTTCAGCGCACTCATAAATTTTAATTCTTTTGATTTACGGTTAACACTTAATGTCCACCATTTGGTTTTCAGTAGATTAATTTTGTTTAAACAATTACATTTTCCTTTGACTTTCATGTAAATCTTCAGAGAAAAGTGGTCACGTGTGTATTAGGTCAATGTTTACCAACGATTGTCACCCACTGAAAGTCGCTGAAAGGTCGCTTCATCCCCATTGACTTCCAAGCGCAAACACACATCACGCTCGTAAAAAGCACGTGTCCGAAAACACAATATTTGATCTGCACGTTGATTGCACAGCGCGGGTGTTAACAGGGGGTAGCAAACATACCACGCAGCAATTAATTGTGTGTGAATGACAAACAATGATTCACATTACATCTCGTGCAGAAAAGCGTGGATTACTAATTGGTTTCACACGCGGTTTGTGCGATTTCAAAGCGAATGTCGGACTTGATATAGGTCATGAAAACGAGGACGGCGTGTGACTTATGATGCTCCAAGCATATTTTGCATCATGCTTTCTATTAATACTCAGATGGATAAGACATATTTTGGCATAATACTCATTTTTTTCGCATTACACTTGAAAGATAGCTTACTGTTTCTCTTGCTCGGGCGACTCATAAACAACGCACGTAAATAACACTTGAAAATATTTTTCAGTCTACTCGAAATTGAAATAGAATAGAAAGTTATCATTCTCGTAATTCTCTAGAACTTCTTTAACGACTCTAGTTGATGTAAAAATTGCGGTTTCTTTTATACACTTACTTTGAACAACATTGTAACCAAATCCTTCTGAATTCAGTGATATGAAAATGTTGGGTATTAGAAATCATCATAAATACATCAAAGCCACCATGTTTCATTGTTGTTAACTGGTTAAATATACACGCGAATGTATTTTGCTCAAAGGCAAAAGCAAGTTGGTTGGTCGTTGGTGCACGGCACGTGCGGTTGCGTGAAAATGTTGCGCACGTTTTGACTTTTTCTGCTCATTGCCGCACGTTACTTAATAATAACAATATTCAGCGCTTTTCCGACGCGCACAGGAGCGTGCCCGTCGCGCACACACCGTGTACGAAAATAAATACAACACGGCGCGCTAACCTTGGCCATTTGCAAAATTCAATCGCCATATTGTACAAATTACTGCACCGCCACCTTGAACGACTTTTTTCTGCTAAGCGCTCGCCCGCCGACCAAATTTACGATGCATGAGGAGGTGCGACATGTTTGTGTAAAATTAGATTAAGTTTCACTTAATGCATCACCAAATCGTGGGCTAATTCGGTGTCATCGTCGACTAAAAATATACCTTAAAAGCAGGTGAACTTCACTAATTATTTAATGAATGTTTTCATGTCCCAACCGTTAATGAATTCGTAATTTGCGCGATCATTAAATGCTCTATTTACTTCTCATCATCAGCGTACTTGATAAATATTTTTATCACGTATTTGATCGCGTTATTTAGGTACAATTCGTATTAATAGAGTTGTGCAAAAAAAGAGATGCAATGTGCAGATGATGTTCGCGCGTGTGCCAATAGCAACACGTAGGTATAATACGCCATGAATGGCGTTATAAACAATGAGCTGCCGCCTCCGCAATTGCCGTGGATGGCGCGTTGGAGCGATGAGACGCACACACGCCTACCCGAATACGCACACGGGCGGCGGTGTGTTGGCGGCCCCCACGACGCCGTCGGTGCCGTCGCAAAACCGCCTCGGCGTCCCGGTGCCTACTTGTAAACGCTCTTAGTGCCGAACTCGCCAGTCGCCGCTTTCGACTCGCATATTGAACACATTTTGGTTAGTAAGAGCTCTTAAACTTTCTTAAACTTATCAAATCGTTAATAACAAAAACACATACGCTCTGCGAGAAGACAATAACAGCGGCCAACAACAAAAGCAGTTATTGTTTTCTTTCAGGCGCATGCACACACACACAAGTTGTACCACCACCACCATCAGCGAAAATAAAGTGCATTCGTTTCGTTGCGTCTAAAAGTTTTGTTCGCAAATCAATCGATTATTGGCTATACACCACGCCACACAGCGCCTCTTTGATTTGAGTAAGTACGTTCCTTGCTTTCGCTTTCGCGATCAACTGTTGGATTGCACGCCATCCAGTCATCCACTTGTTGCGTAACGAATTCTAATGGATTGCGATTGCTCATTAAAAGCGCAATTATCTAGAGTGCTAATTTCGTACGAACAACTGTAAACTGTAATCGGAAAAACTACAAAGTTGCAATGCTTTTGAAATTTGATTTGAGCACTTGACTTTATGATAGCTACTTACCGGAAATAGCAATGGGTTATTATAGACTTTAGTTTTGAGTATTTTAAGGCAATCCGGAAATCGTATAAACCGTAGATAGAACAGAAAGTTAGCAATTGTATAAACGCATGACGTTGAGTTGATTTTTATTTCTTTGCTCGTTTTTGATCCGCGTATGTTTGTTCGTTTTGTACTCGTATGTCCGTCCGTCCGTCCGCAATCGCATCATGCCGATCTATAATAGGACGGTGGCTATTTTCAGACGGTTGCCCTATTTGTTAAGCCCGGACCTCGGAGGCTCTCTGAGGAAATTGAGATACAGCTGAAAAACACAATGAGTATCTTCACGATTAGAGCTATTACTTAAGTTTATTTTCAACCATCATTAGCTATAAACAATGTCATTACTAAGATTTACGACTACCAGCATTTCTATGCTATTTTTGCTTAAATTTCTTTGGCTGGCGTTGTGTTTGAAAAGGAAAGGAGTTGTTTATTTGATTGAAAAATGAATGACGTGAATTGATGAAACATAATTTTAGTCATCACCGCGTAACACGCACATCATTGGCATTCGCCTCTCGAAATGTTCAGACATAACTCACGAACGTATTCGCATATTGGGATTTTTCATTTCACTGAGCGACGCAATACGAATCGTGGAGTATGGTGGATGCGTGCCAAGAGCTGTTACGTACGGTGGCGGCGGCGGTGAGTGCCATCACCGCCGAATAAGCGCAACGCAAAAATTTCGCATTTTCCGCGCCGCGTGGAAAAACTGCGAGCGCGCTTTAAAAATAGCGTGGCAATTTCGTACGCCGTATTAAATTACACGTTTTCGCGCAAATCGGAAAAACGCTTGTTTCAACCATAAATTGAACTAATTGCTTTTCGAAATAAGCTTTTGCGTTGACAAACAACATCAACAAACAAATGTTGTTGTGGTGTTGGCTAAGGTCATACCTAATTATGATGAGCGCTCATTGGAAGTGCCAAAAATCAATTTGAATTTGCAGCCAAATTTGCACCTGAAAATGCGCCGCTCCACTTGACACGAATGCCGCGAAATGCTCCAATGTCTCTCACAGCTGATTTATGCCGGTTTATTAGCACGCGTCGCTTTATTAACGCATTGCCAGCAGAGTGACCCGATTCGCGTGAAACTTGAACAGATTCCTATTTTCGACACGTCAAGCGCCAAAATCATAACTCAGCCAAGCAACCAAGCATGTGCAGTGGATGAAACAAAACGATGCGATCGGCCCATGTTGTCTCTCGCTTCTCTTGCTACTTGTATGGTTCGCAAAGTTGGGTGGCCGAATCGCTTTCCGAATCCGCTTTGCCGAAATTGAAATGCGCGCGGCGGAATTCAGTAAGAGGCTAATTTTAGTCGGCGGTGGCCTCGAGGCCCAAAACTAGAGCGCGTGGCCCCGCCGCCGAGATATTCTCAAATCATTGCGCTATTACACATCCCAGTAGCCAGGCGCAAACGCGAGAAAAAACGAACGCAAGTACCACGCATAAAAGGTGAACAACGCACTGTAACTCAACACAATAATAAACTTCAAGGGCTAAGATTAAGGACGAACTTATTTCAAAATTTGTTAAACTAACGCCTGTTTTTCCTGTACAGGACGAACGAGACATTCACTGTAAGGCAGCAAAATGTTTAAGAACCACTTGGAGATGATCGGCCGTAATGAGACGGCCTCGAAGAAGGCCAAGTTCTGGCAGTCATTCGTGAGGTCCCTCAAAGGTAATCCCATCTTCAACATCTTACTTCCCAAACGTCTAAATTCAATTTTGTGGATATAGGTTCTGAGGATATCAGAGCTGATGATACCAAACGCCCATCCAGCATCTTCAGGCCATTGTCTGACTACCCAGAGTTCAGCTCAACATGGCCATATGGCAAGTCGATCTACGATGACCCCAGCCATGCTGCCGAACGCATCCACGTTCCCGGTTACAGATACGATCCACTCCATCGTGACACCTACGGTTATTCGCCGCGTCCGATCTACCCACACAACTACGGTAGCCTCGATAGGTACAGACCTGGTAAGTCATCCAGACGCTAAATGTTAGTACTGTACCTATCCCTGAAACAACAACAATCGTCACCAAAAAACAAAATATTCTAATGTGTGTCGCATCATCAAAATCAACCATAAACAAACGAGCTAAACAACGCATCAACTTGACGTATCAACCAATTGGCCCATGATCGAAAGATCTAAATTTATCTAAAGTCAAGATCTGCACTCAAGAAATGTGGACTCAAGATCTACCGCATCCAATCAACATCCCCAAATCGGGAAAAACGTGTCTCGCTTCGTGAAAGTTAATTTTGTAAATTTAGTTAGTCTTACGGTTCTTTAACGCAATATTCACATAGGGAAACAACGCTTCGATCATCTAAAAAAAACGCTAGATAATAAGCAATAAATCAAGAAATAATTGTCACTCTCCCTTTACACGATGCTCGTCAATCATCCGTTGTCAAAGTGTCCAAAGTTCTTGTCTCTAGTTCGTTGTGCAAAGTTCACGTATTTAATTGCTATAGCTTTTTTCTTTTTCTCGATACAATCTTCTTGCAGTTATAATAACAACAGCAGTTTTATAAACATTTTCTCTCAATGTGTTCTCTCTGAAACAAAAATAAAACATCGTCAACGTTAACAACAAGCAGTATCAACCATGCAACAACTGAGCAGGAACAAGAACTTCAATTATTTTCAACAACAATAACTACTTAATAATTTTACTTACAAATTATTCAAGTGCATCAAATGCGCAAGCAACTCTTGATCACCTCTTGAGTTTTACTTTATTTTTACTTATTTTTAGAATTATAATCATCGACTATATTCTATATCTATCAGTTTTAAATGCAAGAAAAAATCCTCAGAAAAACTATAAGTACCAAAAAAAGCAACTATAATTATTGTAAACGATTTGCAAACAACGTAGAATTGAATATGTAAATAATTCAGAATTATTTATAAAAGCAAGCATAAGTCTTATGAGTGTTTCGAATAAAAACGTTCTTCAATTCTTTTGGGAAAAAAAGCAATCTGCTCACGGCGAGCGCAAAGTTGCCCCAGCAAAGGCTTGAGCTATATGTGAACGCGCATGCGTATTTCGGAAATATGTTAGTTACTTATTGCTTTAATGTCTGCCCTGAAATTTTCATTAACAACGAGTATGCCATCAGCACTCACATTTGGGGCAACTAATTATAAACACTTTGATGGTTATTGCCTCGTGTTCGCGACTGTAGCGAAAGTCATTGCGGTTCAGTGTCACCGGCTTGGTTTTGTTTAAATAGGAAATAACTCCAGCATTTGCAAGGGCGATTTGTTTGCTTCTTATTTGATCTCTATTGACCTTACACTACCTTCACGATCATAGCATCACTCTCATGACTAGCGCATTATGTTCACCATCATCAAAATCAGCCTACTACAACATTTGGACTAAACTCGAAAACGAAAAACGGGTTATAATTTTTGTGCATAAATTTTGAATGCTGGCTCGCGCTCAGGCTACAAGCGGATGATTTTTGTTGGATTTTTGCTCTTCGAGACGCTGCTTGCTCCCTTGGTAAGTCTCATTGCACTCTCTTCTTAAGTTCACCTAATCTCTCATTCTAAAGTTGATAGCATAGAAACAACAACTTGCAACTAATATTGCTATTCGCTTTATGAAATACACAGCAGTCAATTGGTTATGATTTTTAACGGTCATTATGCACGTACGACTTTTGATTTTTGCATGATGCCCTTACTTCCACTTCACGGTGACATTGAAAGTATCCGATTTGAATATGTTGTACGATAAACGGAATTTATTATTATTTTCGTTGATAAACTGTACATTTTTACTGTTTTACGATAAATGTTATTGTGGGTCTAACCTCAAAATGTGAAATTAACTGGTGGGTTGTGTTGCATGCGCCATCAGTGTTCCACGTGACCAAGTCGAAGCCTTTTGACGCTGATGCTGCCTGGAGGGATCATGTCGATCGTGTGATGAGGCGTGAGCCAAGCATCTTCCATACGACCTACCCATTCAGCCGCTACCCCTTGTACTTGGTGTACAGCAAGCGGCCGCAAGCTCCCAAGCCTGCCTACGATCCCCACAAGGACTGGTTGGATTCTTTGGACCGTCTTAACTTGTTGGACAGGCTCAACCATTACTGGCCCAGGGCACTCTCACCAACTCCAATCAAGGTATCACACGCAGATTGAAATTGTTTCAAGGGGTGTGCTAATTGAATTTGTTATTTAGCCTGGTGAATGGGGACCACGTCCAAGTGAAGTTGGCTATAACTATGCCGGCCAACCAATCTTCTCCCTAAGTGGTTTCCGTCCAAGTAAGAGCATATATGATGACCTTATCAACCCATCCCCCTACCTTCCAATGTCCGCAATCGCACGCGATCCTTGGTGGCACTACTGGCCGTCTCTACGTCCATACCGCCCTTATAGCGGCTGGGGCAGGTCACCTTTCTGGCTGAGGGACTCTTACCTCTCCCCAGTGAAGAGGACATACTTGTGGGATAAACATCCCATTCGACCATTTTGTAAGTACACATGAAGCAGCACAACGCAAATCAAAGATATTACCAACAGCCACAATCGGGCGATAAACAAATCAACATCTTATAGCTGTTCTTTTGTTCAGTGAAATTTGGCCGAGAATTATTTCGAAATTCTGAGCTTTAAATTTAAAGGGCTTACTAGATTATTATCGTTATTGCATTATCATGACAAAGAAGCCCATGTAAGAGATTTTTGACAATAACGGACAGCACACTACGAACACCAGACGGGTTTCAAATCAGTTTGGACAATTTTTCAAAAACTTTTTAAATCGATAATTTTTAACAAGATTTTAGCCGAATATGCTTATGAAACACATTCTTATTTTACGCTGACTGACACTAATTACCTGCTGCTGCTGTGGATGCACAAAAATTGGGTGACGGTCAAAATTTTGAAAAAAAACGCACGAGTTGTAAGTATAACGATGCCACACTCCTTTCTCAAACGTCTTCAAACTCCCCCAAAACGTTTTCCATTGTGCCGAATAGTTTTTAGCTGTCTAGATAGATGTTTTTAATGTATTTTTGTACTAAATGGGCCTCTCTATGTGTCTTTGATCACCCTTCATTTGCTTTCAATAACCATAACTAAATTATGTTCATTCATTTGATCGAAATTTATATTCAAAATGCGATATGTTTCAGCTGCTGTATATTAATTGGAAATGGAAACTGCCGAAATAAGCGAAGTTGAGCGAATGAATAAAACACCAACATCTCTACACAATTTTACAACTATGCCCTGAGCTGCAACTTCAACTGCAATCTACACACAAACAATCAGCTAATTTCTTAAAGTCATAAAACTACATAACTTAATGCATATAAAGATTGAAAAAAAATGCCATAAAATTACTTGAAAAGCACATAAAAAATTCTCCGCATATATACACATACATGTATAGTCTAATTGTTTTCTCTTGCGTTTGCGAATTATAATTTTTATTTATTTATTTTATTGTTCTTGAAAATATTTATTTTTTATAAGTAATGGGATGTGTTCTTAATCAATCAGACACACGACTGCGCTCCCAATCAGTTTTACACCCACACCACAGAAAATTCTCAAAAAACGAAAAAACGTGTCTCGTCATTCCATCCAATTAATTTTTATGGTAAAACAATTGGGATCTGCGTAGATGCGACTAAATTGTTTATTTAAATTATACAGACATGTTTATTAATCTAATAAGTTAATAAAAAATAATAACTTATATCTTGTCTAGTTTTCTTTTATTCAAAAAAAATCATTTATTTTCACGTATACTCATAGAAAGCTTCCATATACGTACAGAGCTTGCATTAAGAGAATTTAAAATTGGGAAATACTTCAAGCTTTGAAACTTTTAAATTTTGCAAGGCTTTAACATATGCAACTGTTTCTACATAAGTTACTGAAGTTGGTAGCCCTGCGGTATAATCACATTGTATGTAATGCGTGCAATTGCCGCGGAAGGCGCGACAGTAACCGGCACAACCGCCAGTGCAGAAATTCGACCACACTTTTTTAGGAATAAGTTTTGGTATCAATTACAATAAACACTAGATTTTCACGGGTTTAGGTTTACATTAGTGGTTAGTTGTACTCGTGATTTCTCTATTTCAATGCTCAAGAATTTAAACGCAATTGAGTAATCCGGATAGGCTAGGTGTGAATATGTTAGGTGATAACTAGTGCCATGCTGTTTTGTTTTCGTGACATGTGTGCAGCTCAAAAGTCGCAAACTCACGAGAACTTTTCATTTTGTAAGTACTTGCAAATTGTGAACTGTCGTTATAACGTCATGTAAAATATTTATGCTACTTTTGATCTCGCGTGATAATCACATGTTGCGACAGCTTGCATCAGAAAGCATGTCGTTAATGTGCTAACCAAACATTGTTTCAGTGGTTAGTTAGTTCGGATATAGTGCAAGACGTGCGAAAATGGCTGGACCAGACGTAGCAGCAATCGCTGCTGATTTAGCGAGAGCTGTGGAGTTGACGATGAGCCCCTCAGCATCACAAAATGATAGACTCAAGGCGTACAATGCCTGCGAGAGTTTCAAGGAAACGTCGCCACTATGCGCTGAGGCCGGCTTGTTTTTAGCGGCTGGAACGCAGAACAGCATCATTTCACGGCATTTCGGCCTGCAGCTAATGGAACACACTGTGAAGTATCGCTGGACGCAAATATCACAGCAGGAGAAGGTCTTTATCAAGGAAAATGCAATGAAACTATTAGCGGCAGGCGGCATCAGTGAAGAACCACATATGAAAGATGCTTTGAGCAGGGTGGTGGTTGAGATGGTTAAAAGAGAGTGGCCTCAGCAATGGCCAGGACTCCTTGCTGAACTTTCAGATGCCTGCTCATGTGGAGAGGTGCAAACTGAATTGGTGCTAATGGTATTTCTCCGGTTGGTGGAGGACGTTGCCTTATTACAAACGCTTGAATCAAATCAACGCCGGAAAGACATCTATCAAGCGTTAACAACAAATATGGCTGTAATCTTCGAATTTTTCCTGCGTCTTATTGAACTACATGTTGGCCAGTTTCGCGCATCTGCCGAGGCTGGAAATCAGGCGAAGGCCGCTTCGCATGGCAGGGTTGTTCAAGTCGTTCTACTAACACTAACTGGGTTTGTAGAGTGGGTTCAAATGACGCATATTATGGCACATAACGGTCGACTTTTGCTTATCCTCTGTTTGTTATTGAATGACAACGCGTTCCAATGCGCCGCAGCTGAATGTTTATCTCAGGTATGATAACAAACAAACTAATTACAGCTTTTATTTCATACGTATTATTTCAATTACAGATTGTTAATCGCAAAGGAAAACTTGAGGAGCGCAAACCACTGCTAATACTCTTTAACGATGAGGCTATTCAATGTTTGGTCACGGCAACAAAAAATTGCGTAGTTGATTTGGACGAACAAAATATACTTTTTAAGAAGAAACTTATACAAGTTCTCAACGGACTCAGCTCACAATTATGTTCGCTTTGGGGAAAGGATGGTATCGGCAGACCTCCGAATTTCGTCGCATTTCTAGAAGCCGTTATTGCATTTTCTAGGCATCCGAGTCTTACTCTTTCGCATCTTGCAAACCCAATATGGAATAGTATGATGAAGCATGAACAGATTTGTAAAGACACATTGTTTTTGTCTTACATCCCAGAATGGGTTCAGCGTACAGCGCCTAAGCTGATCAAACTTAATTATCCCACTAGCAAGAATGGAGGAACAATTTCGGATTCCCTAGCATTTTGTCGAATGGAATTTGATTGTGAAGAAGATTATTCAATCTTTTTCTATCAATGTCGCTGCGATTTCTTGAATAATTTTAGGTAAAATTTTTTAATTACTATCTATTTATGTCGGTTTATTAATATTATTATTGTATTGCAGACAAGCAACTGTTATTGCCCCACTAATGACTTTCGAATATGTCGAGCAATGGCTAATGAAGTGTTTACAAATTCCAAATCTCACGTTTGGGCTCAGTTTATCTGATCCTGTCTACTTAGAATGGGAAGCCCTTTCTTCATTTTTGGATAGCATTTTAAGCCGGGTTCTTCAAACTCAGGAGCGTCCACCAGTCACTTCTGGTTTAACTTTATTGCAATTATGTTTGAATTACCAGCCGGCTGATCCATTAATTCTTTCTACCCTGCTGACTTGCATTTCTGCATTATTCGTGTTCCTAAGTATGTCTTCTGGACAAATGGCTCCTGCCAGTAAGTAAATCAAAAATATTTAAAACTATCATTAATACTAACTGTTTTTCAGTTAATTCTGTCGTGGCGACAGGAGCTGCATTATTACCAAGGGTTCTCGAGAAGATTTTCTCTGCTTTGGTATTTTCTCCACCAGGTCAGAGCAAGGACACTCGTTCACGAGCCGTTAAGAATGTTCGAAGACATGCCGCTTCTCTTATGGTAAAAATAGGTAACAAGTACCCATTACTTCTGTTGCCAGTCTTCGATCAAATTCGGGTGACCGTTGAGAATTTGTCACGCCATTCAGGACCTGAGCAGCTCTCTATGCTCGAACGAGTTACCTTGCAAGAGGCTCTTCTACTAATTTCAAACCATTTCTGCGATTATGAACGTCAAAGTAATTTTGTTGCTGAAGTAATGCGTGATGCAAATGTGCAATGGTTTTCCATAGCGAACACTGGTGCATTTAAAGGTGCCGCCAACTTTATGGACTTTGTGGGGCTCAATAAGCTACCTTCGGCACAGGACGAATGCGGGCCAAACAGAAGTAACTTGGTCTTTTGCGTTAATTTACTGCTAGGCGCCGTAAAACGATGCAATTGGCCAGATGATCCAGAACGTGCAACTCGTGGTGGTTTTGTTGTAGCTCATACGGAATCTGGAAATCCCGTGTGCAGGAACCCAGCTGCACCGCATGTAATTCCACTGCTTTCGCACGTATTATCACTAATTCGGATCTTCAACGAATTATTTTCTCCCGAGGCTCAGAATGTGCTTAGCCATAATTTCAGTGGCTGCTTGAATATGCCTGAGGTGGATCGCGCTAATTTATTAGGTTTAGTTGGACATACACCTGAATTAAACGAAAATCACGTAGTGCAGAGCCCTGTCGAACGTATGCAACGATTCCTCACTGGTCTTCATGAAAGCTGTTATCATTTAATTGGATCTATTGGTCCAAGCTTGGGTAGAGATTTGTACAGCCTGCCTGACCTTGGGCCAGCCATTGTCACTAGTGTTTTGGAATGGCTACAAGTAAGTTTCACTTTGGTTTTCAATTAAAGATCAAATTAATATCTTTTATCATTTTCAGTATATTCCTGACTATCGTCTACGACCTATCATACGAGTTTTCTTGAAACCGTTTATTCACTCGTGTCCGCAACCTTTTTATGAGATAGTTTTGCTACCTATTATAGCACATATTGCCCCTATTAGTAAGTATATTAACAAATTGAATTATTTTGCTCTAATTAATTGCGTATTCTAGTGGTAACTCGATTTCATGTTAAATGGAAGCAAGTAAATGACATGAAACTTAAAGAAGAACAAGAAGACAATAATGCTGACGCCCAAGAAGTACTTGAAGACATACTCATTCGGGCGCTGACCCGTGAATATTTAGAATTGCTGAGAGTTGCTCTCGTTGGAGGAAGCTTAACTACAGACAATTCACCAGACAATATGGAAACTGAAGATTTAAGCATGGATTCGCCAACTCCGAGTCCACGCACCAATTTAGCAAATGAAGTTATTTCGGACCTAGGAACTTTACTTTTACGCTCAGAGAAAACGTGCCAGTCGCTTGTCCTTACTGTTTTGGGCGCACTATCATGGATTGATAGCACAGCCTCATTGAAAGCAACTTTACTTTGTGGTCCCATCGTACGACTCCTAATATCGGATAATTCTCTAAATGGTGAAATGGCTGCGCATATTATGGCTGCAATTTTGAATGCATTGACTTTACATGGTCAACATGAGGCAAACCAAGGCTCATTGCTTACATTAGGAACTCAAATGTATGAACTATTGAGACCTTTGTTTACTGAAGTGTATGCAGTGATGCAGCAAATTCCTGGTGTTAATCCAGTTGACCTACAGAAACTTGACGAAAGAATTTCTGGCCAGACTAGTAAAGGAAACAAAGTGGAGAAAGTTAAGAAGGACTTGTTAAGGAAGATCACAGCCCCTGTAAGTATTTAATGTGCAGTTTGCAGGATAGCATTAATCAATGGTCAAATATTTGTTACAGTTGATTGGGCGCAGTGTAGGGCAGCTATTCAAAAAGGAAGTGAGAATTCAAGACTTGCCGCGCATTCAGATCCCGAAAAAGGTTGAAAAAAAAGAAATTGTCCCAGATTTGCAAAACATCTTTGGGGCATGATAATGCCTAGAATTTAGGAAGCCCTATAATTCAATTTACTGTGTTTTACTTTATAATGTAATTTATTGATAATTTTTTCTTTTCTTCCCTTTGCTAATTGCACAGCATTCCACTGTTGTTCAATGAATGGTTGGTTATAAACCTAAACATGTATATATAAAATTTGTTACATTATTTTCTATTGAATTATTACTATTTTGTAATAATCTTATACATGTGTATAATTAAAATTATGAAATGATTATTTTGATCAATTCTAATTGTAGAATATTAGAGAACATATTTCTTTAAATTGTAGTTAAATCCTTCTCAGTTCGGGCTCAGATCATAGGCAAAGTGTGATTTAAAAATCACGTTGAAATTATGATGTTAGTGTGAACATTTACCGGAGAGGGCATGATCGTGATCGGCTAACTCGACATTATAGCAACACACATAACCTTTCTTCCTTTCGTCGTCTCTTGCTACGGAACGACACAATGGTGAGGTTCATCTATTAATTTCATTAAATATCTTAAGTTTTTAAAACCATCGAAGTGATTAAGTGTTAAAAGTTGAAGTGTTGGTGGGTGATTTACCAAAATTAATATGTATTTTTCTTGCAGTCGGCCCACAAGACGTTTATTATCAAGCGTAAGCTTGCCAAGAAGCTAAAACAAAACAGACCAATTCCACAATGGGTTAGAATGAGGACTGGCAACACCATTAGGTAAAATATCAATTTTTTATGTTTAAAATTTCGCGGGTTTGTAATTCACTAATTGATTTATTATTTGGAAGGTGCTAATTATGATGTAAACTGACAGTGGTTGTTTTGATTCAGGTACAATGCCAAGAGGCGTCATTGGCGTAGAACTAAGCTAAAGTTGTAAACGTCTTCTGGTCTCATGATTTGGTTATATGTGAAGGAGAAATCTATTTGGACAAAATTCCAAATACATTTGTTATTATAATATCATGTGGAGAAGATAAACAATATAGTTTCTAAACCCTAGGATTTGAGAATTTACTCCTCTACCATTGTCTTTCTCCAAACAGCAAATTAGCTGCTTAGTGCATTAATTTTACAGACTAAGTTTGCTAAGGGTTTGTTTATATAGTTAATTGCGCCATCAAGATTACGCGCTATTATGAGAAACCTGTGCTCACATAACCTACAAGTTACGTTCTGTAGTGCAGCATGCTAGACTAAAATTTTATCAAAGCTGAATTAAATGCAATTTACAAAAGCTGCTGATTAGCTCTAGCTTGTTTAAGAGTGCAATATTTAGTGTACTTAAACGTAATGGTGTTTAACGGTTAAATTGCACTAAATGAAATAAGTCTCGTTTCCATGTTTTAAGTTATAGGCATAACAACAATGCAAACAATTCCCTCAAAGTTGATAGGAATAGTTGGGTATGCTATTCAGTATTACTGCATTGCTCATTGTACCTTCGAATACATTGGAGACTTGGTTATAGTGAGTACATATTCTCTATTTCTAGATGTGAATCTGATGAAGTGATAATGAAAAATTCTAAATTATTAGTGCTCAGGGCCATCCATGGAGCCAACCATTTACTCAGATAATATTCTTTTAACTGAACATATAACTCCCAAGCTGCGGCGAATAGACCGTGGGGATATCGTCATTGCAAGGTGCCCTACAAACCCTAAACAACAAATATGCAAACGTGTCAGAGGCCTGCCCGGCGACCGCATTCATGTTGGCTTTGCAACGACTGAAATCGTGCCTCGGGGGCACGTTTGGCTCGAGGGGGATAACTATAGGAATTCAGCTGATTCCCGCAATTATGGTCCTGTTCCTCAGGGATTAATACGTAGCCGTGCTATTTGCCGGCTGTGGCCTTTCAGTGATATCTCAATGTTGAATGACTAATTTACTGATTGCACGTACGTTAAGAAATGCCCATTGCTCAATAGAATATATAAAGGAATCATTTGCATGTAGTATTCAAGACCTATAAATAAGTGTCCATTGGCAACCGTTTTCCGATGCTCCCTGTAGAAATGTGACGCACGCTTGCGAGCGTTAACAGTGCGCAGAAGTCCATCGTAACACACTGTGCAGTTGACGAAGAGGGGGTCTCCTCGGTTAGGTTTGGCTTACTCGCAATACTGGTTATAGTCTGGCGGCTGACGGTCGGTGTGCTTGTTGTTTGGTGTATTGCCGAACACGGACCGGCATTGTTTTAGCGCAAAAAAACACGTCGTGGCCGCATCTCGTGCGAAATTATGTATACACGGTAGTTAAAGCGCCGGTGTATCAATGAGTGCATCGTGAGCATGGGTTTTCCTGTGGCATCCGAACGAATGTGATCTCGTTTCACCTGCTGGGTGGTGATTTGTTTGTGTGGAGAATTGGCTAGTCGCTGAGAGGGCGAGGTTAGCGTACGTGTACGCACGCAAGAAGGGCACGCACAAGAGGGCATCGAATTCCGCAAGAACTTGGACCGCAACAATGCTTACCAGTCGGACGAAGCATTGCTTGCATGTAGCGCTACTGTTCACTGTGATAACTATCTTCGAGATCTTCTCCGGTGGCGTGAAGCTTGGCGCGGATGAGACGCTCGAGATCAACCCGTGGGTGCGCTATGGGTACGTGTGGACGGTGGTGCTTTATATACTGCGTTTGCTAACATTCCTGCCGCTGCCGCAAGTGCTGTTTAATTTCGCTGGGCTTGTCTTCTACAATGCCTTTCCCGATAAGGTGGTGCTCAAGGGCAGCCCCATTCTGGCACCCTTCATTTGCATTCGCGTGGTAACGCGCGGCGACTACCCTCAGCTGGTTCGCATGAACGTTACGCGCAACATGAACAAATGCATCGATGCCGGCTTGGAAAATTTCATCATCGAGGTGGTGACCGACAAGCCGGTGAACATTGAGCAGCATCGTCGTATCCGGGAAATCGTTGTTCCGCCTTCGTATCGTACGAAGACGGGGGCCTTATTCAAAGCACGCGCGCTGCAATACTGCCTTGAAGACTCAGTGAATATACTCGCTGATAGCGACTGGGTCGTGCACCTCGACGAGGAGACGCTCCTCACCGAGAACTCGGTGCGCGGCATTCTTAACTTTGTCATGGACGGCAAGCATCAATTCGGACAAGGGTTGATCACGTATGCGAACGAAGAAGTGGTCAATTGGATCACCACCTTGGCGGACAGCTTCCGTGTAGCCGATGACATGGGCAAAATTCGCTGCCAGTTTTACATGTTCCATAAGCCGTGGTTCAGTTGGAAGGGATCGTATGTGGTTACACAGGTTTGTTTGCATGCGTTTTGTTGTTTGTTTGTGTTCGATTTGTTTTGGCAACGGCTAAAACTTGCTGCAGTTTGGCGCACTGCGACACACGAAGGAATTCAAGATTGGTTCGTTTGTAAAGGCCGCGAAATTCATAAAGCGTATAAATGAAAACTCGCGCGAGCTTATATTGGCATAGGACCAACCCTTTTAAAATTATGCCATGATGATCACGTTTACAAATAGAAGACAAGTGCTAAGGAACTAGGTAAACATTATGAAGAAGCCACACAATACAAATATTTTCTAACCAAATAAACCAAAAAGATAAAGAAACTTGTCATCATCGAACAAACACCGAGTACAAGAAAGCGCCCACAGATGCAATTCTTTAACCATTCGTATGACCGACTATCCATATATGTTCATTTTGCAGTGCGGTTTAGAATATTTACATAGATATCAGATCACTTATTATGCTGACGAAAACGCGAATAAGGAGAAGACAACAAAAATGGGTTTTTACCATCAAGTCGCGCGTTTCGACGTTAATTTACTCGTTCGGTTTACGTATTTGAGTGATAAACAATACATTAGCGTAAGTTTTCATTCAATTATACATACGTTGCGGCCGGCAGTTATCAAGGAAACTTTGTACAGGTGTGCCACATTAGGTAACAACATTTGTTTTTGCACTATGCCGCAGCATTAAGCATGTTTTTTTTTGCAATAGTTTCGTGTTCTATGCAGACGCTGACTTTCAAGGACCTTGTCAAACCAGCGACATTGTATAACATACATTCGGATGATTGTTGTTTATGAATCCACGCGATGACATTCGTTATTCGTGCAAATTGTTGTTATATTTAGCGGAAATTATACGCTGCTCAGCGCTGCTGATTAGTAACCTCCGTTAGCAATTAATCAGCAATATGAAAAGTCATTTAAAGTTGATTACGATATTTAGGAAAAGTAAGAAGACGCGCATATCTCAGATGAGATACAGCTAGCAGATCTAATACGTTGCCACGAATATAATGCATAATTATCAGAACGTGACATCCTTTTGTCGGTGTGAGCTGAGCGAACATTTCCCATTACATGCTAGATGACATTTCAAGTTTTTTCCACATACATAGAATTCAATTAGGATCGCCTTCAAAAGTACGGATCACAGCGTACAGCGTGTTGAAACATTTCCACCCGCGTTACGGTTGTTGTAATTTTATCAATTTTCGAATTACTTACATTCTTCTAGCGTTTCCCAATCAATTCAATTCAATTGTTGTTAGTTAATGGCATATCTTGGTTAATGCAAGCGTCATCAACGTTTGATTGAATGATATCACTGCGCACCTTTTGTTTTCCTACAATGGAAAAAAACGGGAACCTTTGTATAAACAAACAGCAACGAAATAATATCATTGAATAATTTGTTTGTTGATGTTTCATCGGCTGAAAAGAAATGGATTTTATCGACCAGCGGAGTATAATAACGCTTCGCTGATATTTTATTCCATTAGTTTCATTATTTACACGCGATTCCATTTTCGTTGTTTTCATATCCCCCGTGATGGCGCAGAGTTTCTCTTGTAAAATTCAAAGCAATCAGGTGTCTCAGTAATAAATAATAACAACAACCGTGTTTTGCGGCGTATGCCACGGTTTCACTTGCGGTTGTTATTTTTCATCAACAACCGCAAATGCCGGACAATAAGTGCGCCTAGCATGTCAGCGCAAAGAGCCCAATTATTTATTATTATTAGATGTTTTTTGTTGTAGAAAATTACGAAGAGTTTAGCCCATTTTGTCTGCGCTAACAAGCGCCAGTTTTGCTTGGCGTAGCAAAGAAATAGTTATTTCTGTGAAAACGCCCGTAATTTACGGCGGTGTCATTCAATCATCGTGTTAGATGTGGCTCACGAATATTTGGGGCAATTCAAGGAAGAGTGGCTGAAAAAATCGAAGGAAAAGCTGTTGCGTTATTAAAAAACTAGCATTTCCAGGAAGCGCAACATATTCTTCGAATTTCCTTCAGTTAATATAACCGTATGTTGACGCGCATTTTAGTTTATTATCGATTGACATACCACATCCATCCTAAGTTAAATAAAATAAACTCACTTAATTGACTTCATATAATTTTATAGATATCCTAACGAAAATAAACAATTCTTGGACAGTTTAGATGAAAACGCATTTACATTTGGAGAGCAATTCGATTGAAGTCATAAACAACTTTTTGGCTGCTCATGGTTATATTTAAATTAATTCATAGCTTAAAATTGCTCAGCACTGGCACTGATAATGATTTAATTATTAAACAATTTGCATAACATTTTTTTTCGAGCGCAATGACTGGATCATACGATGGTTTATAAACTGATAACAGTTTACTATGAGCAATTCGTTTTGAAATGAGTCGTGTTTTATTCAAGACATTCTTGGAATACTGGTAGATATTTTATTATAATATTCGAAGCAGCGCTTGAATGAGTTAATTTACAGGTCAATTCTCTGACCTGCATCTAGGGAATTTGAACAAAAGATCGCGCTCTATAGAACCTGTAGTCGTTTCACATAGAAATGGCGTTTCAATGTTAAACTCTGAATTACGCTATTATGTGTTGTTATCACTAGCAGACACGACGTTCAAACACTGTCTCGTGACTCACTCGTTGCGTTGAATAGCGCTGAGATGACTTAGAAATGTTTACCATACTCAATGGTGAATAATCTTTGCACTCGCGAACTTGCAAGGAGTTTTGCGAGCAAGCATAATCTATCGACTTGACTATTATAAGTTTTCTTTATGTGCTTCAAACTCAAAACAAAATGCGATTTGTTATTCTACGTTGAGATTGTGCTAATTGAAACATTTTTCTTTTGCAGGTAGCAGCAGAAAGAGCAGTTTCATTTGACAACGGCCTGGATGGTTCAGTCGCTGAAGATGCTTTCTTTGCAATGCGAGCGCATACGGAAGGATACAGTTTTAACTTCATCGAGGGTGAAATGTGGGAGAAATCACCATTCACACTGTTTGATTTCATCCAGCAGCGAAAGCGTTGGCTGCAAGGAATCCTCTTGGTGGTTCATTCGAAAGCGTTACCAATGCGCAAAAAATTTCTCCTGGCGATCTCTTGCTACTCTTGGGTTTCTCTACCCTTGTGCACCTCGAACTTGGTGCTCGCTGGTCTCTGCCCCATTCCATGCCCGCCACTCGTCGACTTCCTTTGCGCGTTCATCTGCTCGGTTAACATGTACATGTACATCTTCGGCGTGGTCAAATCCTTTACGGTTGTTCGTTTTGGCGTTGTGCGATTCCTTCTCTGTATTATTGGCGCTCTGTTGACCATGCCTTTTAATATTATCATCGAGAATATCGCCGTCATTTGGGGCGTTATCGGCAAGAAGCACAAGTTTTACATTGTCAATAAGAATGTCGGCGGCATCAGCGTATGATTCTTGTGATACGTATTTATCTACATGTATTTTATTAGTTAAGGCAGGTGAAACATTCAGGACGATAGAAGGCAGAAACAAATGAATCGTGTAACTATGATGATGATTAGTATGGTGGTGAAGAAAGTCCTTTTTACTTAAAACTAGTCGCCATATGCACTCGTTAATATTGTTTTTCTACAAGACTATTACCTATATAAAAACATGAAATTTACCTAAACAAAGCAACAAACGAGACCAGTATATAACAAGCAGGAAAACCCTATTTGTGGTATGCACAAATAGAATTTATAAGACTTCAAATATGTTTAAAGTTCAATTAGTTTTACACATTGTTTTTGAACAACATGAAATAATGAACTTGAACGCTTTAAAGCACTTTGTATTTTTGCGAAAGACTTATATTATCACCAAAAAGAAACCGTAAATTAAGTGAAATATTTAATTAGGGCAGCGAATTGTGATTTTGAAGAGTTACTAAAGTTTAAGTAAAGGACATTGAAACAACAACCAAACAAATGTTAATTACATTTTGTATGCTTGTTGTTTCAACGTAATTAAAGTGTAATTCACGGAGAAAATGCGCCAAAAATGAATACACGTCTACACTTAAAACTCATTTGAATGTTATGAGTTGATAAAAACATTTATCGCACAATTTCCAAGACTATCACCACTTTATATCCTCGCTACTATCGCAAAAAAGGCGTCAGCTTCATCACTCATTACGCGTTTGCTGAATTATTCATTGCGATCGTACGCTTTGGCGAACTTTATAATGAGCCTTGCGAAAAACGTTTTTCAAACGCGATTAATAATTCAGCAACGGGGCGGGCGTTCTATAGAACATGGCGTGACGATAAAAATTCGTCACTTTGTGATAGTTTTATATCGATTATCCACACGGCAACATCTATAATATATTCATCCACACATGCACTGACACACACTACACGCATTGATATCGTCTGTAACAATTCCATTCGCATAACAATCACGCGCAAACATTTTGAATCTCTTCAGTAATGGCGCGCAGTGGCATACTTATGAAAATGACCGCTCATTATTTTATTGTCTTAGATTAGAGCCTGGTGCGAATGTTGCATTTGGCGAGCGTAGTATTATTGATGATGCAAGCCGAAGCAAAAAAAGAAACATTAACAAAACAGCGAATATTGTATTGAACTAATTTGTAATGAAATTGCGCTTCCTGTTTGCTGGAAGGCTGGCACAAGCAAATTTTTCAATTGTCCTCGATTGCTATCGCTGATATCCTTATTACATGCAGAGTGTTGCTGCTGCATAATGAATGCATCGCATTGCTGATAAATGATAGTAAAACGCCATGTGTGTTTCTCGACGAGCGCACCACGAACATCTTCTCGATTTAATAATTACGATAATGCTAATGATGATGATGAGAAATGTACAAATTATTCATGAAACACGATTGTATTGTATTAATACGCAAACGATGAGAATCCATGATTGCATTATTACAGCAAGTGTAAATTTCGAATACTATTAAAGCAATTGCTTTTCGAATATAAAACCAAAATTTATTAATGATATAAAAAACAGAGATATTACTTATTTGAAAATGTTGTGGCCGAATTTGAAACCGTTGAAAATAAATATTACTTATTGTACATTCATTCCAAGTTACTCCATTTCCAAGATTGCTTTATAAAGTTTATAAGTGACTAATAAAAATATTAGTTAATTATATATATCCTTCCTGCCATAAATAATATTACACAATTTCCTTATAGCTGACGTAAATTTGCCGTAAAAATATCATAGTTCAGAAATATTACCGTTGAAGTTTATCGCTTATTGAATTATTAAGTTGAAAACTTTTCTTTATAAATTTATCATTGAGAAAGAAGTTAATTGAGCGCGGGTCGTGCTATTTTTCATCAGCATTATTATTATTTTTATTGCTTTCATTGAGTCCGAATCTGATGAATATTTCAATCACAATTATTTTATCAGTAGCTGCCATTCTTTGCATGCATTATGAATTATGAGCGTCGCTTTAATTGATTTCATTGATCCGAATGCCGTCGTTCGTAAAGTATTCGATTGATTGATTGATCGTGTCGTTTTATAGATTAATAGTGTTATATTCAGTGCGTGTAAAAACATGCTGTGGGCCTTTTGTAATTATTTGATGTGCGCTTTGTACAGGCTTAGTCAATTACGCCCAGATTTTTCTTTCGCGGGGAATTCAGCCAACCTAATTTCCGAGCTTGTTTGCATGCAAACACAGCGAGCGTTGCCACACGCGGTAATTATCACGGTAGGCATGCCGTTTATTTTTACGAACCGATATCAAACACATGGCCGCGGCGCACTGCTGAAAACTACCGATGCAAAATTGCCAATGCGTATTTTCGCGCCCAGCAGCCACAGATTTGCATTTATTTATAGTTTCAACAGACTTCGATTTTGATTGCAATCGTTCGCATCTCATCCACGCTCCTCCACGAACAATGGAAATTGCTTTAGTATTGTTTGATTATTCATATGATTTTATTGTGTGTACACAGCCATATTTCCAGAAATTTCCCGGTGTTAATTTCCCATTGGCTTTTCGTGCGTTTGTATCCGCACAAGTACAATACAAACATCATCATATTTTTCATGCTAATTAAAGATAGTGACGGGCCAAATGTAAACGCAATAATTATGCGCATTAATACGTGCACATATCTTTATATGCTAGCTAGCCTACGAACGTATTTTAAAGTACCCAATGCCTGCGTCTTTTTTGATTTAGTGATAATGAGAAAACCTTGACTTGTTTTCCACATAGTGCTTGAAGAAAACGCACGCAAACAATAGTATATTGGCGCATTTTAACGGCGATAATTATTGCATTGCGTATTGTTGCATCAGTGTGCATTAGTTATTAGTGTTAATTTGTGCTATTTTTAGGAAGGTTATGTATTGATAAGAAGCGTTTGGTGATAGTTGTGAAAGACGTCTCTTACTAAGTTAGTTTAATCTAGAAATGATATAAATTTATGAAAAGCATTAGAATATTGTTTAAGGAAAATGGAAAATTGAAATACGTGGCTCCCTCACTTGTTAAACTTATGCAGTATGAATGACACTTCGAGATCGTACAAAGTTTGAGAGTTTTATAAGTTGAAAGTTTGTTAAACGTTAATATTAAATTTTGGGACAGGAATGTTCAAGAAGTACACTATCGTATATGGAATATTTATGCTTTCTTTCTAGTTTATTCAATTCTCTAGAAAACTCGGATCTGTTTATCGAGTGACGATAATTAGAAGATATTTATTGAAGTGAATCTTCTACAGCGCGGAATTTGATTTAAAAATGAGAGCAAACTAGCGTAGTTGAGGTACATATTACTTTTTGTGTATTTAATAATGAATGAATAGTCTAAATATTTTACTTTATATGATCTGTTATCAATTGTAGACGAAGTACACGTGTAAACGGCTGACCGTCACCGTGGCGACGATTCGCGTTCACGTGCACGTTGCTGATTGACGTCACTGTGCGGTGTGCGCTGCCCCCGTGAAAATCAGTGCATTATTCCAAGGCGGCGGATGACGCGTGCGTTGTGCGCTGCCACCACCGACCCACCGGCGATTGGCCGCGACACGCCGTGACGACAAAGCCACCCACATTGCGCTGCCGGTGGCAACGGGGCCGGCTGTGCGGCAATCGATAGGCCGTAATAATAATAACAACAACAACAACAAACAACACATCATAAAACAATGCTAGATGCGTATCATTCAAACAGTAATGATGATACTTTTTCATCTGTTTTTGGGCTTTATTTATGTTGACGCAAACAGACAAAAGCCGTTACAAACATACCAATTATGCGCATAAAAATAAATACAACAAAAACGAAAGAATGATAGACTTTAAAAATCGTTTACGAGCAGTCGTTAATCCTTAAAATGGCGGGCTATTTCTGAATGAACGATGAGTATCTGAAATGATTTAAAAGTGCGATGTTACGATTATCAAGATTATCGTTAGGGCCATTTGAGTGTTAATTTTATTCGTAGCGTATTATGATTCACGATTGTACGATTGGCTATTATTTAATGAGTTGATGAGGTGCGATGCAAGGTACGTGTGCGCTCCCGTTGATTGCATGCGCCGCCAGCGCACGAAGAAATTGCGCAGGCGGGCGATGACGTCAAACGTTGGCAACGTTTTCATCCCATCCGGCCGCGCGCAGTCCTGCCAGTATTCCCATCCTTCGCGAGCGTGCGTGCGCGTTTCCGCAAAACAGCGATTGTACATTGCGTTTCGCACCAGGAGCAGGACGAGAGACAAATCATTCCGGTGTTTGTCTTGCGTGACCAGCAGACGCATGCATCATTATGTGATTCGGGTGCGTAATGTGCGGTCCTAGTATTGGTGGTGTTCCGATGCGGAAACGCATCTAAACAACGGCCCCAAAAAGTATTTGTGATGCGATTTGCATTCGCATGCACGCTTGACGTCAGCGATTCGACCATCAACGACGACCACGAAGAAGTGCGCCACATGTTAATTATGCCTGTGATAACGCGCCGCGACCCAACCACTTGGAATATCACGCCAACGAAGCTCTAGCTCTAGGTAAGTATCTCCGACGTTTATCCACTTTTGGCTCCTAGGATGTAATGGTAACAAATTGCTTACTTTGGTTATTTTTATCCATTGCGTTGAATTGTTTGTTTTCGTTTGGTCCCTCGAAGTGCATTGATTTAGGGCAGCTTTGATTGGCGTTCGATTGGTTCGGTTTTCGAACGAAGAGAGCGGTGCGTATCCTTGTGTCCTTTTTGTGAATGAAACGTCGCGCGTGTGGTGCGCGGCGTGGGCGCAACAAGGACGCCGATGCGTTGCGTTGCGGATCAATACCTCGTAGAGAGGCAGCTGCTGTGTTTGTCTCCTTATGCATGTATGGGGGTCTCCTATGCAAAGCGAGGAGCAGGAGTGAATAGGACGCATGTAGAAAGAGATAGAAAGGGTTTGGTCCTCGTAAGGACCAATAGGTGTATGTGTGTGGGCGCGCAATGGATGGAAATTTATTATTTATTACAAGCCTCACAACGCCGCTCGCGTCTCCGTCCGCATCATTACGCGGCGTAACCCGCGCCTCCAATGCAGTTAGTCCACCTCGGCCGGCGAAGAAGCAGCGGCCGCGGGCACCGCTTTAATGATCCGTGCCGCGCGCGCGATGCACATGCTGCACTCCGGCGCGCTCTTGTTGCCGCCGCCAGCCGTGAGAGTGTCCGCAAATCTAGTTCAGAATGCCAAAAGTTCGATGACTTAGTTTAACCGATGCATCGTCAGGATTCACCCCCGTTTGCGCCGATATTCTGGGTCATGTATACATTATAGCGGTGCACGGTGGTGGTAACAGATTATATCAATTTTATACCCCAAAAGTTTCAAATTTAAATTTAATAAGATAACAACCCTTAAATCTTTTTTTGATTTATTACAGAATTTATAGAATTTATCTTTTAATAAATTTTATCCACCTTTTTATTTACTTTTGCGTTTTATAAATATTTATTTGGTTTATAAATTATAGGTAGTATAAAATGTCCAATGAGAAAGTATTGCGAGGTCTTGCATTGGAACAAGCATACGTTCACGACGTCTACGAACAATTTTGTGAGAGTTCGAGGAGCAGACCATGGCCGCGCGTTCAGGAATTCATAGAAGAGTTGGAGCCCGGTTCGCTGCTATGCGACGTCGGCTGCGGAGACGGAAAATACCTAAACGTTAGCACCGGCGTGTTCAGTATGGGCGGCGAGAAGTGCAAGCGGTCATGCGAGGTGTCCCGAGAGAAAAACAACGAGGTACGAAGCATGTTGTTCAACTAATTCAATTAAAACCCCATAATAAATGGTAACTCAATTGGGACACAATATTAACAAAGTATTCCAAAACCTGCCTCCAGGTGCTGATCCTGGACAACTTGGCGCTACCCTTGCGGGATGAAAGCATGGACGCAGTGCTGTCCATTGCTGTCATTCATCATTTTGCGACGACAGAACGTCGCGTGTGTGCTTTACGTGAACTTGCGCGCGTTTTACGAATTGGCGGTCGACTTATCATATCCGTATGGGCGATGGAGCAGACCAATCGCAAGTTTGAGTCTCAGGACGTGTTGGTTCCATGGCATCGGCCCCAACATTTAAGCACCCCTTCATTGGACTTGACTTCGACCACCACCACCTCCGAGGAAGACTGCATTCATTACCATGCGTACAAGGATAATTCGGATAGTGAAAAGTCAAATAGGTATGAGGGATGCGCAAGTAATTATTTATTTAGCGATATTGACCGTTGTGTTATTTTTAGAACCAAAAAACGAACTAAAATTAAACGTACTACAAGATCAATGGGTCCCAAGCCTCAATCGCCAAGCAGCTCAAGTCTATCGAGTCCCAACGAGACCTGTTACTCGTTCGTAAGACGAGCCATTCAAAAGTTGGCAGGCGGCCGACGTATGGGCGTGAATCGTCCGTGGTTTATGGATAGTTGGTCGCATAAGCAACCGCCGCCAAAACGTTACGATCCCGACGGCTGTGAGTGCTGCGAATGCGACGCGCAGGACCTACCGATTGAGTTGCGACGTGTGGACGATGATGAAATGCCCCAGAGGCGGCAAACGTTCCCCTCATCGCAGATTATCAACGACGTTAACAACATGAAGTCGAAAAGTCTTAATAATATGGCAACTGTCGAGAATAACAATATTATTAGATCGAATTCAAGCATTGCAAGCATTCCAGATAGCTTTCCACCATCGGATTCAACAACTAGCAGTACACGCACGTTAAATAAACCAAAATTAGTGAAACAAAAACACTCAATATGTGAGGAGGATGCTGAAGAGGACTTGGATAAACCCACTGAGATCCAACACCTTCTTCCTGACATTCGCATTGAGAATAAGACCAAGTACAGAGGTGGAGTGCAGAAACAGCGCTCCCTTAATGAGGAGCTAATGTCCACTGATAGATTACAAGAAAAAGAACGTCTGAGGAAACATATTCATAAACAGGCGTCGCTCAATGAAGATTTGATTTATCAAAATAAAAATTATACTTTTGAGACCTTCAGGGATACGTATTTCTATACTTCAACTGCGAAACGATTACAGCTGATAAAGACCGGCTTTACGAATAAAATTAAATCGACAAGCATAGACCGAGTGACGGGCTCATCACTCAAAAATGGTTTTGTCCGGATGTTTCAGCAGTGGAAAAGTTCTGAAATGATTTCTCCAACAATCCCTGAAGATGACATTGCGTCGTCTTGTAACACGCAGAAACCAGTGCAACAAGAAACCGTTGCGACACCGGGTACTACTGAGCGTAGATCTTCGAAGGAAGATGGATCAGATTCTTCGAAAGATAGCAGCTTACAGAGTGATACTAGCGTTGATTCCGAGGATAGTTTTGCTTCGGTGATATTTGTTCCCAAGTCTAACCCGATGT
This sequence comes from Anaulacaspis nigra, assembly GCA_030264675.1. NCBI lineage: Eukaryota > Metazoa > Arthropoda > Insecta > Coleoptera > Staphylinidae > Anaulacaspis > Anaulacaspis nigra. The sequence goes on from JARJDV010001736.1 coordinate 164,899, forward strand.
CCCCAACGTTATCCCCTGGTCCCACTTCCCCACGCGTCAACACTAATTCCGTCCCGAACTCACCGCGTATCAAGCAATCGTCCTGTCCCACCAGTCCACGTATCAAACAAATGCCTCTTAGTATTTACCCACTGACGAAACAACTCAGCTCGCCGAAACCCACCACCGTCAGTATCCTATCACCAACCGACATTAAAATCACCGAACGCAGATCATCTGTACAGAAACCCGTGTGTGAATCATTCGCTCAGAAGTACTCAGTACCACCTATACCAAAATTCAAAGCATCCAACTGTAACGCCTCATCAAGCAATAACTCTGTAAGTCACGCAACTTCATCGAGTTCTAGTACAACAACTACAACGAGCACGCAAAGTTGTAAAAGCGGTAAGGACAAAGACGAAAATATTCGAAAAATTAAAGAATTGCTTAGCGCAAAACCGGGGTTTGGTACTCGTACGTCGCGGGGACATCATTATCCTATTGTGCGACATAGCTCTGTGACCAATGGAAAAGTAGAGAGCATTGCAAAACCACTGCCCAAGCTGCTCTCACTAGAATTATTTAATCCGGAGACGGATGACAAAGACTCCGATTCTAGTGCGGTTTCTTCACCAGACTCTGTCGATAGTGTGATTAGTGTAAACAATCTAGATACGAGGTCTAAATTTCAATTTCCTGAAGTGCGTCAAGAGCGATCTGCATTATTACAGGCGGCAAGAGATGTAGCCGAGTCATTGGATAGTGCTGTTGAGAAGGTGATAAAATCATCACCGCGTGGACATCGCCGAGAAATTAAGACTGACGAAGTACAGTCGGTGATGCAGCGACGTTACCATTATGATCCCAATGAGCCTGAACGAATTCCACTTCTGGGCGACGACGATTGGAATGAGGAGTGTCACAAACACCTGACTGACTTTGCCGACAAACTTAGTGAAAAGTTGTTGCACGAAATTGACCAGTATCAAGAGAAGCTCAAAACGACAGATCCAGTCGCTGGCCATTCCTATGAACATATCGACGATCCGTATATCCATCGACTCAGTGAAGAGTTGCAGGATCTTTCAAAGCTCAGTGCCGAGATACAGAAACAAAATGAATACCTCGCTAAGTTGAGCGCTAGTGATAAACTGTTCTGCTGCCCCAAATGCAAAAAACACGATTGTTTATGTGCTAGTAGTAAACAGAATAAGCGGCTTGGTAATATGAAGGTACCATCTATTGATATTAATCGTCCTTCTGATGAGGACTCATTTACTGGTAGCAGCAATGGTGCGCTTGGAAAGTTAGGAAAGAATGGGGCTAGCATTGACTCGTGTGATTCGGAACGAGGTAGCAGTCCCAATTCGACCATATCCACCTCCACCGGTACCGGAACAGGCTTACAATTAAGTCGACAAAGTATTGAATCCGAGGATACCGTAAGCAGATATAGTGGCGATGGGGGCAGTACAGCGTCCTTGGCTTCCTGTCCCGAGTGGAAAACGATCAAAGGAAAACTAAACATCGAAGCGCAGCAACGCTCGTCCTTCGACGAGAAGAGCACTCATTCGAAGCTCTCCTCCAAGGATAACTCAACCAAATCGAATCTGATACCATCGCTCAGCGACACGTCGCAAGAGTCGCTACCGTCTGATAACGTGGGCGGCGAAATCACCTATCATCGCTACTATCATGTGTTTCGAGAGGGTGAACTGGACCAACTGATAGAAAAGTACGTAGAGAATTTACACATCATCTCATCCTACTACGATCATGCAAGCTGGTGTGTGGTTGCCGAAAAGGTCCAAGTATGGACCATCTGACCTGTTACCATAAGCCCATACTACGAATCGATCGCCCTTCTGCTCATTACCTCACATCGTCGTCTAATAATACTAAGCGGTCGAAAACGTCAAAAATGCACAACTTGTACATACTGTGAAGACTAAAACAACGCTACTCATACACGAGACATACCATGCCATTAAAGCGTCATTAATTTCTTATCATTGGCTCCGTTCTTATCATCAATCACGCATAACGACAAATGCAATTTACCAAGTAAGTGCTACCAACGCGAGCCGAATATCTTCTTCCACACAGTATTCTCATGTAAGTATCATTAAACGAGGTGCGCGATTCAAACAATCAATTTTTCACGTCTGAATTCATTATTCACGAACTCATTTATCTAACGAATGCATACTACACGTAGAAGAAGAACAACACGAGTACAATAAGTTACTATCACATTATAAGCCTAATTTACAAACATAAAAACTGATTGTTCGAATCAACAAAGTTATGGGTTGCAATTCTAATCTATATTAACATAGTGCGTAATTCACAGTGCAACCAACAATGAAACGATGAGATATGTTATTTACGAATAAAGAAACGTTTTGATACTACCTACCAATTAGGGTTTAAACACAGTATTATTATAAATTATGGATGAATTGACAATTAATGGACAGCAAACGAAATATACGGCTGAAACATTGTTTGCATTGATTGTGAAGCGATTGTTTTCATTTGAATGTTTAAACATACGTAATTCTAATACAATATGGTATAAATAAACCAAAAATGCGCGAACTAATACAGCTTGATAGGTGCAAAACAGTTAGCTTTACTAAAATTATAACGCTTAGAAAAAAATTGATTAAAAACGCAAAAAACTAAAAAATTTAATTCAATAATGAATACATAGCTAAAGGCAGAAATTGCTTCCTGGTTCCATGAAAAGTGCTGCTATTATACAACTACTAACTAATCGCGAAACGAATAAAACATTTTTGGAAAACTGAACGGTATAATAATATGAAAAGTATTAAACTAATTATCTGATGGTTTCTGTTACAAAAAAGATTAATTAACGTTACATTTGCAAAGTTTGTTGATATCTATATAAATTCTAGCTTCTTTCCTTAAAAATGTGAAGTGCGCATTTTTGCAGTAAACTTTTATACTTTGTTATAATTGCATACACCTTTAAAATCCAATGATGCATATTATTTTCTTCCTTATTATTATACGCTATGAAACTGTTTCATAATCACACATTCGATACGCAAAGTTATAAATTATTATAAGGAAAATATCTATTGATGAAACAAATATATCGTAGTTGATATACTTGAGCTGACAAATAATACTTAAAGAAGAAGTAAACGATATCCTGTACATATTAAATAAATTTGAATAAATAATATTACTCTACAAATTGATACTATAAAAGATAGTTTAATTGAAATGGATACTACTTATTTCTTAAATCAATACAAAAATAAATCTTTAATCATTGCAGCACTCATACCTATATAAACCAAAATATTTAGTTATTTACATTATTCAACATTGTGGAATTCAGGTTGAAATATAAAAAATCATTGCATTTTAGTTGAGTCACTTTATTAATTTGTGTATTCAATTCACACGGATACACAGAAAAACTATTTGTTATGGTTGTAAATATTGCTTAAGTTTTAAACATGTTACCATCATTAATAAACCGAATTAAGTTTGCGTAATATTCTGAGTTGCGTGCGCATACAATCGTTTAACACATCTAATTCCACAAAAGAAGCATAAAACACAAAACATACAAAAAAATGAAACCGAACTTTGTGCCTGTCTTGATTGTTATAATGTAACATATAATAATATAAAGAGATCTTTTTGATACGTCTTAAGAAGAATTAAAAATTACTTGACAAACTCGATAAGAGGAGAATGAACAAGAAAGCTTATTGAGGAAGTAAATAGATAGTTTCATCATTCATTGCAGTTTTTGTGCGTTTAATGTGTTTCACTCTATCAATAAACGAAATTTACCAAGGAAATGAGGAAGAACTACAAGCATAAATACGATATGTAAATACGAATTATTGAATCAAATGCATATTTACAAGAAAATATTTGAAAAATAAATACTTGTTGTGTTCAAAACATATAATCATGAATTGACTACCCAGAATAAAGTAAGCATACGAAGAGAGAATTCTGGCGTGAAGTTATATATGCACCTCGGATTAATTGCTTTTTTCGTTAGAAATAACTTGAATTTGAATTAGACAAAGTAGGCAGCCAATTGTGCCATCTTGTCCTTCGGCTGCTTAGGCCTGGACCTGCCACGGCCTCGACCCCCACCTCTGCCGTGAAAAGCGCGCGGACGAGCTTTACTGTTGATAGCTCTATGTTTATCAACAAGTTTCGCGAATTCCGGAAGACAATACATGCATCCGGTTTTTTCCGTTGCGTCATTCGGAAGTTTAGTTTTCTCAGGTTGATAACGGACATTAATTAATTGAGTGCCACAATCACAAACGTCCTCTTCAATAGTGATTTTTTGTGCATCTTCAAATAAGTGGACTATTACATCACATCTATAACAACGTAATTAAAAGTAAGTGATAAATTAATATGTATGTTGAATATTTATACTTATTGCAAACTAGTTTCCATTTAGGTCCACTGCTTGGATCCAAGACGAGAATCCCAAATTCACATTCAATGCAATTTGAGACGCCATTGCTATTCAAGCTGTGGGGACAATTAGGATGTGTACAAGAGTTGCAGCCACTGCCTTTCTTCATGTCCCTGTAAGTAGTGTATTTGCAAATGTTCTTAATAATTTAAAACGGTTTTTACCTAAACGGTGGATTATTATAACAATATGGACAAAACGTGAAACTTTTGCCTTTTACTCCCATTGTCCATGATAGTAATTCAAATTCATCTAAAGGGCATTTAAGCTCTTTGAATATGCGTATATTACCGTTTTGCGGAAGAGAATAAGTTTCATCGCATTGAGAACAATGCAAACGTTGCGGCTTTGCTTGAATGTATTTCATGTACCTCCTGCATTTACCACATCTGTAACTCATTGAATCAGTCAGGCGAACAAATATCTAAAGGCAATATGAATAACTTTCAAAGCAATTCTAACGAGTAGTTAATACTATTGCAACAGATTTAGCATGTTATTAAAGTCACTATTCTACGATATAATTTACCTAGAAAACAGGTACATTGGTCTGAAATGATAATAACCAAATCAACCAATCAATAATAAATAAAGTTATGTGATTAATCCGAAAAGTATAATTTATAGAAATTATTAAATTGTACCTTGAAAAAGCCCTCCCTGAAGCACTCAATGGGTTGAATGATACTTCAAATAATTGATCCATACCATCAATATTTTTAACAAAGTATTGAAACTTCAATCGGAAAATCTCAACGGTATGTTTCAAAACTGCGTGAAAGTTTGCTTTGCCCATTGCAATTAAATTCAGCTGCTCTTCAACTGCAGTACGCATTGTAGGTAAAACCAATTGCGGATCGATCTTGCAAAACAAAATTTAAATGTACTACTTCAACATATCTCGTGAGAACTAAACTTACTTTTTGATACCCATGTACTAATACAATACCCAAAGTTGTTGGAATTAATCTACGGCCACTGGAAACAGCCACATAATTTCTTTGGCAAATATTATTTATGTGAACTGGAATTGAAGCATCAGTCCCAATACCATGTTTTTCCATCAGAGTAATTAATTCAGCCTCAGTCAAATAATCCGGTGGGCACGTTTGATGCTCAGTTATTTTAGAATCAAGAATTGGTACGACTTCCTTTTCGGAAAATGTTGGTACAATTTCGCCCTTGCTCAATTCCTGCCATGTCATGACTTTTGTGTATCCAGGATCCAAAAGAGTTTTGCCAGTAGCACTGAAGATTTCCCCGTTAATATCAAAGACAGCTTTAGTGCTCAAATATTTGCAATCTTTAGATATTGTCGCTATAAAATGACGCGTTATATAGTCATATAATTTCCATGAGTCGCCGTCGAGTTCATTGCGTGAAGCTGATTTCATAGGCGTTATTGGGGGATGGTCACCAGCATCGTGCCCCGATTTTGGTCGGTTTATACCATCGCGTAATATTTCAGACACTTCCTTACTCCAGTCAGGATTGCGTTCTTGTAGTTTCAATGCACCAAGCAGGTCAAAGTTTTCGGGATAACGTGTTGTTTCTGTACGTGGATAACTTATATATCCCTGAGTATAAAGCTTTTCGGCAATTTGCATTGCGTGATGAGGTCCCATGCCCAATCCTGAACTGGCAACACGCATTAATTCAACAGTGTTCAAAGCAGTTGGGCGTGGTTTAGACTTTTCTTTGCTTGTAACGCTTGTCACCCTATAATATAAATGCTGTAAAATCAAACAAATAATTTTAGACAATTCAACTTACAAAGCTGATTTTGCATCTCTGACAACGTTTAAAAATGCATTTGCTACTTCCTTATCAAAACATCTAACACGCTGCCAATCTAAATTGATTAGTTGACCATCACTTGTCTTTACATTGACTTGTACTATCCAATAATTTTCAGATTTGAACGTTTGAATTTGATCATGCCGTTGAACGCAAAATCCCAAAGTAGGAGTCTGGCAAGGTCCATATGAAATCAAGGATGCATCTAAATCGCCATACCGCCCTTGGAAAAACTTTGTCTGAAACCTTGTAAATGCACAACCAATTCGCAAATCCAGCTCTTGTCTTGCATCAACACTTTTAGCTTCATTTTCATTTGGTTTACCTAGCAAAATTAAACATAAATGAGGTCTTAATCATGTTTTTATTATGCATACCTAGATTATTAAATGCAGCTTTAATATCACGCTCAGTAATTGCAGAAAATTTAGCTCTGTATGTTACAGAATTACTGTAAACATCACCATTGAAATTCTTTGCTACAGCATTTATAACTTCATAGCAGATGTTTTCACCCTCTTTGTCACAATCAAGCCATAGCACTAAGTATGAACAACCCTTAGCTTCAGTGCTCAAAAACAAAGGCATCTTCAACTTAGGAGTTGCTTCTTTCTTCTCTGTGGGGCATGAAAACAATTCCACAGGGTCAACTTTATCCCAATTGTTGTACTTTCCAAGGAAGTCCAAACTCATAACATGTCCACAAACAGAAGTCATTTTAAACCAGACATTCTGATTAAAGAAAGAACCATTCCATTCATGTACTGAGCAGGATCCATTTAAACCTATTTGCCATAAATTATTAAACTAAACATACTGCAACAATTAACTGAAAGTACCTTTTCTTGATGAACATTTATTGTTGGACAGAATATTAGCTAAAGATGCGGCCAATGAAGGCTTCTCAGCTACCATAAGTACAGTCTTCATTATTTATGGTTTATGGTTCTTAGCAAACAATACAACCCTTAAATGTTAATTTATTTGATGAAATTGTCGCTCACGACATCAAAATATACTGTAACCTCAATGCTGCCGCATCAAGTAAACATTTCGTCAAATATTATTTTATAGGCAACCAAACATACAAACTTCACCGAAAATAACGTTGAAATAAGTTTATTTACTTTTAATACATTATAAACAAATTAAATTTACCCAATATTAACCGTCATAGATATTAATCTTTACTTTATGCTTCATCACGTTAATATACACCGTGACTAATGAATAGGCGATTTTAAACATCTAAAAAATGAGGATTGAGATAGATTGTTACTTATTCATATTCTTGTTACTTTGAAAACTAGAAGATTAGTGTATGATGAATAATTGCCAACTGGAAGTATTTGTTGCATTTGATTACGAGTCATCATGATCATTAGATTTTTAATTAAATGCGTATCGCCATCCCACCGAATCGCGGAGAATATTTCAAAGTTCAGTTCTAAACTCTAAAATGGTCAAACACTTTTTAATACATCATTATTTAAACTTGAAAATAATGATACCATTTCTTTGAGCCGTTCACCGACGTTTCCAAATAGGAATGTAGCAAATACATAAATCGGGGCATGGAATAATACGAAGAAGTGAAATTTTTGCGCCACTTGACCAAGCACAATTAAACTCATTATGAGCGTATTCACAATAAATTGTGTAAGCAATGCATTTTTATAAATAAGTGAGATTGCATTCCATAAGCTTGAATAAATTACAAGTATTATAACGTAAATACATAATCATAGAATTTCAATTTACTCGAATAAATACTGATGAAAATGCGCGCAGTATTTAAAGTGTTTCAATCTTTCGCTCTTTGAGTGCGGACTGAAAAACCGTAATCGTCTTATGTTTTGGGACAAATGCTTATATTGGCATTCCATGTAGGTGATTGCCAAATTCATAGATACTACCGCTCCTAATATTGGGACCAAAATGTATAAATAGCATATAGTTGCAGCAAAGTTGATTAACTCTCGGAACGGTCGCTCGTGTTGTGATTCAAAGAAATACTAAAATAATTTTGTTTGTTTTCTGTTTTTGTCATATTAATTTTTAACTTGACGCGGTGATTCATACCATAGGCGTTATAAATCCGCAAGACAATCGGTTGCTGTTATTACAAGGCTCGAATTCGAGTATAAGAAAATAACCAGTCATTACAAGCGTTATTGAACTCCAGACAATGACAATTAATTTGTTATTGTATTCGATAATTTGGTTTGCTGCACTTTGTAACGTGTATTTCTTGCCTATGCTTTGTTCTAATTTAAGTAATTTTAGAACTCCATTTTGCGTTGCTTTTATATTATAAATAATATAGATACCAAAGAGCGAGGACCAAATCATTGAAATAATATCTATAAATTCATATAGGACACGGCCATTATCTGAAACAAATTTATCATTTTAACGGTTAATTAATGTTTTCCAAAAACTTCATTACGAATATTAAGAAAGATATAGTTTATAGGTCCATAGATTGTGAAAACTATCGCACTAACGAACATTAAGAGTTTAAAAATACTTATAATTTTGTAATACTTATAACTATTTTTATAGAAGAAATAGTAATACAATTTTAAAACATATATATTTGCGCTCTCAACAATAGTTTCTTCTGACATTTTCCAAAATAAATAACTAATTTGTGCGGCTTAAACAATAATAATGACTAATACTTCCGATAATTTACTTCTGACGACGCTGGGAAAAAATAATGCGTATATCTTGTTTTCCTTCAATTTGACCTTATTGTTCATAGATTATTTGTGGACATTAATGCATAATTCAATTCAATTTATTCAGATTAACGTCTGATATAGTATCGTTTATTTACATGCATTTTGCTGCAACTACAATGCATATGCCAGAATCAGCTGCTAAATGTGAGGTTACTTTAATGATACAAATTTGGAAACTTGTTTTAGATTCAATGTTTTTCCTGTCTTTCCATACAAATACGTTGTTTATTTATCGCATAAAATGTGCAAATTTCTTGGAAGGAATCGTACTCGACAGTGATCATTATCCCACCAAGGTTGCGGTAACTGAGCATGAGAAACAAAGGAGTTAGAATGAAATCAGCTGTTTGATGTCCGCACTCGAATGAGTTTGTGAGTTTGTTTCCATTTCATTGTTGTGATTCGTGAAAGTCAGTTGTGGAAAATTTCAGTGAATTTGACTTGTGTGCTCTGTCATAGCCAGGATTTCGTCCCAAAGTGCTTTAACAACAACAACAACAAAAGGTATTGCGCTTTAATAGTAGCTCTTGACGTTATTAATTTAGATGGCACACAATATTTAGCATTCTTGCTTGCACTTGCACAATGAACACGGTAACTTTGTAATTACATATTGCACTTTCTAAATTTAGATGTGAGCTTGTTTATTACACGGTAAGAATTATTGTGCATTTCACTTTTCCACTTCAAGATTTACGCCTTTTAACAGCATCATATTGAAATAAAATTTTGATGTTCTTGTTGATGGTGAGGCTTGATCCTTTGTCCTTTTGATGGATTGGATTTTATTATGAGGATTGACTGCTCATGCTACGGTAATAGTAAAAACTGATTGCACAATGTTGTGCTGAGAATAGATTCATGACCTGTTTAACTTAAGTTTAATGTATAGTGCAGGCGAATTTAACAGAAGGACTGTTTCAGGAAATTCATGATGAGTGAGAATATACCAAATCGCACATCATCAGACCCCATGAACATGGACGGTTCGTCGGACACTGCTCGTGTGCGAACACAAAGTGAGTGCTCAGCTCTAAGTGATGATGGCTTGGCTTCAAATATAGGAATAGGCATTGGCAAAAGGTCTGAATTTAATATTAAAATAACTTACATAATTGGATGAATGTTATGCACTTGCAGGCAGAGAACTACATCACAAACATTCATGGTCACCTCAGCACTCACATCTGCTTCACCGCCAAAGTTTGTGTCACTTGAGGAAATAATGCAAGCAGCAAATAGCATGAAAGACATGGCCATTGTCCATGAAATTGTCGTGGATAACGAGTTCCGATTAGAGCGATATGAACCACAGGAAAACTCCTTACACAAAGCAATTAAAGAAAATATGGTCAGAGCTTATTGGGATTTATTCCGGAAGAACTTTGAAGAAGATCCACCAAATTACGAGAATGTAAGTATATACCAATAACGTACTTCCTGTTAATTTGCCAATTGTAATATTAGGCTTTGGTGTTATTGGAAGATATAAAGCAAGGGCTGTTCGACTTGTTGCTTCCCCAACACACCAAGCTAAGACAGCAAATTGCTGAAGTACTTGATAGTGCACTCATCAAGCAGCAGGTTGAACAGGGTATTTTGGATTTTAAACATTATTCTCAGTACGTTATAAGCGTAATGGGGAAATTATGTGCACCTGTGAGAGATGAGAAAATCAAGGAACTCACTGAAAGAACAGATATCGTTGACACATTTCGTGGTATATTGGAAACTTTGGATTTGATGGCTTTGGATATGGCAAATTTTACTATAACGTTTGCAAAGCCTGAAATAATCGCACAAAGTGTTGAGTACGAACGCAAAAAGTTTGCGGATTATCTTGCAATTCATCCAGGTGAGGGAAACTCATTAAAAATAATACTTGCTAAATATTGTAAAATTGAAGATGGTTTGGAAATAACTAGAAAGTGGCTTCTACGTCATTTGAACCCGTCAGTATCGCCGTCGGATGTTGATCATGCTACATATGTGAGGAACCATATGAAAGACACTCTTTTGAATGCTGTCATTGAACTTTTAGAATGGGCGGAAAATGAACCGTATCCAGAGGTATGTAGAGTACTTGTTAGGTTTTATTTTTATAAGATTTAATTAAATTTTACTTCACAGACATTTATGATGGATGAAGAACGTTTGAAATTGTTACAAACTCAAAGTGAAAAAACAATTTTTATGGGCACAATTTTACTCATCGTGATGAGTAGCGTTGGCTCTGATTTGAACACACTAACATCGTTTAAGACGACACTAAAAGATCATATAAGTATTATCATGCAATCCTACAAGAAGAAAAGGTATTTTTGCTGATTGATTTGATAATTTAATTGCATGTTACCTTGAATTTTAGTGATATAAATGAACTACTTCCTAGTATTGCCATTCAAGTGATTAAAGACGTTAAAGAAGCGCAGCAAGACCACTCTATGCCTGAGATTCCAGAAGAGAATGAAAAAATGCTTACTTCTGTTATAGTGGATGTCGTGAAGGATGACCATAAAATCCGAAAATTAGTTCAACAACGCGTTAAAGAATTTTTCCATGAGATAATCATGTCGTGCACTGCAGCACCACAGAAAGTGCCTTCAGGATTAACTTCTTTGCAACAGGAATTAACGGCGATTGCTGGACAGTATTTGCGAATTATTTCGCATAACACCAGCGTTTTCAGTGGTTACTATCGCGAAATAATCGATCAAGCGCTGCCGCCACTTCCAAACACGTTAAGTACGCTACAAGATGGAAATCGGGAACAGGAACAACCCTCAGAGATTAATGAATAAGTATATACTTTAAACTACAATAATCTATTTGTAGGGATATTCCTTAATTGACCAGGAATCGTCATTTTGCTTAATAGAAAGTGGCTATAGATTAGCAGGTACCCAGCATGAAATAAAACACTAATAATTATAAAAACTAACATCATTTAAACTATTTGGTTGACAATTTTTTGGTTACATTGATATTTCTTAAACCATATATGGATTGCAAGGTTGCTGTGTTCTACAATATCTAGCTAAGTTTCTTATTTTGCAATTAGTTGAATTCTAAATTTTTTATATTATCGTAGCACAATTTTTTAGTGCAGCTATATGTACGCATATTGAGTTCATATCGTAAATGGTACGGTATAAAATAGCATTCTATGTGGGTTAAGATAAAAATAATCTATGTTGTTAAAAACTATCGGAAAACATAGCTAACTGAAACCGTGTTAATCGTCACACATTAATTTCAATGTGTTATATAATAAACGACTAAGTGTTGTATATCAGTTATTAGGTCCGCATTGTTGTTTATGAAATAAAAAATCTAACGTATTAACTACTTAATAGGAATTAATATCATCCTGTTGGCAGTAATTCAATTTAAATCGTTAAGAAATTTTCTTGTATTTTGTGATATCTAAGTGATTTAAATATGTAATAAAATTGATAATCATATCAATACAAGTCTAATTATATTTCTTAGATAAGCAGTAAAGTCAGGTTACCTAAAGGAATCGTGTACATTGTTTATTAAAACAAGAAGTTGTATATCGGGTTGCATGTTTGCATATTGGTTCGCAGACTTGTCCAGCTGGTTGATCAACTTGGTAAGGTGGAGGTCGTGTTTATATTTGCTTCTGTGTTCAATTAAGTAGACGGCCTCCAACTTTACAAGCATATTGGTTTTAATTGCTTTGTGATAGCGTGCTGTGGTTTCAATAGTGCATTTAATTATAATTTTTCGGAAATTGTAAGTACACCAAATAAATATAACTACATATTATACTAATTAATAAGAAATTAGTTTTTACTGAAATCTAATCTATATTTTAACGCGGTACTTGGGATGACTGTAATAACAAATAGATTATTTTTGTTGCATGTGATTGACTACTTATCAGCGATCGCTACATACAAAATGAGAATGTTATGTATTTGTTTGGCTAATAACTTTATCAACAATCACATGATATGTTTTGTGTCCTTATTTAATATCTACACATAATTTCCAAATGATCAGTTCATGTTCTACTTTTTTCATAAGCAGTTCTTAGTTTTAGAGTGACCTTTCCTGTGCCAATATGCGTTTAATTATTTTGGATGATGCCACAAAAGTTTCTGAGTGGGCTGCTCAATATGTTATGAAAAGAATTAATGATTTCAAACCAAATGCAGATAAATACTTTGTGTTGGGTTTGCCAACAGGTAATTCGCGTCATTTGTATTCTATTCTATGTCTGTAATTACATTTTGTTTCAGGGAGTACTCCTTATGGAATGTATCAAAACTTAATAAAGTTCCATAAAGAGGGTAGAGTTTCATTTAAATATGTTAAAACTTTTAACATGGATGAATATGTTAACTTGCCAAGAGAGCACAAAGAGAGCTATCATTATTATATGTGGAATAGTTTCTTTAAACATATTGATATTGAGCCAGAGAATGCACATCTACTTGATGGCAATGCACCTGACTTAGTGTTAGAATGTCAAAAATATGAAGAGAGCATTAAAAAGGCGGGTGGTATTGAGCTATTCATTGGTGGCATAGGACCTGATGGTCATATTGCTTTCAATGAGCCTGGTTCATCATTGGTGTCTAGGACACGCATGAAGACACTTGCTCAAGATACTCTCGAAGCAAATGCGCGTTTCTTTGATAACGATATTAATAAAGTTCCCAAATCAGCACTAACTGTTGGTGTTGGTACCGTTATGGATGCTAATGAGGTGATGATTCTCATTACTGGGACCCACAAGTCCTTTGCTTTGTACAAAGCAATTGAAGAAGGAGTTAATCATATGTGGACAGTATCCGCATTTCAGCAGCATCCACAAACGATTATGGTGTGTGATGAAGATGCCACTTTAGAGTTGCGCGTAAAGACGGTCAAATACTTTAAGGTGAGTCGTTAATAATTATTTAAATGGTAGTTAGTGAATGCAAATTATTTGGTTTATTTTGTGTGCCTATAGGCATTAAGTACAATACATCACAAACTGATCGATGAAGGATTAAAGATTTCTGACAGTCGTCTTCTGCATTGATCCTTATGGTAACCATTTAAGACGTAATATATAATATTATATTTTGCATATAATATTTAGATATTATTTTGAGTTTCAAAGAAAACATAATATCAAATTACAAAATATATTAATACATACAGTGTAATAAAATTGCTAATTATGTTTTACTTTGTTACAGAGTTTAAACAAAGTACACAATCAACTAATTGAATGAATTATAAACTGCCACAGTCTTAAAACATTTATTTTATATGCATATTTCTGATTCGCAAACTCTTATAAAAGTAATCAATGTAATAAACTAATATGACTGAGTTGTCATGAAGCATGAAAGAAACATGAAAGGAAGGAAGTTAAATAAATAATCCCGTATAATCAATTTCATCCAATTTAATCAATAGATTTGACAACTTGACGATGTGAAGTGGTCAAAATCAGTTAGAAATGTGCCTGGTTGTCACCTCGGTATACAGGGTCAGGTCTTCAGCAGCGGGTCGGTTGTTCCAAAGATTTTTATAAAAGTATTAAATGCACGGTACTTGTAATATACAAAACTGTTATAACGGATCTTTTCATTGACTTATTATTGAGGAATCTTCAGTAATTCAACCACTGAATTCATAGTCTGGTACATTTCTACGATTCGATGTTTTTTAGGTGGTTTAATCTCGGAATGCGAAAAATCTAAGGTCTGAGAGCAACTTAGGGCAGATTTGAGATACTTTTAGGATTTGCAGTTTTTCTACGGTTGACTACTTGGTTGCCTAATTTAGATGTATTGTGTATGACAGTGTTAGACATGTTGTTTTGATATATATTCTTCAGAGTTGTGAGTGACTTGATTGGAATATATATTATAGCAAACATTTATTTCAATTAGAACATGTCGAGTTGAAGTTTTAGTAATTGTCTGACATATTTATTGTTTTGATTACAAGTCATATATATATAATTTGGAATCATTGGCTTCAGCATTTATATAACCTTAATTCAAGTATGTATGAATTAATGTTAGTTTGTTTATGCACCGGTTAGTAATATAATTCGTATTACTTAGACTGCCATGGATAAGCTTGATGCTAAGAAGGATGAGCTGCAGCCAAAAAAATCAAGAGTGGACTTATCATCATTACCAACAAGACAGTACCTTGACCAGACTGTGGTACCAATACTTTTACAAGGGTTGTCTTACCTTGCTAAGGAAAGACCACAAGATCCAATTCCAGCATTAGCCAATTATCTCTTAAAGCACAAGTCTTCATTTGACTCAAATAGCCCACAAAACTCTCCACCAATGGATAATGCAGATGGTGATAAAAATAAATAAGATGAAAATAATATTTTAATGTCTATTCTTAAGATGTTGATATTTGTCAGTTAGTATATTACCCCATTTTATATGTTTCTAAATAAATACTTTCCTCATATAAATTTGTGTTTTAACAACCCCAATCAATGTATAAGGGGAGTTGAGTCTCATGTGAGATAAAATAATTAATAAGATATCCATGAACAAACAAACTAATGCATTGTATGGCTCATTGTAAATTTAAATTTCATTGCTGTCTGTGCAAGTTGATGAGCTTGTTTCATTTAAGTGTTCACCACAAAGGCAACTTCTGCTGTTCTTACCATCTGGAACACAAATTCGATTTGCTGGGCATTGATCTTTATAGTAATAACAAAGATTGGTCAAGTTGGGACATGTGTCTGGGACAGAAATTAATTGATACAATTTGCTTCCGGTTCCACCTAATGGGACAGTCAATGGTGATAAGCGCTGTAGAGAATGCTTTTCCACGCGCTCAATTTTTTTCCTGCAACAATATTATTTCAATGATAAGATATACGATTTGACAATGCTATTCTTACGAAATCCAGTCTGACCAATATATATGCTCTGGCGTTACTGCAATTCCAAACGGATAGCTGCAATTCGTTGCCATTATATGTGGTTCCTTGCTATCAATATCAACACATATAATTTTTCTAACTCCAGCGTCAGCATAGCATAATTGCTCGCTGTAATAATCCACTGTTAGCGAATTTGGCAGCACAACATAATTCTTGTGACGCAAAAAGACTTGTCTGTTGGAACCATCTTCATTCGCCCATTCAATTTTAGGATCCGCCCGATTCCAATCACTCCAAAATATCTTACCGCGTTGAGGATGAACGGCGATACCACGAGGATTTACTAAATCTGTGTTGATTAAAACTTTACGTAACTTCGTTTCAACATTAACAACTTCAATTGTATCTTTGGTGGAATCTGTCCAATACAAATTTCTGGCAACCCAATCGATAGCTAACCCTTCTGGAGATCCTACATTTCTGGTGATAAAATCTTCTTTTTCCGAACCATTATATGTGGCACTTCTGATCGCACGCAAATTAATGTCGCTCCAATATATGCGTCCTGCGAAGCAATCCACCTCCAAACCAACTGCAAGTTGGGAGTATTTAATTTGAATTGGACGACCATCCTTTTTGTTTGGATCATACGAAAGTTTTAATGTTGCAATTCCTTGATTAACTAGTAAGAAATTTCCTTCGTGTTTAAGTCTTTCATAACAAACACTGCCATTGCCATAAAAACCTGGATTACATTCGCAGGTATACTTTCGATTTGAATTTGTAACGCAACGTGCGTTTGAATCACAAAGTTTCGGATCTACGTGGCAGGTTTCCTCAACGTAGCATATGATTCCATCACCCACAAAACCTTCATCACATTTACAAATATATCCCAGATCAGGTGTGTATTCGCATGAGGCATGCAATCCACAGTTGTTAACAATCTCGCAAGATATTGGTTTCGGTGTGCACTTTGTAATACCGTCTCCTTCATAGCCAGATTTACAGGCACAATAATGCAAGCTTTCAGCGTCGTCATATAAACATTCGGCATTTTCAACACATCTTCCGCCGCCGCAGGTACCTTCCATTCGAACGCATTGATTTTGCGAATCACGAGACCAACCTTCTTTGCATAAACAATCGTATGAGTCAGCTAAACGCGAAAATTTGCATTCTTCATTTGTGTAGCAATCATAATTATTTCGGCAGATAGCTGAATATTAAATTTAACGTTAATAATTTGTTTCGCGAAATATTTTGTTCACTTACGAGTTATTTCGCAGGTCAAACCATCACCTTGATATCCGTCATTGCACCTACAAACAGACATTCCAAAATCTTCATTGTACACGCAATGCGCGTGAATATCACATAAATCTTGGTTTTCGTTGCATGATTCCTCAACTTCTACGCATTCGTAGCCATTTCCGGAATACCCGGATTCACAAATGCATTGATAATGACCATTCTTCATAAATAAACACTGAGCATTTTGATGGCAGTTGTGTAATTTGTTGCATGAATCTAAAAATGATCCTACGTTATTTCGTTGATAAATAGAAACAATTTGCGTACAGCTAATACTATTTAATCCTTTTGTACGTAAATTAAAAATAGGATTGGGAATACAGGTGTCCTCAAGGATTTGAAACCCGAGGGGGCAAAAGCATAGACTGCTATTAAAACATTCAACTTCTGGAACATTCAAAAGAGACGCACCTGCCTGAGCTTCTTCTTTTTTGACAGCGCGAGGCACAGGGATACATATTGGCCCCGATTGATGTTCATACTTTTGATATCCAGTAGGGCACCAACATGTTGTTAGAAAACATTGTTCCTTACGATAATCGTCCGGAAATGGTTCCGGGGTGGCTTCTGTTGTTGGTGGCGTGGTTGGTGGCATGGTCACTGGTGGTTCGGTAGGTCGTGGTATGCATTCATAGCCATCACCTTCGTAATCAGGTAGGCAGTTGCAAGAATATATATTACTTTCTTGTGCAATGCTACAGTAAGCGTATGGTGAGCAGTTATTAACAATATTGCAACTTTGCGACTGAATTGGACTGCATGCAAACCCATTTCCATGAAATCCAGCAATGCATTTGCACATTGCAATATTACCTCTTTGGATACATTCCGAGTTCAGGTTGCAAGTCACATTATCGCAACTATGTGCATTTTCACAGATCCGTCCATTACCTTCAAACCCGGGGTGACAAACGCACCTAAACGCACCAGGTTCATTGAAACATTGAGCATTGTAATCACAATCGTGAATACCGTATGTACATTCGTTAATATCTTCGCAACTCTCTTCCCCATTAACGTATAACTGTTGGTAGCCCGGATTACAAACACATTTATAATTATCATCTTCCACCACACAAGAACTATGCGGACCACACTTTTCCCTGCCCACTTCACAAGGATCAATATCTGGAAGGGAATAACAACCCTATTTTACATAGTCACAAAAATAAATAAGTGTAAAATTACCGCCTAGAGGTCCAATTTTATTACTCATGCCAAACCGAACAATTTGTTCCCGAGCCTCGTACCCAATAAAATTCTTGCCAACTGATAATTTCCACGTCGTTCCTGCCTGTATTTGCTTTGCGGGGCAGTAAGCAAATATAAAGTTTTGTTCTACCTGATAGGGTACTTCAATTTCCTCTCCAAAATGTTCGTAGCTAAAGAGGTGTGAAGACGATGATTGAATAATACCAGATGAAGTAATGGTGTATTGCTCCTTATATTCATTGATTGCAATAGTTTTATCTTCAGGTAGTTCAGGTACTTCGCCAGTTATATCTGTTTCCAGTTTCAACTGACCAAATGCATCTAAACCAAAATATTTCTGTCTAATTGTTACTTTTTGATTTGTGTTTGGAAATGTAATGGTTGCGGTATGATTAAAGACACCACCCGTTAATTGGAAGCCATTCATTGCATCACCGACTGGCTTTGCAAAAAGAAATGCAATGGTAGCACCGATAATTTGGACAGATTGTATATCAGCACCAATAGCAATAGGAATTTTGGCCATGGCAGTATACGCTCGATTATCTTGCATAACGACATATGATTGCAAATCGATGTTGCTGGCTTCTTCATTGTTGATTTTCATATGCACTTTACCATTTACACGCAATGGAACCTCTACGTAGATATTCGTTATTTGTTAATTCGTTAACTAAAAGAATGGCTTACCTTTCTTTATACAAACTTTCCCATTACCATAATATCCTTTCTTACAATGACAACAAAATCCTTCTTCATAATCCATGCATTTTGCGTGAATGTGGCAATATGTGGAAGCAGTTGCACAAGTCGTTGGTTTAAAATTATCCATGGAACGACTATTATGCGCTTTCGGTAATTCAATATTGGCTTCTTCTTCGATGTTTCCTACACGGAATAACCATTGCCCGGGCAGATTCATATTTGAACGCCGATCCAAATAAATTACTTGATCTGTTCCTGAACCGGGCAAAGTATAATATCGTCCATCATGAGCAATGAAACCAACTTGTGCACGCGCATCTGGTCTTCCCGATTGATCTCCCATACTTTGAATCCACTGAATACTATCATCAGCGTAAAGGTATTCCACATACGTTTCATGGCCACTTGAACAGATCACAACTTGGAACGTATTCAGCTTATCAGTCCCCCCAGCATGGTAACCAACTTCCTCCCAGGTAACAATAAAAATACTTTTCGTGCGAAAATCTGCTGCCTCCGGGAACGCATCCCAAATAGTAATATCTGCTCGAGCGAGATATTCGCGATCAGCCGTTTCAAAATAATAGATCTCTCCATGGCCTGTGGTATCAATATTTGAATACAAAGGTGCAAGTATCGGATAAGCCAACGGAAATTCAATATTGAAAAACATAGGAATATCTGTGTTGAATGATAGTAATCCATTGGAATTAATCTGCAACCAAAAGACATTTTATGCAGAATTATCATTCATATTGCGCAAGTTGTACGTTTTGTTAAAAGTTTGTTGTTGATTTCTTGCCGCTTGTTTGTCGCTGTTTACGCATTTGATTAATGCTATTTTAAATGTTTTATCACTAGGAAACTATTTGAAATATGAGTGATTTACAGTGAATAATTACACTTATTTGAAGATCAATAACCTGAATAAACGAATCGTTTGTTTGAAAATGGAGCGCGACCTATCTGACCCGTGCATAAATCACATTTAACGGTTATCTACAGCTTCTAATTAAACCCACGAATCTATTAAGTTGGCCTATGTTCATAAATCTAGAAATATATCTTCATTACGAATACTCACATAAAGAGTGTCATATGAAACTCCATAGAACATGATCGGAATTTTCAAACTTATTTGCGCGGACGCAACATCATCGCCTTTTGGTAACTGTTTGCTCAACTTATATTCATAAAGTAAATTTTTTGGTATTGCCGTCGCCGACAACACCAATAATCCAAAGACACACCACGCCAAGGTGCGCATCTTGAAGGGCGTTCTGAGCGCAAAACTAACACTTACAACTTATTGCCCTACGTACTAAACTAGGTATAACTTTTGCGCTTTGAATTAAGCGTACTCATCGAAAAGCGCACTCGTGACAAAGTGGAGACTACACGTCCGTTTTCTTGTTTTATCGTTGCTCAAACAAGTTCACAGTTCATCGTGTTTACGCGCCGAGTCTTCGTATTATCTCAATCAATCAGTGTGCTGTTTATTTATATACTGTGCGCGCGTACCCACTGAATTATTCACCATTCACAGGTTTCGACGGATCTGTTAATTCAGTCTGCTCGCACTGGCCGGTCAAATACAATTGACGCAAACGCAGTTTTTGGAAAAAATGAGGATCCTGTGATGCGCTTAACTCCTCATTAAAATTAATGAAAGCCCGCGCGCACTCTATAGGGGTAGGGCAATTAAATTTTGTTATTAAAGATCATGCGATGGGAACGCAGAATTTTGCGTCTCTTCGGTCTTGTACTAATGACGCAACATATGTCCACACTTCATAATTAATGTAGTAACCATATGGGTGGATATGCAACTGGCTGAGACTTACGATGATTTTAGTAATTATCTTACATTAAGTTTTGAAATAAAATTAATTGAGTCATCAGAATATTAATTATACTGCTTGGGAACATTTATGGACGTAATGTGTGTCGGTAATTAAACATGGTTAATGCGGCAAATGCAATCAATAGGAGTACTTACCAATTTTTGGAATATTGCACTACATTTGGTAATAACAGAGCAATATCCTAGAAATAATTTGAAAAGATTCTATTCTAAAATAAATCTCGTTTGGCAAAATTTCTTTCATCTTTTTTTCTCAAAAAAGAACCAGTACAACTGCAATTATAATCAGTAATAGAGAATAATAGTAATAATATTCGTCTAACAGCTATGTTACAAAATGAAAACGATGCCTCTTTCGTACAAGTGATAACAGTATAAAATAAATACACATTAAATATTAAATATACACTAATTACAATATGTATGATTATCATGTACCTTCATCCGCACGAACTGAATGTTCATTGCGTTCCATACATAAGCAGCTTTTGCAATTTTCATCATATAAAATCGCAAGCAAATATTATCTAACATACAATATAAATATAGGCAGTTTATGAATAAATCGCAATAAACCATTTTATCACAAAGAAAATCTCTTATAGAATATAGTGTTATAGTTAATATTCAATCTTGTTTTCAGAGAGCGCATCTTCTATAAATGCAATTTTGGTTACTTGTTGATGTTAATGTCATTTCTTTATACACTGTTTTTGTGTGACAATTCTCGTAACAAAACAATGAATATTTAACACCAGAAGATACAAGTTTTTATTCGGTCACTATGGGGCATACACTTTTTAACATTTTCGGAAATATATGGGCATTGAATTTGAAGAAGAGTGGACGGTCTCGGTTAACATCCTTGACAGGATTAATTATGTTACTGTAAATCATATAAAAGTGGACATTGTGTAAGAAAGAAGTGTTTTCTTCTAGTGTTAATATTTCATAATACGAAATGTCTGCAATTTGAATACGGTATAAATATATTCGTAGATTAGTAATGAGATCATCAAAAAATTGACAAGCAGTCTTGGTATGTATTTAAAAAAGTTTGGCAAGAATACGATAATAGTATTTCTTAATATATGGTGTGTTCGGTGTCTACTTACTATCAGTGTTATCATCATGTTGCCATTGTGTCATTCATTGATCCCGAAAGGGTGATATCGTGTATAGTCATAAGGATTCGCTACGGATTGGAAAAAGCCACATTGTTTGTCGTGTAAAAATCGATATATAGAAAGGAGTTTACCTATTCACTTATGTACAAATTTACAAGGGATGTGGTCATGGTAATCGTGAAAATCTCATGCACATGCAATACCAATTTATCCTAGATTTCAAATTCGTTTCTTTTTCCTTATTGTACCGTTAAACTTCAATTAGATGGGTGTTTCTCCTAGCAAAAATTATTATCTCGTGTTTTAGACCTATACCTGCAAAGGGGGTGTATAGTTAGAAGTGTATGGTATTTTTCTGGTCATTTTAAATCCACCCTGTATATTTATGATATGGTTGGGATTAATCATGAATGAGTCTGTGACAGTTGAAAGTAGTAGGAGTATTCCTGAGGCATGCAAGTACTTTCAATTATCAAAGTGACGAATGGCGTATGATGAAAACGGTGTCCTAGAAATGTGTTTCGGGTGGTTCCTCAATGTACTTGCAGGTGAAAGGATTAAGGAACCACGAGCAGAACGATTTTTCGTGCTTATGCTTGCATTTGCGCCGATTTGACGTACGACTTGTGTCAGAATCGATGCTTGAACTCTCACTATCTCGAATCACACTATCGTATCCACTCTCTGCCTTTCTGGAGATGGCTGCAGGACTATGCTTGGACGTTCTAGGCGTGCTGTCATGGCCGCTATCATATCCTTCGCTTTTGATTTTAATGCCAGTCAATCCTGTTTCCATATTAAGGATTCGAAGTTCTGTAGTTGTTGGCAATGGCAATGTAAAGTTTGGTTCCTTGGTGATTGGTGGCGGGTGTGTATTGTGTTCAATTCCTTCTTGTAAATTCGGATTGGAAGCACCATCTGGATGGCGCAAGTATGCAAGATTGCTGTCTTTCAGACTCTTGTGACAGTATCGTTGAAAGCGACCGCTGATCGGTCGCGAGTTTTCGTTTTTTGAAAGTTCCATTGTGCTGGCAGATATGTGCTGGTCCATGTACCAGTTCTGTGAAGTAGCTGGCCGCGAAATACTCACTTGGCAGTTTTGGCAAAACTTTTCTTGCTCCGGAATGTAAGCGGGCTCACTGTAGATGCTGCTATTATCATTGTTGACGCCATTCATTCCGTATAGCATATCGGTAAGCGTTAAAGATTCGCAACGTGAGAGTTGCTTTTGCCGTTGCTGCTTTTGAAAAGTTTCAGAGTTTGTTACGTTTGCTTTTGCTAAGCGATTCGAGTACAATTCGTGGAGACGTGCGAGTTGCTCAAACTTCTTTTGGGACTGCTCATCATATTTGGGATTGTCAGGATCTTCATAATCATCGTTGTAGAATCCATACTTATGATCATACTTATGGCGTGGAAGAATTCGTTCTAAATCTGTATACACAGACATCGAATCAGTAAATGTGCTGACTACTGTTAAATTTTCTTGACTTAATATTCTAAGTGGGTGATCTAATGGATTTTCTTGATCTACTTCTGGCAATGGATTCTCTGAGAAGCCCATGCAGAATGCTATATCTTCTTCAGTAACTTGCAATGCACAATCTTGCATTGGTACGGGTTCAAGGGGTTCTTCTACTTCAATTATCTCTAGAACTTCATCATCGTCTTCTTCATCGATATCCTCATTATCACTGGGTTCATTCTGATCTTCAAAACTTTGTTGCGAAAGGTTATTATATTCCGCATTATAGATTTGTCTCTCTTTCAAAAGTTGGTCTAAACTTTCAAGACTAACTTCCCTCGAGCTGAGCGGTTTGATAAGCGGTAATGCTGGTGGTATTTGCGGCTCCTCCTCGTCTTCTTCTTCGTCCTTGATCTCTTCTGGCGTTTTGCATTCGGGGATAATAGTTGCACTAGTTTTTGGTAACTTAAGACCAGTTCTAATCACTGACTCCTCAACAATATCAGACTTTTTGTTGTCTTGACTTAACGGTTTAACAATTTCCTCTTTATCGTCATAAGTTTTAAATTGTGTGAGTTCCTTCGGCTTGCTCGGCTTGGGCACAACTTTTTGTTGGATTTGTGATGTTTGATGTTCGACCCATTTACGTATCATGTTTTTCTTATGGCTGTCCATATATCCATATCCGCTGGAAATTGGCTCAGCCTGCATTGGACCATCAATCCATGTTTCGCGTTTTTTTACATGGCAAGGCTCCTTCATAAAATGACGCGCTTCGGCAACTTTAGATTTCGAAATGCGAGGACCATCGATCCACTGTTCATCGCTGCCGCCACCATTCGATTTCATCGGTTCGGTGGCTGTCTTCTTTATTTGTCGCGCCGGCGATGCCTTGGGACTGCTTGTGTGTGCCGGGGACGTTTTATTGCTGACGCTCTGGCATGCGGCTTTAATGGGCCGATGCGTAGGTGTACGCTGTTCCTCTTTGGGCTTTGGTCGCTGTTCGGCGCTGGAACCACGTAGCGCTTTGCTCATTGAGCACCTGTTGTCTCCGGAATTTAAGCTGGGTATATAAACCGGTGGATGCTCACCGTCGGTGGCATCGTCGGCGGGCCCAACATAAATGACTGTGTCAGCGGAAAGGTCGCTGCTCGAAGGATCCGGCTCACTACTGGTGCCCGTGCCAGTGGTGCGTGTTGCCTCCTCGCCAGAACTACCACCCGAACCATTACCCGTGCCGGCAGACACGAACTTGATACGCCGCCGACGCATGCGATGGATGCGCGATGCCAACTGAACGGTGGTGAGCGTGTCGGAATAGTTTTGCGCATAGGGCGAAACGTGCGCAATCATCGCCGCGTGGCAGGTCAGCGAGCTGAGACAGTCTTTAAGAAGATGCGTGAGCTTATGCTCCTTGTACGGCAGATGCTTTTGGCCGTTGAAGATTGCTAGGAGAATATTACCAAGGCCCGAGAGCGGAATGCCACCGCTTGCCTTTCCTCGCTCCGAGTTGCCCAAGTCGATCAAGTGCAGGCGGCTCCTGCCTCCGGCCACTGAAACGCAAGAGAAATTTTTCAAATATCATTCGGAGATAACGACGACTCCCCTCAAAGAAAGCGCATGCAAGAAACCTGAAGTTTTTTCGCCAGGGATGCGATAAGGAATCCAATTAACATAAATTTTAAATTTCGCACCAATTACTACAATGTGAGATGAAGATATCAAAGCGAGCTCGAGTTTGAGATATCAAAAAGCGAAAAGAAGTGAAGAGAGAAAGTGGTTCTAGTTGCGAGGGAGAGAAGAAGACGATATGCATATGCAATAGAACACTTACCGCCTCCCTTTCCAGCGACTGAATACTGGTAGACATGCAGCGTAAATAACAGGTGAGAATCCCGCGCATCCTCCTTGGTCGTTGGTGCTCTGCATTCTACCGCAGCATCCAAGTAGTGCGCCGCCTTCTCGGCGGTCGGAACGCGCAATTCACAATGCGGCGGCTGGTTGCCAAAGAGCGGATCGTCTCGAAGATATACTCCGGGGGATTGCTCCGAATCTAAAATTAAATAATAAATACAAATGAACCATGAACAATTTTATCTACAAAGTATCTTGTACATTATTAATGTAAACAGCAATTGAAAGAGTAGAGAAAAGACAAAAGTCTTCGCTTCTCAAAAAGGAATACCGGAAAACGCTAACATCATGAATACAGCGAATTCAAGAAATGAAGAAAGACTACCCGTATGTAATAATTTAGGAGGAACGTCGCTTGCTTAATAAAACTTCTTGAAACAAGCGGAACTAAAAAAGAAGAGGCA
The DNA here is from genome assembly GCA_030264675.1 of Anaulacaspis nigra. Taxonomy (NCBI): domain Eukaryota; kingdom Metazoa; phylum Arthropoda; class Insecta; order Coleoptera; family Staphylinidae; genus Anaulacaspis; species Anaulacaspis nigra. Next base: position 190,814 of record JARJDV010001736.1, read on the forward strand.
TTTGTTCTCTTAGTTGAGAGCCATTGAAATGAAAACCGTGTAATAAGTGCTTCGCTAGTTTATTCTTTCGAATTTAAAGAAGGAATTCGCTCTCTTTGCAAATCCAACAACTACACCTTATTCCTAGCGAGCAACTATTCTTGCATATTGCACTGCGGCAGATGTATTTTATTACATCCGCAACGTGCTTCCTTGAACCCCATGCACGGAGCCTTGAAATTAAAGACGTAATGCAAAGGGTAAATATTCATTTGACAAATGCGGGTTGGGCAGTTGTATTTATTTATCATGTTCATATCTCAACCTCATTAATATACTTCTTTGATTGCAGTGCTTCTTATACTAAAGAAATAGTTTTTTCCATGTTAATATTTGAAGGTCAAAATTTGCTTAGGGTGCGAGTGTGCAAATGAACTTGGAAACAATAGTGGAAGTGGTTTATAAGCAAAATGGGTAAAATATGATCAATGGGACTTCACATCGGCGTGCAGTTTTCATCCATCAAAGTCATGCCTCCACTTCTACTCTTTTCTCACCCTCGTGGACGTGGAAAACTTATATGCATACGTGTTACACGTGGACAGGAAGCGATATAAGCACGTCAGGATTTCACACTCCACTCCACATTCAACATTATTTATTCAAAACGTAATAAGTAAGAACGCGTGGATTTTTTTGAAGAACATTTGCAGTTCGACCAATCCTTCTGTGCATAAGGGTGAAGTAAATTATCCACACAAATCGAGTAAATCACGTCGAAAAACTTGCAACAGTTAAATAAATGCAAACAGACTGCATAGAGATTAATTAAAACTAATAAATTCTCCATATTTACATGATAAATAGAGTAGGTGGAAATTGGTAATCCGCAAATGTATTTATAGCGTCTGCGAAATCACGCAAAACTTTCGACATGAATCACGGATAAGCCAAGTACGAGAGTTGACAAAGACCACGTGGCAATTTATCGAAGCGGGCGACCTTTGCTTTTTATCCTTCAGCAATTACCCGGAATGTGCAGCAAAAACACACTTCCGATGTTGGGGCAAAGGGGTTGAAAGGCACGCCGCTGTCAATGTGCGACCGGACAGCACATGCGGAAAAAGTAATAACAACAAAAAGAGCACCAATACTCACCATTTGAATGTCCAGCGAGAAGATCCCGCAGCTGATTTGTCGGTCCGGAAACTTCAACGGCAGATACGCGCACCGAAAAGCGCGCTCCGGTCTTCTGTTTTTGCTCGTTGATGCCGCGAAACAACCACGAAATAGCACAGGGAATTATGCCCAATGTGTTGGCGTTCTCCGGCGTTCCAAGCATTGTGTACGATTTTCCTGTCAGCAGCAATAACAAGCAAATAGGGATACAAACGTCAATTAGCTAATTGGAAAGACAAAGAGTCGATGATAAATTTGCGGCGCAGCAATCGTGATGGCAAAGTGCTTTTCGTATTGTTATTGTTTGCAACAAAACTGTAATATAATCCGGGCAGTTAAACAAATTAATTGCTCTTGGCTCACAGTTGCAAAGTTTTCAATTATGCGCGCGAATTGTGCAAATTAATAACAAGGTTGTGAAGAACGAACCAACGGCTTGATGATGTTGATCATCAACATCATCAGTGCGCTTCTCATTCAGGTTCGGTTCGGGAGCGCGCGCGCGAAGGGGTTTTAATCAAGAAAATTTACGGCGCGCTTTAATAGAAGACTAATGAACTAAGTAAACAATTTTCCACAATTTCCTCGTGCCTGCTGTGCGCACCGCCACCCCCCATCTCGCTCGACCATCATTGCTTTATTCCAGCAGTGCGTCGTCGTTGCGTTTGTTATTACGAGGGAGATTAATATCAAATCCGCCGCCTTCGAGCACCTCGACCCTCACAGTCGAAGTGCGTTTTATGTGCAGGCACTCAAAGTTCACGCACAAAGGTGGATGCGATCGAAAATTATTAATTGAACGACGTGTACGCACTTGACACTCGCAAAGAAATAAAAATACAAAGCAAAAATATATAATTTATGGAAAGCAAATTCGTTTCGACAGCATGTCAAATTAAAATTGAATGAAATTAATTATCTACCAAATGAGCACCGACTTCTTCTTGCATAGATGAGATTCTGCGCAGAGAATATGCTCATGAGCTTTGGTGTAAGTCGCAAACTTTTATAAGTTTATAAGTTGATGGTATTATTTTATGTATTCAAAGCGACAACTTTAGTCCTGATCGGTTTGTATCGAACACACGCATACGAAATGCGGCGCACAAGGGCGGGGGTGGCGAGAGAAATGCGTTTAGCAATTTTTCAGCAAGCGATAAGCCCGCCATAATCCGCCCTTCCCCGAAAGCTAAGTTCGCCATCGGCGGGCAACCGACGCGCATCACCTAATCGGAAATGCACTGCTGGCGAGGACCATTCGCAAAAAACGCACGCGCGCGCTCCTGGCATACGGAAACGGAAGAAGTTTTATATGTGCGGATTACCGCCTTTTTTCCTCTTCGCCCGACCGCCCCCGTAGTCTGTGTGTAATGGGCTTTTGCAGTTTGCAAAAGTGTCTTCAGTCTCTCTAACAAATGCCAATTCGCTGCCAACTTTAATGCCATTAATTTATGCTCGCAATTGCGTTACTTTTATTCGCATTGAACAGCCGCATCGCATGCATATAAATCTTATACCGCCACTTTGAACGATGGCATTTTAAACAATCTCTAAAAAGATCACACTATTTATGACCTTACCATAACCGGAAATGTAATTAAATAGCGCACAAATATAAATTATAATCGAAGCGTTGCTTCGCATCGTGCACTAAATTTCCGTAAAATTGCGCGCCAGACTCTATCGAGTTTAAAACTATATCAGTGATTAATAAGCCACTGAGGCTCGATTACTATTCGCAATTAGCTTAAAGCGCTGCCATGCGCAATTAGCGCGCACATTAAATCAACTCTTTTTAACGAATTGCATCCGCAATGGCGGCGGTGCAGGGGTGGCAACGCGACACTCGTGGCCAAGAATTCGATGAATCGGCGACTGCATCGGCGGCGGCGGCGGCTGCGGTGGTTTGCTATCCATCCACTCCGATTCAATCCAATAAAGTTAATTAATGATCCAGCGGCGCGCAGTCGGCGCGATGTAAATAATTTAGCAATTGGTGCGCGCCGTGTCGCGGCGGAATGCCACCCTCGGGAGCCATACGCAAAGTCAAACGTCCAGAATGGAAACGTCAATTCGATGCGTTCACGAAATACACACCCCGTGCGAACGCATTCGATATTCGGGATTCGCATTCAAATATGCTCGAATCAAAACTATCGGGATGGCTTTTGAAATTTATAAATCGCAGATTGTAAAATAACGCAGACTGGCGCGTTCTATTACACGTCGCGACGTGCAAACAAATCGTCCAACTGTGATGTATATATTCTATACGGACGTATCACTTCAATGGCGTACGTTTTTTTAGAACGATTTTTTGTTGGACGGGTTGGTTGCTTTGTTGGAAATTTATGAGCGTCGCATTTCATCGTCGAACAGACGAACAGCATTCCAACTGACAGCTTGCAGTGCTGCACCAAAACAAAATATCAACTGCAAACCAATCGAAAACAAGCGAATAATTTTCGAATGAGGAAAATATGCATTAATTTAATGAAACGCCTCGTTCAACGTAAAATTATCTTTGATCTACAAAACTATTCAATTTCTGTAAAAGCTCAAAGATCAAGTCCACTATCGGTGTTGGTCGACCATGTTTCAACGTGTATTTCAATAATTAATCAAATTAAATTTGTGCGTTGCGTAGTGCACTAAACATAATTAAATGTTAATTAAATAATAGAAATGCGTCTGCTTTCACGGTAATATTGTATTACACTGTTGTCAAGCCGCAAAATTGTAAATGCAATCATCATTGTTTACCATCATGAAATTTGAGTATTTTTAGAACAATTGGCTATTGTATGTATGGTATTGTTTTGTGATTGCATTGTACAAGTATAAAATGATTTGCATTTACTGTGCCCCGCTCCCCATGAATATAAACATCCGTATTTAAAATAATGTCAAAATTTGATGGGCGCAATGAGCATGAGCAGCTTTTTCGTTCTGAAAACTGCTGCTAGAACAGGCGCGAAGGGAGCAATCCAAAAAATGAAATAAAAACATAAACTTCCCCCCGATTCTTGCACGCAGCGTTTTGTTGTGCACAATCAACAATTCAACGCACTTGCAAATGGACGATTTCTGTACGCACCGTTGCGCGTTTTTCGCGTGCAAATAAAACGCGAACAACTCTGCTTATTATACTCTGGTTCTTTGTCATTTTGTGCATGTTTGTATACAGTTATTTTTGCTGGGTACGACAAGTGTGGGGCTATTGCAGAGAGCACTGCAAGAAAATTGAGTGGCGTTGGGGGCGGTATAAAACAGATTTTAAACGTTTAAATGCACAGAGGGTGCGCTTCTGGAATAAGTATGTACGTTTTCGAAATGGCTGCATGAATGACTGACTTTCAAAACAATGAGCTTAAATTTTCTTTCAGTTTCAACGTAACAAAACCATAATAGAAAAATATTTATGTGATTTTAAATTTACTAAATTAAATCCACACGCAGAGGAGACAACGCTTTGTAATGAAAAATAGACATTTGATCAAAGGGTTGGAAACATGAGCGATAAAACGCTTTACGGCAGCAGTATACATTTTTAAATAGACTCACGGCTATCACAATGACGCTCTATGATATCCATTTTCATTTTATCCGTTCGCCTCGTTTATGGATGGTTTATGAGTGTGCTGCACTAAATGCACCATCACCATCGTCAACCAGCCATCGCGCCAGCAGAAACAAAGCGGATGCACGCGTTCAATTAAGATTAATGGCGCAATGATAATTCGGCAGTAAAGATTTGAATTAAGATTTAAATATTCTTATTAGCTACTCTTTCGCCCGTCATCTTGGGGATGGTTTACTCGCACACTGTGCTTCTTTCTGCCAGCAGGACAAACACTGAAGGCGCAGGAACAAAGAACGGTGATACAGCTGTAAAACGTAAAAAGGCCAGGACTGCCATCAAGTAAAGTGCGCAAGATTTATATTGCAAATGGAAATTTTATGATTTTCCACATAGCACTTGCGTTATTTATGTTCAGCGCACGTGTAAATGAATATCCTTTCGTTACTGAATAAACGATGAAGAGTTTTATGAACTTTTCAATTTACACTAAGCATTCATAATATTTGCACGTTGTGTCTAAAATATTGCATTTGCGACCATTGAAACTGCATATTTACACGTCATAGAGGAAGTGTTAATTATAATGAATATTCACACAATCCTTTATACAACTCTGATTATAGGTGCTTCAAAAATATGAGTAAGTAATCCTTCCTTTGCGGGTGTAAGTTCTTGTTTCAAATCGCGTTCGTTGTACATTTGATCAGAAACCTTCTTATGTCCGTTCCAATTTTTCATTAGAAATTAATAGTTTTCGTATGAATTATTTATTGTTTATTTGACGCTTACAATTTCAATCTTTTTAGCGAAACTATTGAAATCTAACTTTGCGCTTGTCACGATTGCTGAAAGCGTGTGAATTTGTGCGGAAAATCTCAATTCCATGAAAGGCGCTTGCCAGACGCATTTCACTTACCGAGTCCAGCGTGGCCGAAGCAAAAAAGGCATCCGTCTGTTCCGTTGATGACCGCATGGATGACGTCTGTCAGCGCGCTCGAACAAACTTCAGTCTGCAAGGAAAGAAAACACGAGTCAATATAAATATCAATACCAAATAGCATTAAGTATTAGTTCGTCAATTCTACATGGAAGTCTGTAAGAAATGCGCTCATAAATTATTTATTTCAATGCAAATGAATCACTGATCAGGCGCTCTTTGGCGGGCTGGAAAAGTCCACACAATTCGCTGCGAACAAGAAGAAAATGTCAGGCCGCCCGAAGAGGGAAGCCTTTGAAATTTATGTCACGCGGAGATTTCGTTTTTTGTTTGGCTTCTCGTGCGCATTTTTGCCCGAGTCCGGACGCTGTCGACTTAGTGCGCGAATGAAGAGGAGACGGCGGCAACGATGATGGTGGCAGCAAATAAGTGGCGGCGACTTGTTTTTATGAATGCTACTTTAGTTTCTACTCAAAGTCGGATTAGTGTCTTGTTTTATAAGTTTTCCCTAAATGTCGCATTTCTTGTTCACTGAGTTTAATTTATTTTAATGAAATATAAATTGCGTTTGCTGTAGCGCTAGAAATTTGTGCTGGAGCGAAAATAAAATAAAAATCACTAATGAATTTTTCATAAAGTGCCTTTTTTCATAAAATATACACCTCCAATCCGAAGAAGAAACTTTTTCGCTTGACACTTTGGCGCAAAGTGAGCAAGAACACTTGATGAGAATGACGATGCCAATGAGGAAAACAACTTTCAAACGCAGCGAAACAGGAAGACCGTCCAACAAGCGTAGGAATGGATGACGGGGAAGGAGACAAAAAGAATTTGAAAATCTTTGCGAAAAAGATTGAACACGACTTTTACATTTGTGCATCGCGGCGACCCCCTCGTCGAATGGCAGTTTGATTGGTTTGGTAAGTGAGACGATATACAGCGTCGTAGTGTGGGGCGGTTTTTTCTCCCCCGACTGCAGCGGCGATAAAATATCGTTCAGCAGTGGCAAAACCGAATCTGCCCTACGTTCGCGCTGGATTTTAGCATGCCGCAGGCGAAATAATAAATTAAGTTTGAATTGTTCGTTCACGTCGTTTATATATATTTCAGAGCGGGCTACCTATGTTCCACGGAAAACCTTCAATTCCGCAATAAAACAATCTGCATTTCAGAAGCGAGCCGGGAGAATGGATAAACTCCGAAATTGGGTGGCCAATTTAAATATTCAAGTGGCATTTCCATTTTTCGAAAACTCCACCGTTGGAGTTGGCTTTGTTTTCGTTTAAGTTATGCGTGCCTAAACTTGATGAACACGAGGAGTGAAAGTGCGGATATAAAATGCAAAATGGTCGATAAAGTTTGAACAGCAAGAAGTACAAGAACAAGTACTCAAAATGTATGCAGAGGAAGTAGAAGAAGAAGAAGAAGGACGAGTCATAGGCCGAGGTAATATAACCTGCGAGGATCTCGCATGATGATGCATGGCGCTCTTCCATCTTCGCTTGCAGCTGTAAAAAATAATCTTTAATATTTCAGGCGCGAGTGACGCGTTTTTGTGTTCCATCGCATAAACGCTGAAATGCCAATAAACACTTATCAGAAAACGAGGCGCGCACGTTGTTGTCATCACTTGAAGACGAGGGAGGCACGAGGAAGAAAACCTGCAGCAGCACCAGCCGCCACCACCGCTGAAGGCACGGCTGGTTTATGTAGGTCGATCTGCAGTACTGCGGCGCTTTGGCGGGTCTGAGCCGCCTCCGATAATAAACCTCCGTGTCATTAGATCAAATGCCTTTGGCCCTGCAGATGGTCTTTATTATCGTCTTCTTCCTGCTTCCTTCCATGCGTCGCACAGCAGTATACTGCATGTTCACAAAACGCGAATTTATAATTGCAATGATTAAATTTATGATGTGCAAACGCCCCAACTAATATAATATTCACTAAATAAGATGCATAAAAAACATCTAATGGAATTGCAAAATAGAATGAAAACTCATTCACATTCATGAAAATCTCCTCGAGTTTTTCATTCGATTACTAAATTTATTTCATCAATTGTGAAATGATATATGGATGAAATCAATTAGAAATAATCGGTGCGAATTCACTCCAATTATTGGGAAATTCGTCGCTTGAAAGTGAGTGGACGCAATCGTTTGCTTTTAACTTTTCAATCGCTGATTGAACCTCATTCTCGATGCGATGCAATATGCAAATGGAGATCGCGCACGTGGAGCGCCACGTGAACGCAACGCAGCGCAGTTAACTTTAACGCAGATGAACCTGACATTTGTATTTGGCAAGCTTCGGCGGTAGCCATTGATTAAAGCAAACTCTTAAAACAAACACCGGAGGAGAGTGCGGATGCTGCAACGCGCGCGTGCTTTTTGCTCGATGTTTCAATATTACAACTTCCTGCAGACACAAAACGAACCTGGCTTTCAAGCTACGTGCAAATATACTGCGTGTTACCAAAGGATCAATAGCTTAAATACGCCAAACGTTGAAATTAAATGCCGCAAATTAAAAACACTCCTGACAGGACACTTTGTACGGAGTCGTATTGATGACGTACGCGGGGAAAACGGTTCAATTTGCATACGTGATAACGAATTCATGTGTTAATCAGCGCGCAATAATACGGGAGGGCGTTGAAAAGCTCGTTAAAACGAATCCTGTGCGCCGAAAATCGAAACACAAGACGCGCTTCCGCACACCTAACGAATTGAACAAACGAATCGCAATGGTCACACGTGCTGAATCCTAACGCGGGGATGATCAACGCGTGCAAATATGACTAAATCGCCATCGCCGTACGATACACAATTAAATCCCTGACTAATGAAATTTAAATTGCGACCAAAATGCACATACGTACAATGCAAGCGTTGATTGTTTCGTGCTGACTGACCATTTGTTTGGGCTGCTTTGCTGTACGCTTCTGATGGTGAAAGCTTAATTGAAATTGAATTGCACATACCTGCGAATCGTCCTGTGAGAAAATCGCGTCGAATGCGAACATTTTTGGTGCGGCAACGCCGACTCGTCGGTCTTCTGGTGCTGAAGTACCGGAACACGTACTCGGATCGATGAGTGTCACTTGCTTCTTTCGTTTGTCCAGGCTGAAGAAGCTATTGGCGCCCATTGGTTCCGGATGTTGACTGTGCGGGGTTGACACTCTTAACATGACTTTCACCTGCAACAAACAAATAATAAAAATGAGTGGTTTTGCCACTAGCGACATACGCAGTATAGAGATATATAATAGAATAGAAAAGATGTAATCAATTTGTCTTCTATTAGAAGGGTCTTCCGCTTATGCCTTCTTTATTTCGCTGTATACAACAAGGGCGCCAGTCAAATTGATTCGTAGCGAAACCTCGTCCTGCAATGGTAACCATCTTATCCGTCTCATATCTCTCTAGGGCCCCATTTCTGCTTATCGTCAATATGGAATCTGTTTCGATAGCAGAATATAATGCATGTGTTTTGTATGTTTTTGCCGTGGAGCGAAACCGCTTCGCTTGTAACCAGCGTGAGCATCGAAGAGAAGAAGAACAGAAGCAGGGCAGAAACCCAATTTCCTTACTACACTCGTTCATTCTTTCTACCTACAAATTTTTGCATTTCTACCTCTGCGCATTGATCGAATACACACAAGAGCCGCATCGATCTTGCAAATCAGCGCTTTTTATGCATAATATAAAATGCGAAGACGCGCATCCCGCCGACCGAATTGAATGGAAAAAGTGGATGCTCGATGCGCGACGTAAGCATAAGCAGAACCCGGAAGCCAAAAAAAAAAAAGATGCCACCGACGCAAATTTCGCAAATCCGTAACCAGATAAGAACCAAAACGAATGCTTAATATAACAACATATCGCTTGGCGTGCCCTGCGGAGAGCAAAACCACCAAGCAACAACATCAACAATAACAACGACAAGGAAAATATGACACTGAAAACATTGTCGGATTGTGTGCTAACTGTTGAAGGAATTGAAAACTAATCTATTTTAGATTCATGCCCTGTAAAAATGCAATGCATCAACGATGGCGGAATTGAAAAGCATAGGTTTAGCCGCCTCCCGTCAGCGTGCATACGATCGTAAACCGAAAAGTTGTAAAATTTAATGCTTCATTTGTTTACTGCGATCGCATCGAATTGCCTGCCAGGCTGCCTCCTTAGAGCGCGCACGAATAATGCAATGCGCCGTAAATCAATGCAACAATGCGCGTATTGCGATGTGAAAGAGCTTTAAACTGCTGCAGCTGACTCCTCGACAACGCAACACACCGAACGGCGGCAACAGCAACATGCGCGTCGAAATGAAAATGCACTTCTGCGGAGGCGGCAAAGGCGGTACTGCATAGTATGTGCAATGAGTATGTGAGAATGCCGTCTAACCGCGCGTATTGAAATAATCGCTGCAATTGTGCGGAAATTGCTGAATAATAAAACGTTATGCATTGCGTATTCATACAATTCAATTTCCTATTTTCAAACAAGCGCACTTTTCAATATTTCATATGGTACAATACATTTAAGTTTAATGCAGTCATATAGCAAACGAATTAATCTTGAGTGACAAAATGATTGACTTGTTATTTCTAGGTTTCAAAATCGTGCATGCAAAGTACTCGTCGTTCCCTCTTGCTCGTATAGTTTTTCCAGTTACTACCAATCTCACCCTTAGTGCGCACCTACAGAATGCGTACTGTTTTAACGGGGTTAACCTCGTCATTGCTGATCTTGTTTGGGTCGTTCAATACTAACACGTTTGTGCTGCATAAATGCACGTAGATAGTACGCAAATGGCAAATGCTCGTCGCTCGCTTGTTTGTCAGTCGTGAAGCGCCACGTGATATGATTAAGGGTTTGATTAGAGGCCGGCTGAGTAAGCACATCTGTGAAAATGGCCGGTGTTAAAATTGATTGACAGTTATATATGCCTAATCGGAGTTAATTCGAGCCTATTAAATTAGGGGTTGAAACCGTCCACCGTTTCCGCCCTCACCGCCGCCGCTGCCACCACCATCACTGCCAATACTGCGAAACACCATTAACCCCTTCGTGTATTTATACATGGTGATTCAAATCACTACAAATAATTAACTCCAAATCGTAAAACCACCTAAATGAATAGCATTTCGTCCAGGATAACATCTACGAAACTACGCGAAAAAATAGTGTGTGAGGCAAACAGCGCCATAAAAAGCTATGAAAATAGCGTAACATAATAAAATGACGCCATAATGAGACAATAACATTAAAACGTGCGGGTTGATGTGTATCATTTGTATCGTTGTGAGGTTTTTCCTCGGCGCATATCATGATATTTAGAGACTTTTATTCGATGGCTTGCACATCAACACATTCGTGTATATAAATATCCGAATCGGTTGTAGTGGTAAGCGAGCATTTTAGCGAAATGAACTTGCTGGGCGCATCGTATATGATGTCGCGTAAACTTTTGACACGTAGCCGAAGCCAGTGGCATGCCATGCCAGGACGCACGTTATGGGATTGTTGTACGTACATATATTCATGCGCGTCCTGCATACTCGTCAAGGAAAACAGTAAACGAAGCGATGCAAACGAACGCCTGTGAACGCTTTACGACGCTTTGGCACATAAATTAACGAAATTGCGTTTGTCACACAACTGCTACACGAGTACGGTTTAAGAAGAACAACAGCAATGGGCGCGTACGAAGGACGAGCAGATGAGCAATGTGTATGTTCAGGATAAACGCAGCTGAAACGTCGTAAAATCATTTTTACGACGCGTAACGAGTTTGATGTCATGTCAATTTACTAAGTAAAATTAGTAAATAACTTGATACAAAGTTAGTATACTTAAAATTTAATTGCGTTTTTTCCCCAAAATTAAAATAACTTTTTAATACTGCTTTTCCGAAAAATTAAAATTTCTGGCAGGCGGAAAACGAGGTCATCAACTACCCCAATTGCACACATGACCCACGCGCACCTTTGTAATATATTTTCACACGTCGTAAATATGCTCGTTAAGGTAAAATTTGCGCGCACCCCGTCATAATGTTAATTAAATACTCTCGGGGAAACTGGGGAAAAACTCTTGACTGAAGCAGAAAAAAGCACGTAACGCAAACATGTTTTCACATTTCACGTTTATCCTGACATATGCCCGATAGCAGTGCGCCGCAAAAATATGTTGCGTTTTTGTTGTGCCTCAGCATTCAAAGTAGGTAGGTACTACGACGTTGTTTGAATTTTGTTGTGAGCTTTCACGATTTTGCGATACACATTTTGACACAACTGGGACACAACGACGTAATAGGTGCTTGTTGGTTATTAGGAGACACGCGCGCGCCGAGTACGCGTGTGGGTGGGTGGTTGAAAATGCGTGTGGCGGTGGCGGCAGCGGTGGCACATGCTGTGCGGCAAAGTTGGTGGTATACAATGTTGCTCGTCCGTACGTGCAACACGCGGTCGCCTGCTGTGCGAGCGCGCTAATAAATCCATCAGAGTAACCGGGTGTCGACGCGATATCTCGGTCGCTAAAATAACTTACACATTAATAGAAATCCTCAAAATATACTCATTTTTGAACTTCTAAAAGTTCTGAATCGACCAGCTTGTGCTGAAAATTATATCAAATATTTTTTAGGATATCCCGATACTCGAAACTAATTTAAATGTATCCGTAATGCAACTATTCGAAATAGTTTGAGAAGAATGTTTAATAAATCCCGATCCACGAATATTATAAACGCAAGCAGCTTGTCTAATAATTCATTAATGAACCACAAACGGAATTCAGCTCGCTCCTCAGCGCATTGCAAGCAGGTAAATCCTACCAATTTCGAATGAATTTGATTGCGTTTCCATCTCTCAGCAAAGGTATTCGTAATTGTCTTCCGCATACACTACAAACACAATATTCTAATATATTCCATCCGCGGCTTATTCCAAGTATTTGTACTTCCCCTCTGCTGAAAACACCCTACTAATCATAAAGGGTTTCAGGAGCGATGCGCATATGAATTATAAATAATTACGGCCTAACATAAACCTCTCCTCTATGATTGAATTATGCTGCACAACGCCGTTTGTACGTGCCTCTTATAAAAATGCAAATGCATATGATAGCATAAACAATAAATATAAAACAACGGCGCATAAAGCTGCGAGCTCTTTGCACGAGATGTGCGCGAATGATACGTACGCGAATCGAATGAATTCATTTCGGGTATCAGCTGCGTTGCGATCTTCTCCCTCGTGCGTCTCAAGACGCCGGCAGCAGCAGCCGTGGCGGTGGCGGCGGCTGCAGAACGTGTGTTGTAAAGCATAAACACGCCAGTGCAAGATGTGCTCGAAGACATGCTTCGTCGTTATTGTCACTCGAAGAGAACATGCGCTCATGAGATGAAGGAAGAAAAAATGCACGCGGAGGAAATAAAATCAGGTTTTACGATGCGAATATATACCGGAAACAAAGCAACGCGTTTAATACATGTCAGAATATTGAAAACTATAAAACCTCCCCTCTGATATCCTCTAAAAATAATCATAATCGTAATAATCATAATAACGACACTATATATAATATTTTTTTAGGCTCCCCAAAATTTCTTCGTCCTTAGCAAATAATTCCTTCTTTTATTTCTAGTGTTGCTTTGCTCTTGATCAGCCAGTATAAAACTATGTATGTAGTGTTTGAAGGGTTTCCGTATTAGTGGTAAACATATTGCGCTCAATGAGTTCGAAGAAAGAGCATAAAACAACCCCTCGCATATTTGCAACGCACGAGTGACTGACTGGAAGGAATCAATGCATAGCAAATACTCCACGAAACCCGCAAGGAGCCCAAGCGAGGAGAAATGCAGCAGAAATGCGTACCGAGAACGCATCCTTCCAAACATCCATCTGGAAGATTGTGGTGCAAGATGCTTATAGACGCAAACCTATTTTCTTAGTGCGGGGGTGGTATGGGTGGCGGACCGTTTTACGCCCCTTGCATGTACGCTGCCGCTTGAACGATCATCAATAATTCATTTCGCATTTATTGCCTATTTTATAGACTCTTCACGGTTCGCGCAATGCGCAAGATGCGCTGTCGTCGTAGCTTTATTGTTCCACACATTCTGACATGACAAGACGTCGACCTATTACACTTTTTCCTCTTGAGCTACCGAAGAATAATAAATAAATGCATCATACGCGCCAAACCAAACTATTTATATTCATCGAGAATCAAGTGCGTTATCATCTTAAGCATTACGCTTTATTCGATTGTATATGTTATGAATGAAATTGGCGCCACTGGTTTTTATATAATTTATTATATATGCACACCCCCCGCCATTTCATGCAAAAGTTTAGATGTATGCTTATAAAGGCGTAGAAGAATGACTATTGAAAATGTTCATTGTACTCCAGCAATTGCACTGCGTATGCATAAATTACGCCCGCCCCCCGACTGGTTGCATATGCACGACGTGGAGGGCACGCATATGGAAAATTCGATTTTCCATTCTGCCACCCCCATGCAGGCTAAAAGTGTTGGTTGGAATATTATTAACCATTGGCGATTTTCTTTCGGGCGCTTTTCCAGGCTATAAAACGTTTTTCTACCCCTCGCAGCGCGTTTTTTTTGTGCATAAACGTAATCGAACGATTATTTACCAATGCACCCTCGAGGGTGATTATTTCTAATTCGCGTTTAAAAGTAAATTTAATGCTTTGTACGTGCCCATTATGATATTATTAAATTTCAATAATTAATCATCGACCACACAACGAAATTTAATTATTTTTGTGTAAAGTTTTTGCGCATTTGTTTAATTTCCATAGGCCGCTCAAATACTATTACCATTTTAATTGAATCGCGCATAATTAACAAAAATAATAAGTGCAATCAACAATAATGAATACGCGAATGCGCACAAATGCAATAATAATGCAATTACAAATATTACAAACAAATTGGCATTCATATAATTTGCATGTGCGCTAATAATAATAATGGCTGGGAGAGAGCACTCTAACGATTATCATTATTAAAATAATAATAAATATTAATTCGCGAGGTATGATAATTCCCCAATAACATATCCGCATAATTCACATTTAATTATTCCATTATCCTAATGAAACACATAATAGCGAATAATTTAATAAATGCGCAAAAGCACACGAATGCAATTCGCACAATTTGTGCCGCACTGCTAATATTTGCATTATTCGAACTGCATAATTATGCGGTGCGTTTCGCGCACAGTCGAAATAAATAAGCGTCACAAACGCGAAATTTATGGAAACATCATGCAGCGCCATAATTCACGTTATTTTAATATAACACTCGCGCCTCCTCCAACTTGCCCGCACCGCGACGACGAAAGAGTAACGATTTGTTGTTGCGCGCCAGTGCGCGCTGCTTCTTATCTGCGCTTATTATCCTTCCGCGCTGACAGCCGGCGAGGAAATGCAATTTAATGATTTCCGCTTTCTGCCATCTTCTACATGCAAAACTTCTCTTGCGCGCCGAGCGCATAAGTCAAAATATTTCACTCATTGTACGAGTACAACACGCTGCGCAATGATAACCAGTGTGCAAATTTAATGTTTCATTATCAAATGCATGAGTTGTCTAATAATAAAGTTTGCAGCATGTTTAACAGACAAATAATCTCAATTTTATGTTTGCTAATATAATGTAATGGACTAAAAGTTGTCAGATGAATAAATAAATAAATTATTAATATCATAGAAATATCGAAATAATTTGAAACTTTTCGCCATATGTTTTTCACACGCTGCAGCGTGCAGAACGTGGCATTTTTGCGTTGCGACTGTTGAATGAGTAACGCGGCTGAAGTTAATTTAATGAGTCGCCGCCGACGCATAAGTCAAAAACTTGGGCAATAAGTGAGTGCATATATCAAACACGCCGGTCGGCGGCAAACTGTGCGCGCGCGGAAATAGGAAATAACAAAAAATCGCCGCTCGTAAATCAAGCACTAAAAATATGTCATCAGAAATTATAAGCGCGTTGCAACTTTCGCTCAAGTTGTGCCTGCGCGTATGTGTTTAAAAGCGGTTAAAAGTTGTGCCATGCTGTAGAGAGCTTTTTGTTTCTTCGTCAGCCGCCGTGTGATTTTTTGTTGCAGGATTTCGCACTTTGCACGGTGCGCTCCTTCCGTTTCATTCCATTGAGCTGGCGAGTAAAAAAGCCAATTTTGACACAAACGCGCAATTTATTTCCTTTTACAACGCGCGCGCGCGACGTATAAATAAATCACTTGCGCTGCGAGTTTGAGTTAAACACTCGCTTTGCCTCCACGCTCGCCATCGCCGCCGCTGAGTGAAAAAGAAGGAGTAGCAGGAGAAAAACGACGATGATTGAAATCTAGTTAAGTAGATAAATGATCTTTTCCTTTCTTGCGTTTCCATTGCGTGCGACGCAAATATGCATGCAAAGGCCTTGGAAGCGAGATGAGAAATGATGATGCACACACAGTGCGTGTATTTTCAAGTGCACGGCGAAAGTGAAATGCCGGGAAACGCGCACCGTTGATGATGGGAAACGTCGCTTGCACAATACGCGGCTGGAGCAATGATACCAATGCATTTGGACGGCGCATCGAATGCGATAACAATGGAAACCACTAAAAGGGAAAATGTCCTTATACAGGGGGTGGTCGTCCTCAATCCTCGACAACAATGGATATGCCAACAGAAAAATAAACAAGTTTGAATGAAAAAGTAAATAAACTATTGTAATGCTTCCCGAATCCCACAATACTTGAAACACATCCAATTTCGATCTTTAAAGAAGGCATTTTCCAAATCAATTTACCATTAAAATAATCCATTATTAAATGATAACAACTTGGTAAGTAACTATCCACCGGAGAGTTGAAAATTTACTTAATTCGCGAGAGTTGAATGAAGGTCTGGTCAAATAGTCAGTTTTTGGTTAATCTAAAAGATTTCGCAATTTTGTCATTGGGAGCTGTGAAAGTAAGAAAGCTAGAAATGATTTTAATTCAGAAGGACAAAAATCAAATACGACGAGGAAAGGACGACGCGACGAAGGGCCCCAGCTGCAGACAAGTACGCGTAAGGAGGCAAGCAATCAATCCTTGCGATTCCCCAGATTTCTCACGTCCCACTCAAACATGCATGCATCTCTCCACTTCTTGTGAAGTCTGCGCTGCGAGAGATGTGGAAAGCTTGTAAGATGTAAATCACGACGCGAAATCCCTTTCACTACCTTTGCAACTCCCTCCCCATGAACGCACCGCACACTTTATTCAAATCCCACGTAGTTCAGGTAAGCTTATTTCCGCCAAACTTTCCTCGCGACCCTTTTCGACAACGCGTCGGCGACATTGGCGGTGGTGCATCACGCATGTTGACGAGCTAAGGTGTGGTGAGCGGCTTGTACGCACCGCATTTATTCATTAATGTAATAATATGGGAGAAAATGCCTCCGACAAAATACGATTTGTTTCCTTCACTATACTCCGTATTTTTACATTTTCTTAATTTGCGGATATTTCGCCCCTCACACCCGTCACCACACCAAACTCAGTAGGCAAGTAGTAATTTATATGTAGAGTAGTTTCACCTATAATGGCTAATCTTAATGGCGCATTCAATGTTTGTTTTTTATTGCAGCGCGCGACGGAATGCATTCAATAATTCGCGGGCCATAAGCACTCATGTCGGAAAATGGGCCTAATGTCTGATTAACTTGGCGAGATTATCGTTGGTGGTAGTACGTTCGTGTGCCAAAGCGAAATTAATTTATTGCGTTGATTTTCCACTATGGCACGATAACACACATTGTTCTAGCGTTGGCGGCAACGAAACGTCAAAGGAGCATGAAACCCATCAGGGTAATCATCATAAACTTAGAAAAATATAAATTTTAATCCGGCACGCATGCAGGCTGGCTTTGCCACAAAAGTAATGAACTCATTGCCAACTATAATGTCATAACACCACCAAGCTCAATAAATTGTTTTCTGACAAATTATTCCAAGTGCTCTTCGTTATTCGTTATTTCAATTTAAGAAAAGTGCCGTTATGTTCGTTCGTCTCTTCTAGACCATTTCAACTGTTGCAGACTCAACGGCTTAAAAGCGCACGAAACGCGCAAAGAACAAAAGCTTTATTGCGAAAAGTTGTTTGCGGACGGGGCGGCACGTACATGCATGCGGCAACTCCATGATTCATGAAATTGTTGCACACACAAAGAACACCACGGATGATAAGAATGGATATGAACGCAATGAGTGAAGCTCGAAAGCGCGCTAAAGTTGGGCCATTTATGCCATTGCGCTGAGAGATTGCCGTAGCGTGCCGTCACGGACGGCGGCCGGCTGCTGCTGCATTCTTGTGTGGCCTCTGCGGCGAGCTACCACTGCCGCTCGTCGTCGTCCTCGTTGCCGCCGCCGCCGCCACCACCAGCGACGGATTCAATGGCCAGGAGGAGACAATTTCCTCATGCCGTTTGAATACGAATTGGATTAGATTTCTCCTTGCTCGTTCACTTGTTCGACTCACAATGCCCGTGCGTTTATGAAGGTTACAAAGTGCGCAATTGAAATCAAAATTTTCATTACAACTAAATTCGCCCCGGCTTGTTGTTGATATATATTAAATGAAATCAAATTATTTACGAAAATCAGATGAAATTGAAAAATTGAAAGTGCAATTTTGATAAATGGAAAAATTCTCAGCGTAAAAATTGCCGGAGGGCGGCCATGCGTAAAGCGCGCGCGCCTTGAATCGTAAATTAAAATCTGAAGAACGTTTTGTTGGTTAGCGCAAATAAAACTGGCCGAATAAAATACATACACACACTCAAGAAGTAGAGTGCGCTCCCCCGTTCGCCGCGTATTTTATTTTATTCTTCATTTCGCGGCGTGCGCCTCGCCGCCTCCGCTCGCATTCAGCGCAGAGAGCGCGATATCGCTGGAGCGCATTCGCTCAAAAGTATTATGACAATACGCGGGTGCAATACCGCCGAAAAGTTGAATCACGTTTTCCACCGTCGCGCGGCGATCATAAAACATTTACGGCCGAACATATTTTATAATATGGCTAGTACTTCTTCGTCTTCTTCTACTCGCATATTCTTATTTCTATTCCTATTCCAACACCGCACTTTTTCCACGTCCTTGCTGTGAAGGATACGACGGAAGCAAATATACCGAGATGCGGTATGCACTTGCGGAACTGATTTGAATATTTTAATTGCATGTTTCTCTTGTTCTTCAATTTCTTTTTCCTGTTTTCCGCATTTCCCGAGTATTACTAATCATAAACTTTCCTCGCGGGAAGGTTAATTAAAATGTTAATAAAGTTCTTAATAACTTCCAGGTGAGCATGGGAACTTTTCAGAAAAAACATAAACTACTGAAAGCAAACTTCCAACACTTAAATTTGTTGTTAAACTATTGAATTTGAGGGCGAAAACACTTTGTATAAGGCAAATAAAGATTGAATCTGAAGAAGTGCGTGTACCTCGAGGGAAATAAGCATTCTGCACGTGTCGTCGACAACGGCAACAGCGCACCACCGGCGGCGGCGTTCGACAACTGAATAAATGTATGCCGTCTCCAAACTCTGTCGCTTCCATCGATACCTTTTCTCAACTCAGCTCCTGTTTGCATTTCAATCAACGCACTATCATCCCATGCACACTTCTTTAGCCAATTTGCATCTGTTAGCCGGCGATTTTTATCTTTACGTATAATCTTTTTTTGAAAAGTAGCAGCGAAAACATTTAAAATCCTATTACATGGCAGTAGAGCCACCTCAAACCTCAAGCGTGCAAAAGAAAATTCGCCGCGAGCGTACGAACAAACAGAAATACGAGAAAAACAATTCGTCTTACACGGAATTTTAATTAATGAACCGCAATTCTTTTCGCCCTGCGGTTGCAGTAGCAGTAGCAGCTGTCCTATCTTATTCCGTGTGTTTCGCATCGAGTTTGAGGGGCGGCAGAACACGTAAAGAAGGAAAAAGAGTGTAACCGCAGTAAATGCACTTGCGTTTTGTTTCGTTCCGTTTGGCTGTGGCGTAAAAGGAATGCAGATATTGGGTGCATTACACCTTTGGGTTATTTTCCATTCGAATGTAAAGCAATTCCAATTTAAAAATTCTTCACGTGCAAATTCCACTGCTCCATATTCCTCGTCAAATGTGCTCGCTCGCTCGCTCGTTTGTTCGTGCGCTTCAAATATGTTTTGTTTTCATTTTCTTATGCGCCAAACGCAAAAGCACCCCTATGAATTTATCCGTACAATGTACACACGCCGCATGAGCGTGTGAGAATGTAGAATGGAAATTCTATGCAGGTATTGTTTGTTTCCAATCAGCGCCCCGTGTGTATATAGAGAGCGAACGCGCGAGTCCTGGCATTGGGATTGAAATCAAACATGCCATTCAACCGTTTTGTAAAGTACAAATGCATAATTAAAGTCCCTGCCATTATGTGGGAAATGTATCTCTGTTCCAGGAATTACACTCCTGATTATAAATACAATGAAATTGTTGCCTATTTTGATCACGATCATTAAATTCTAATCGTGTTTGAAGTGACTGGTAGTATTCATTCTCTTTCTGGCATTGAAACAATTTGTAGTTTAAAGGCAATAATTTGTTAAAAGAATAGCATTGAAAAGAGTGTCAAATGCGACACATTCTTTTCTTTACGAGTCACTTTCACGCACTCATTTGCTATTTATCCCTTTCTCATGTCTTCTATTTCCCCATTTTCCAACCTGCTCTAGTGCACTTCCGCATTTCCACCTTTCCGGCTTGTTTATTTGCGCGAAATGCTTTACATGCGCATCGCACGCGAATCGCTAGATTTACGCGAGTAGCAAACGCACTCTTCGTCAGTTGTGTGCCAGAGACAAGATGCATGGCAGATAGCCATTGGTAAAACCAACAAGCTAAAGAGCTAAAGAGTTAGCCGTGCGCGCATTGCGTTTCATCAGCACTTGGCTTATTGTTATTGTTTTGTAGGCCTATCCGTTGCGATATCTCTTCTCGCATGTCATGTTAATGGGACATTAATTCCCAAACGAGGCGCACACTCGTAGAAACTGAACGCCACCTACGGCGGTGAGCGAATGCGCGCATTCATTAAAAACCTAATTCAATTAGCCCATCATAAATAGGCCCAGTACGGGCGCGCGCGCTCGGGCAATGTTTCGAGTTCATGAAGATGAATGAATCTGTCGTGTCAGTGAAGAATGAGTATCGAAGCGCATAAGCAAAACGCAATTAATTTTCATTTACCTTGATTTTTCACGCATTTTAATATTTGGTTATTAGCGCGCTCATAAAAAATTCCAGTGCACCGCGTTGCCAAGATGTATTTAGCGTGTTGTGTTATTTAAGGGTTGGATAGCATCTGAAGATGTCAGGGCACGTGACAGAGTGGCACCTGAGGGCGGAAATGACGCAGCGATGCGTATGATGGTTCCCGAAATTTCCCTTAATGCAAACACGATTTTACGAGGGCTCCTTGACGCCGCCGACGGCCGAAATGTCGGGCGTAAATATTTTATAGTTTCGCGATAACACTTTGTAGAAATATCTTATTAGGTATGTGTTGTAAATGTTGGAATGACACGCGGCGTTTCCAAACATTTTGTGATAAACAGTCAGTCATCTTTGGCGCGAAGAAACTCAACGAGAAACTCGTACGGGGGGAGAAGGTGGCGTTAAGCAACGATGGAAAATTCATTAAATTCAAGCCATCTTCACACCAACAACGACGAAGGAAGAGAAGAACCTTCCATCATCATCATCAGGCGTCTTGGCGTTCGGTGCGTGAGTGTGTCTTGAGTGCGCTCGAAAGTCAGCGCGGGACGCAATTATGCCAAGAACCACCCCCGCGTCATTCCGATAGAAACCAAACTCATGGAGAACATGGATGTGTGTATGTTATGAAAACGCGCGCCCTCGTTGCATGTTTCGAGATGACGTTTCATTGTTAATTAAAGTTAATTGTAACGATGATGCCACCCCCGCAGACGCAATGTCTAATCATAATAATATGCCCGCCTTATTGGGGTACAATGAGTCTGAAAGTGACCGAAACTTTTCCATCCAAATTTCGAATAATTACAATTCGGTTGTTTTACGATTATTGTTCGGGCGTTCGCATTCGCCTTCGACGCTTGCGCTTCCAGATGTGATGCTGATGGAAGGATCGTTTATACGCTTCATTGCCTCCTCGCTCCCCTTTACCACGCCAAGAAGCAATAGAAGAAGTTAAAATAACCGAAAAAACGAAAAGTCGCAACGTCGTCGACGAAGTCGTCGCATTCTCATTAATTAAAGATCAAGCGAGATCGCGCTGAGCCAACGCATGTGCTGTGAAATTAGTGTGCTCATTACGAATTAAGCTAATTGGTTTGAGCAATGCGCCGGATGAATGATTTATCTCTTTTGTGCATATGCAACGCTGATGGATATATTACTTACATGTGGCGATAATGTTGATTCAAACGCTCACAGTTAATATTAGTGATGAAGAAAACACTCACCTGAAACAAGAAGAAAATAGAATTAGTCTAATGCTATTCACAACTGACAAAACAAGGCATTCAACAGTGCACTTTGTATTTTAATGAAACAATGACTTATTTATTATTTTTCGGCTGGTGCAGCGCGTCGGAATAAAAAGTGAAATAAAGAGGCGCATTTAATTTTGATGGTGTTGCATTACGCGCCGTTAGCCGCGCTTATGCTGCTGCAATCTCTTGAGAATTATCATTCAAAATTAAAACTTCACTCGTTCGTTCGTTCGTTTGCTCGCTCGCTTGCAGTGTTGTTTGCATCAAACCGACGAACATCCCTTGCAAAGGCACAAAAAACCCCGATGCGCATTATTTTAATCTGAAACTTTGCGTCGACATTTCCCGACGTACACAACACCAGAATACAAACGCAACATGTAGCGAAAAAACGCACTACCGCCGAACCATATGAAAATTTCATTTATTCATTCATTCATTCCCGCTGAATATGAATCTTAATTAAGTGAGTGTAAAAAACGAGCCCTAGAAATAAGTATGAATAACGACAATGCGAGACGACATGCAGTATTCAACACTCGAGTTTTTGTGAAAGGATTACAACTACATCTCGCATGAAAATATCCCCAAGTTTTCATAACGCAAACGCAAATTATTGAAGTGTCTTTAATAATGAAGCAGATACTAAAAAGATTAGTACTTATTTTACTTTGAATTTTTGAGATTATGAATAAGAAAGTACGTAGGTACAAGATGTGCGAACGGCGAACAAGCATCACATAATTGTTAATGGTTTGTTTAAGTTGCTCTCCTGTTCTTGTCGTCGCGTTTTATCGCGTGTTGCTCTCTGTACAGCAAGAAGCAAGTTGCTTGCTTGCTTGCTTGCTTCCCTCTTTTTAGCCCCGCGTAGGACACAGCGCAAACCTCAGTTTGCTAAGCACCCATCTTGCTACTCAGAGGCTTTTCTCCTGAAATGTTAATAGCACTACCGTGAGTGCTACGACCTTCCACTGCACTCCTTGTTCGCTCCTTGTTCCTTCCCTCCACCACCTTCGTCCTTGTCCCTATTCTATACCTGGGCTAAATGTTGTGGCTTCTGAGGTCGCATCCTTTATTAGACGCATTCAACGCCAACTGGGGATATTTCATTGAATTCACTGCACACTTTTGCGCGCGTCCTCTTTGTGCCGTCCGCTTTAGCGCAACAATGCCAAATCTGACAACGGAACATATTTGACTTTACGTGGAAGACATACAAGAACCACCGTCGCCGTCGCCGCCGCCACCGAGTGACATTTATAATGGATTATTCAAGCTCCATTCGAAATGGAGCGGGCGAAAAGACGTGATACTAATATAATTTAATTAAGAACGATTAAATGTCTTTATGCAGCCATTTCGGGGCTGCGGTTGAAACTTTTGATCCCAACAAGTGCATGTTACACGTGTGCAGAATGCACGCGACTGAAATCTGCTTGCTGGATTGCGCACACATATCGTGCAGTGTGCTGGCGCAATTTCGTCGGATTAAAATATTAATTTTGGAAGCATTTTCGGAGCTTATGTGAAACTCACCGCGTAGACAATAGCACAATCGACAATAATCGTCATTTTAGTGCTTGGCATTATGCGTTTAAAAGATCGCGTCGTAAAATGCAGCGCAACTTAAAATAGCAACTAAAAGGATGCAAAAAGATTATATAAAGTTTGTCTAGCAAATAAAATGAAAAGCAAGGAACGCCAAGTGCTTGCTGCTCGTCACTCGAGTATCATACAATGGAGGCTGTTGTTTAATATCTTCGCAAAGTTGTCGCTGCGTCGCGGGCACTTGACGTTCGCGCAGAAGATGAAGAAGAACGACGAAGATGTTTCAGGCAGCTGCAGCTCACATTGACATCAAGATCGCGTTCATTATCTTGATTAAAACTATAATTAAGATGCAAAGTGCTTTGTTCGTGAGTATGAACTTCAAATCTGTGAATGCGCAGACTACACGAGCTTAATCATACCGGTTAAACATGTGTTTTCAGTCTGAATGTTTTTGACAGTTAGTCCGTACTGTTGACTAATCAGTTGCACGTTATTATAATAAGTAAGCAATCTTACTAAATAGTCAATTCGGGTTGTTCACCAACCAATAATATGTAATTATTAGTCACTTCCTCGTAATTTTGGGTCAGACGCTTGCAGAATTCAAATTTGCTAAATGCGTAAACCCCCCGACATTCTCTCAACACAAAGCGACATATTGAGCGCGAGCGCAAGAGAATGAGCAGCCGCCCCCCAAGTCAACGTCCGCAGCACGTCCTGTACCCACGAAACCCGCGGGGGGCGGCTAGTTGAATGTGGATGTGAATGCAAAGCCCGCTCGGTATTGCGCTCGCTTCCGCATACCATGCGCTCACAAATAGCGAAAAATTTTAATTCGATTTCAGCGACCAGCAGATCGTCGATTACGCCCGCTTTGGAATAATAGTTAACGCACATTCACCATTAAACGATTTCGTTGGCGGCGCTGGTATGTTGATCGAATTCGCACAAACGAATTACAAATTCTAATAGCATTACAAAAATTGCATTATCGGCAACAACAACAAAAAAAAACTATTATTTTGATGCAGTCAGTTGGAAAATTACAAACTTAATGCAAGTGTTAATTGCACACGTACCTGGATATTTTTAATTAAAGTGGAATATCTGAAGTAACTCTCGGGAAATAAGCGAGAAAATTGTTAATTAAGAGACGTTACTATTAATATCGATATAATGGGTGCTCGTTATAAGTGCGCAATGTTGAGCAAATTAAATCGATAATTAAATACATTGCGATGCGGTGTGCATTCGAAGGCATTAATGCTCCGCCGGTAGCCTGCTGTTTGCAACTCTCCCTACAGAACTAACAAGCGCTATACAATATAACAGCAACAATATTAATTATTAGGTCGATGCGCAAACAAGTGATTAGTGTGGGCGGCGATGGCAATGGCTATGCACCAAACACGACATTGAAACCGAATGCATTCTCGTCGTCATCGTCCACCATCTATCCACTCACTCTACCCCTAATAATGCAGGAACCAAACGCAATGCGCATTTCGCACTAATCATTGAGCAATCGACAAAAGCGGAAATACCCTTGATATTTGCACAGAGTAATTGCTCATTATCGAATTGTAAATGCAAAGCAATAGTAAAATCATGTCAACGCTAATTAAACCCATGTGTATTCAAGGCGCAACTATTCAATCAAAATTCAGCGCTTTTCATCAACCACTCATTAAAATTCAGCACAAATAATAACTAAACATTTGCAATTAAGAGAATGTTAATTAATTTAATCATAACAACATCACATTAAAATGAACTTCTGCGCATGGGAAGAGCACGTAAACTCATCTATCAGTTTCACTCGCGCAATTGCAGTTGCAACATGGATAAAAAGTTCTTTAGCATATTTTCTCCCCCGGAAACTATTATCCTCCTCGTGCCAAGGCTTACAACACAGCATTGCTTGTTAATTTTTGCATAAAACGATCATTTGGTCATAAACTCTGAATATATGAGACTCATTTTCATTCGCATTTGCATGCATTCTCTACTCTATTCAACATTCCGCCAGCGCACAAACTAAACGGGAAGAACGTGTTAAAAGCAGCAAACACGGCACACTTTTCGCTGCAACACCCAGTTCAGTTCGAACCCTCTCGTATTCGATAAATTTGCTCGCATTTATGACCGATGCGTATGAGTTGCGGTTGAATATGATAGCGTTTGTTTTATTTCCGGTGCCGCGTCGGGTCGGAGCGCAAGGTGGTTGGGGTAATAACGTCGAATCTCACGGGTCTCATTGATAATTATTATAACACGTAGCAAGGGGTTGTTTAGCGCGCACGTACATCGAACGATACCCTGCGGGCAGAAATTCCGAAGGAATCCCTCATATCATTGCGATTCAAGGGTGTGAGAAGCGGAAGGACCTTTTGCGATCCGTACGTGTATACCAAATTTCAGCGGCGCGGTGCTGTGGCGGCTACCTTTTAACTAAGAAAGTTTGATCGCTGCCCCTACCGCAAATGTCGACGATGGCGGGTGTCCGGATTACGGTTGTGTCAATCATTCGGCTGGCTGTATGTCAAAATTTAATTTCGAGAAGAAGTTTCGGCGCGAGATAAGCTGCATGATTGACAGAAAACTTGGATTTTGATTTAATGTTGTATTCAACTTATTGGCTTTTTATATACAGAGTGATCGAACTTCAATCCCCCTGCAGTTATGCAATTTGGCAAAACATGGATTAGTAACATGTTGATGAAAATTAAAGTATAAAAGGGGTGTTGAAAGTATAACAAATGCGCTAGCATTGCATTGCATTGCGTTGCATTGCATTGAGAGGGCTGAAAACGTGACAAGTAACAAACGAATGAGCGAAACAACGAACGACGCATAATTAATATTAATTATTAGCGTTGACAGATGAGTTATTGTTGGCGCGCGCGCACTTTGTTTTTGTGCACAACCCTTTTAATAACTTTCGCGCGCAGCACGTCTTAATAAATGAAGCTCGCGTCCAAAGAACGCCGCCGACAGCACCGACGACGATGGCCCCCGAGGGCCGACAACTTTGCTTTCATAAGTCGCGCGGGTCTCCCCATTTTGCCTACGACTTCATAAGAAGTGTTAGCACCAAGTGTTATTTAGAAAATCATTAGTCGCCGCCTTTTTAAAGCATTTTAGTTCAATGGTAATAAACCTTGGCCTTGCTGCTCATTATAATCCCCAGAGTTCCCCCGAAAAGACTTCACTTTCTAATTACTCAAAAGGAAAAATGCCTAATCATGAGATGGATCAATAATCCTTAAAATGCGATAATTAAACCGAAAATTGTACTGCGGGCTATAGGTTTGAAGGGAAGGTTTTGAAGTTTGATTTCGGCTACAAATTTCGAATTTCAACGTTCATGCCCAACTTTGTCCACGAATTTCCAAGGGAAAATGACTGGAGGCGCTGCGCCAGACACGAACCCGCCAAAGTGCTCTCTTGTAGTGCGCACGGGGGGAGCAAGCGAGTGGTTCACGTTCCTGGATAAGCGAACGAACGAAACATTGCGATACAGCAGTAGCGGCAAACGAGGGGGGCGCCCCGCTTGGGCGACAATAAAGTACCGAGAGTGAAGTGCGATTCCGAAAAGGCCCCCCGGCAGCGAATTAACTGCTCCCCCGTAGCGTGCTGATTGCTGAACCTGCGCTCAATTGCGCGCCACCAGCATCCACTCACCGCTGTAATCATACGATCGTCATATTTATAGCAGTCGTGCGTTAAATCCACCTTTGAGTAAATGCAATGCAATACAATTTCATACAGTGAATATGTTCCCAAGAAAATATTTTCTCAGCGACAAAATATCTCCGCACTGCTAAATTTAATTTTTTTAAATTTATTAATTACGTAATTACCTTACAAAAACCTTAACAATATGTTGAGCAAGAAAAATAATTTACTCAACACGGCATTTAATTGCTGGCAATTCTTCATCGCGCCTAAAGATTAACCTTATTTGCAAACATAATAAAAGAAGAATACGCAGCGAGTTCACGCCAAATTGCGTTGCTAATGACGCATAATCCCCAAACCGTCAAGGAATAGATGCATAAACCTAAATTATATAACGCGTTGCAGACGTCTTTTTCTTCTTTATTTTTTTCAGCGTCCCTGCTTTGTACACGCATTGCGCAAAGTGCGTCTTCTCCTCTTTGATAAATCGATGTCTTTTCCGCGCAGGCACGAAGACGACGGAAGAAGATGCGCATTCCGCGTGACTAATTGAGCTAAGCAATTAACCTGAATTACTTGGGGGTTGCTCTTGCGCATAATGGCATTGCGTGAATTGAGCCCTCGGCCTCCAAGAATTTTACAATCCGTAGCCAGCAAAAATCTTGACAAAGTATTTCATTTAAAACTTTAGCAATAAAAGTATTTTAAAGTTTTTCAACAGTAAAAATTTAATTATCTTCCACCATTTTGCAAATTTCTCCATTATTTTATTAGTGCAATAAATAATTAATTAAGTTAATTAGGTATAGTGAATTGTAGAGTAATTTTTAATTAGTTCACTGCATTCACTGGCATTTGAAAAATTCAAAATCGCTGAATGCATTTAGATTTCCTGAATGCTTCATGAAAACGTGGAAAACAAAACGTTTATTAATTGGAAACGTTCATTCCGCGCACGTCAGCAGCGTATTCATTCGCTGCGAGTGCAGAATGAAAGAGACTTTTGTTTCGTGCGGCTGCATTGTTTCACCCTCTATTTTTCGGCGGGTGTGCTCGCTTTCTTTGATTCGCGCATTTCGCTCGTTTCTGCATTTCATTTTGCTGTTCAGCGTGCGCGCGCGCGTGCTATAAAAACTTGTCGACTTATTAGCCAAGATGCTGCATAACGGCGTGCGGCGCACACAATGCGACATAATTTTAAGTAAACGAATCGCGCCCGTGTGCGGCGCGTGCACATTTTAATGGAAATGGCAATCTCCGAGCGTCGCGCAACTACGTAAATGCGCGCTCGCACACACTGGAGGAAAAAGCAACTCTTTGCTTGAGTGGCAATCACTGAGTGATTCGTCTACTCAGTGGGCAATTCAAGCAAATGGAAGGAAGCATTTTTGCTCTCGAACATCGAATGCGCTGCAACCGAAAAGACGACGACAAGAAGAGAGACGCGAATCGCGAACGCAGTATTCAAGGCGGAAAAGTTGAAGCGTTGCAACACGACAATAAAATCAGTGCAACGCAAATGCAACGTTTTGTGCATAAAAACTAAGTCAATTTGCAAACTACTCGCATTTGAGACTGCAAATTAAATGCTTTTAATTACCTACCAGCAAAGTAAGCAATCACAAATAAAACTTGCTTAAAATATCATTCAATTTTAGGAAAAGTACGTTTTCCTCTTTCATAATTTTGCTTCCTAATAATATTATTCCTTTAAATATTTATAGATACTGTTATTATTATAGTTATTTTTAGAATAAAAGCAAGAGTATCATATTATTCATAAAAGTAATATTTTTATATCATATTTGATGAAATAAAGCAATGAACGTCGCGATATACGATACGTGATAAAAGGTATTATAGCGCAGTATTTTATATTTAATCATAAACATCTGAGCGAAAAGTTATACTGA
Source organism: Anaulacaspis nigra (assembly GCA_030264675.1). NCBI lineage: Eukaryota > Metazoa > Arthropoda > Insecta > Coleoptera > Staphylinidae > Anaulacaspis > Anaulacaspis nigra. Next base: position 220,230 of record JARJDV010001736.1, read on the forward strand.
CTGTCATAATCGGGGGAATATTTAGAATTTTTACTATTAATAGATCCGTTTCTATGTCATATTAGAAGATATTAAATTTTCACGAGCCTTCTCATAATCATAAATAATTTTTATCTTTTCCCAAACCATAAAACTTTTTGAATTATGATTAATAAGAGCAAACGATAGAAAATTTCACGAGTCTTCCTGAAAAAATATTAAACTCATTTCTGTCAAAAGCTATCTGGATCATGGACTGAGAAACTCTTTTACGGAGATGAGCGATTTTGATAAAGCTGATAAATTTTACACATAATTATATCCTGCTGTTTCGCTCGTAACGGATGATCATGCGTTAACTTTATGCATCTTGGCCACGCAATCGTAAGTTACAACCACGAAACAAACGCACCCCGCGTACGCTGCTCCCTTCTTCTTTCGCTTCTTCTTTACGGCCGCCATATCAAACACGACGAATAAAGCAATTTACGCAAATTAAACATGCATTTACTAAGACTTTTACGACACCGTCAAGTCGCACATGAAAACACAAATAAAAGCATGTTACTCTCCCTGCTCGTTTCAATTTGTTTGCCCTTTACTTTACTAGGTGCGTACATATTATGACCACTGCGTACGAGGTGGTTATGAACGCGAAGGGCGCTCGAGATTGGGGAAGAAAAACAAATTTATGAAGTGTAACCACCCGACCAGCGGCGGCGACGGCGGCCGTGGTGGTCTTCGCATTCGTACGTGTACGTACAATTCATTCATTCATTCATTCATTTATTGTGCGCACATACGTGTGATACTGAGAAACGCGATATGTATTTATTTCATGGTTTCATGGTATGAAAATAAAACGAGGGTTGCCGCCGCCGCGGCCGCCTCCGACGCACCAAACAAAACTTTACGATTGTTTTTATTGCTAATTACGTTCCATATACCTGTGTGGTTGTTTTTATTAGCTTATTGTGAGCAGCGCGTGCTTTGTTGTTGTCGTTGACTATAAATATGGAGTAGAATATGAAATAGCAAGCGAGTCATAAACTTTGAATGTAATGAAGACCGAAAGTCGTTTTTCATTTGGCGCGGAAAATGATAAAAAATGCAATTAAAAGCCTTTCATTGGCCGCGACTTCAAAATTCAATATTGTGCGTCAATCAATAATTTGTTAGTTGCTGTGGCTCAAAGAGCATAACACTATTTAACACTATTTCAACCTTTGCGTAGGCGTAGCACCAAGTTTTCATTTCTATTCCTGCTGGAATAGAGCTTGAAATAGAGGTCTACAAGATAACCATCAAGGCAGCACATGAATACTGACTGGCAAAGACCAAGAGAGAGCTGAATGGTGTAGTAGTCAGCAAGGATGCACTCAGTTTGTAATTAGTTTACAGCCACGTGTACGACGATTACTCTCATGCTTGGCGTCGAGTAAACAAAACTTTGTTTAGTACGTTATCGAAACGGTTGATTTAATCCTTGTCCGCCCTTTAGTGATTTACATACACGTGAATCCTGTTTGATTAAACTATTGATCATGAAATTATCCTTAAAATAATAAAAACGCGCTCATAAAAATTCATATGTGCTATGTGAATACAAATTTATTGCTGGTATTTGAGCATTCAATTGGACGTGCGGCCATATGAGCAGCAGCAGCAGCAGCAGCAACCCTTTTTCGATAAAAATTTTAATAGCGCTTAATCCGAGAGAATATAATAATTCAGCGGTTCGCGCGAACGGTATGAGCATTCGCATTGAATCGGCCGCCGATGCGAAATTAATATAGACAGCGGCGCGCCATTGAAGGGTGGCCGGTTTGTTATAATTGAAGATTAAGCCATCCCGACGTGGCGTGGTGCGCGCTCGCGTTCGTTCGTAGAGTTTGCAATCAGACGGAACGTTTTGCAATATGCGGCCGAAGCAGCCGTGCGGATTAAGCGCGATTAATCGATTTGTTCGCCCGCCCCTTCTCTCTCTCTCGCCCGCGATTTCCCACAGCCCCCAAAAGCCACATCGATAATTATTAATATTTGATAAATAAGGCGGCGATCAGCCGGAACTACAATAAATTTCGTGCGCGCGCCAAATTGCACACGTTAATAATTAACTTATGCGATCCGAATGCATTTTAAATGAGCCCCGATTCAACTTAACCATAAAGTTACTATTTCCATATCAACTCCACACTAATGCAAACTGTAAACTTAAAATTTAACCAGTATGAAATATTCTTGTGACATTCAGTTTATACCGCAATAAAAATATGAAAAATTCGGTAACAAACATGTCACAACGAATTCTCCGTTCGTTGCTTTATTTTACTTTATGCGCTGGAAAAGCATGAATGACAATGAAGAAGATGACGATGACATTGATGTTGATGCGTGCAAAAAAACGCCAGCGCAAGAGGGATGCGGAAGAAAAAGAAAGCTTCTTAGAGGACGCGAAATAAAATTCTTATTGAATTCGCACATATTATCCTGCCTCCACTCTTCGTATAAATTGTTTCAGAAGTGGCCCGAAAGAAAGCTAAATAACATACAGAGCGTCATCTGAATTGGGCATGTGTGGCGCGCATGCCTTCATTTGACGTGGGTTTGACATCGAGCAACATCCAGTGAGGGGGCGGCGAATACGACGAATGATACACATTAGGACGTAAAGTCGATACTAATACCCTTCGATTGGCAGCGGAACGCAAAGACAATATAAGAGGATAGATAAACACGCCGTTAAGATCAAAATAAAGACCCTTTTGCGCTGTGCGTTGTTCGTCCTCAAGTAGACCAAAGTCGATGCTGTCGTACTAAAGTACAAAGCGTTTGGGATAAACTTTTACCGAATCGAAAGTACCTTTTGTTGATATCAACAAAATATACATCACAAATACTAAACTAATGTTGATTTTCATACCAGCATTCTGTTAAAACAATTATTCATTACCTATTTACGCATAAAATTGTTCCAAGAAAGGAATTTCGCACTCACCTGAAACAATTAAAAATTGTAAATTAATATTTCAGCAAACCAACATAATATTACGCAGACAATTTTCTCTCCTTAGTCTTATCAATAATCGATTTAGTGTTTATGCATTTGCCAACTTCATCTTCTCACGCGAGTTAAACTTTAGAGCTACTAAAACTTAAAGTTTAAGTTATGCCACCCCTCAGAAAGAGTTTTCTTGGCGAGAGACATCAGCAACAAAACGATTTTATCGCACTTGTACCTCTAACACGTACTCAAACTCTACATAAGAAGGCGCTCGAATAGACTTTGGAAACTACTTGATCCCAAAGTAGGTATCTATCGTTTTCTATACGCTCATGGCGTATACACATCTAAACCATAAGCGCACACTAAGTAAGCGATGTGTGGCGCGAGCAAACAGTGTGAGAAATGCCTACAAAACGGCCGATACGATCATAAAGATAAACGTACTCCTTCTTCCCATGTTCTCGGCGCAGTTTCGCTAAGAAGCAGAGTAGAGCGCTCTCCGAATAGCTGCAAAGCGGCCGACTAATAATCGTTAGGATGCGTATTAAAATTGCGTGCGCGCATTTTTCCCTTCGTGCAATTTCTTCATAAGCGAAGAACGCGCTTAATAACTTTATGGCTTTGTAATTCTTGGCGTTCGTTGCGAATTGTTTTAATATCTCCCCGGTCGGTGAAGCGTGCACGTTACATAACGTGATAAAAAATACGTCTCAATGGACCTCTCCTTCTTCCCATTCTCTAAGCAAACAACAAAAAGGTTCGTGGTAATTTCAACATTAAAAAAGTTACTCCTTGAGGAATATACATACACTACACGTGTTCTTACAAATTTCACAAGCTCCAGAAAAAAATTCTTATTTCTAGCCCCTCTTACTACTCAAGGAATAAATATTATAAAGTTGATATTTCATTTTTCATACAGAAAAATTTAAATTCTACAAACACCATGTATATTGTTTTCAAACTTTAATTAGCAAAACAAGTTTGTGCATAAGTCAGACAATTATTTAACCCGTGGGACCTTAACCCTTTTTTTCCCTTTCGCCCAGGCATGGCGCTGATAATAATGCAAAGCCAACATATTTTCCACTTTCTTGCGCGGAATTTCCACGCTATAAATATTGATCCCACCACGTTGTTATACAGCACGCGAGGCGAACGGTAGAAATTGTTGGACGTGATCTGGCGTTTATCTCAAAAACGAGGAGCGTAGATGGCGCGTTGCAAGAGGGATTTGCTTTATTTTCTTATTTGGCATCCTGGTCACAATCGCATTCTCGCCCGAAATGACTTTTCCATATCTAAGCGATGGATCTTCCATTCTGTTGCCGCCGCCGCTGCCGTGGCGCACGATACACTTGCATTCACGGTGGAGCGTTGGGCGAAAAAGACGCAAGGATGCAAACAGTCGTAGAGGAAAGGATAATAAAATCACAAGAGTCAGTCGATGGTAGTAGTCGAGCGAGGACAAAAAGGCTAATATAGTCGAGGCGGACGCCTGTTTGTTGTTAGTAGGCGATATGTGTGCGCGTGGCGTTTTTGGCAGTGATTTTGACGAGGCCGATTTAGTCGCCGGGGTCAATCATCCCTTAGTTTAAGACAAGGGTCCACCCTCACTTCAAATGGCCGCATTTAACTTGCACTCAACGTCGACGACTTCAAAATCCTCTCGCTCAATGACGACGTCGTCGAACGAACGAAAGGATTTCATAAAGTGCGCAATCCCTTAAAACAACCTGTGTCTTTCTTGGCTTAGCGTGCGAGCTCCACGTGGTCACTGCCAACTCGCGGCAAAGCTACGCGTCCTGCGAGAAGTAATGTTTGTATGTTTTTACGTCGAAATGACCTCTTCGTGTATTTTGGACAACTTTCCTTTTACGAGTGCACATCCCCACGTTTGCGGGTGTTTATATAAGCAAAGCAAAACATTACCGGGTCGGGGGCGGGCAAAGGTCATGAAAATACCTAGTGTAAATGTACGTGGGGTGATGCAAAAACGACAAGTTCCGCACATACTCGTATAATGCGTTGCATAATTTAGTGCGAGGACGTTTGCTAACATTAATATTTTTGTCAACTTTTGTGCTACCTTTATAAACATGACTAAATAAACGGCAGCCGAGCTGACAAAACAATAGTGTGCAAATTTAATAAACCAGAGAAGCAAAAAGTCTGTCAGACAAGCAAACAAATAAACGAGTTTGATAAATAATTCCGACATTCCGAATTTCATTTTGCATGCTTCTGTTATTCAAGGTGCCAAGCAGCGCGGGTTGGTTTTGTTGCACTATACGTTTTGCAATGAAATTACAAACATTAAAGAGAATTTTTATAGTGCTTGTGACATTGGCCTTTGGAACATTTCACATCTATGTTAAATATCACATCGCCTGATGGCAGGCAGTGAAAGGACCGGACTGAATGTGCATTCGTAATTTAAATCCAAAAACTGCGAGCGAATAAAATAAGCGCGCTACTTGCACATTTCGGCACATGACCATATTGCGTTCCAGCTTTTCGAGGCAAAATTTTAGGGAGAGCGTGTGTTCATTTCATGACCGAACGAATAGCGCGTGAAAAGTTAGCTGCATTTTGCATTTACACTTTCAGCACAGGTAAAGCGACTTGCACTTTTCTGAAATGTGCATTTTTATGGATACATTTAGCTAGCGAATTTATTTTATAGCGCTCTGAAAAACCGGATATAATGTTCCTTATAACCATGCGGAAACAAACCTAGCCATGCTTGGCACAGGCGGCGTATCTCTATTATTCTAAAGCTTGAGTATTTATTTGCTTTGTTAATTGCTAATTTGTAATTGTCTCACCGCAATTAACAGCATGGATAGCAGTTGAATACAGTCCAAGTTGAATTTGGAGAGAGGCCGAGGGAAACGGCGGCAGCGGCTTGTGGTATATATTTGCAGGATATTGCATTATTCAGTCAGTCAGTCAGTCAGTCGTGTCGTATTGAATTTCGTCAACGAGAGACGACACAGTCGAGGCAGCTTGACTGTTTTTGTTTGCTAATTGGCAGCGGGACAAGCGCGACGTGTCACTTTATAATTCAAGCGGAGAGTGCGCGCCAGAGTCAATGCGATTGCTCCCTGTGTACGCGGACATTGCTGCCTCTGATGCTAGTGGTGGCGGAGTCAGCGGCGGCAGTGGCGGAAAGGGATGCTGCCGGTGTACTATCCCATTTAACCTATATGTGCACGCGCATATCGGTCCTGCCGTTTCGCATAAATAATAAAAACATTCTCGCCCGAGGACTTTCGTCCTTCGTCCTCCATCCCTTATCCTTGTTTTGCGGACTATATAGTGTGTCGCACTCGGCGTTTAATCAATACTTGTTTCGCACAACCATAAAAATGTAATGTGGTTTAAATTATTATTTTAGCGGAGCAATAAAAGTTAAACTCCCAATGTATCTTTGGAAAAACTAATAATTTAGAGAGCGTCGCTCACTATCCATCCATCCATGGATTGGATGGTAGTCTAGTGTTCAGTAAAGCATAAATTTCATAGGTTGATTGCTTCGAACCACTTAACCCGAATTAAAATGCCGACGCGCAGAGGAAGAAAATTGGAAAATGCACGCTACATTGAGTCGCGCATGCTGCTGAAATTAATTTGTTTTTAAAATTAAATTCACTTCCCTCGCAAAGAACGTATTTTACGCCGCAAAATAATAAATAGAATCTTGAATCTATTACGAATGCTATACGCAAAATAAAAGTACAAAAATTAATTTGAATTTCTTCGAGCGACTTTATTACGGCGCGCATTAATTAAACGTCATTTAATTTGAGCCGCATGCCGACTGGAAATTTACAATTTTTCCAACAGTTGCACTCTGCTGCACTGCAGTATTTCAGCGCTCGTGCTTGAACGAAAACGAAGACGAGGGAAAAGAAGGCAACTTCTATTCATTACTCCGGCACGCTCTGCACCCCTTTCAGTCACTTTCAGTTCTTTTCAGTGCACTAGTTGCATTTGCAAACGGCGGTGCCAACCAAGGCAAGAAACGGCAGCTTCAAGCAATGTGCATTCGCGTTCGCAGCGACGGAATTCGTTGGCTTGCGGGTACAACTTTGTAAATGCGCAATTGCAATTCGGCGAAAACGCGGCGCACATAAATCCAATTCGCCGTACGGCCAAAAACAACGCCACTTCTTTACTTTATTACCTTTGAAGAAGGACATTTACTGGGCGTTTGCATTACATTAATTAAAAATAAACCACCAGAACCTGCCCCCTTCTAAAATAAATAGAACTTAAACACGGCCTGCCCTTTGTGTTATGCAAAACCGTGAAATTAATTGATCCATCACAATAAACAAAATAAATTTTAGATATTGATTGGTCAAAAGTTATTTTGCTTTTATCATGAAAAACATTGACACCTAATGCACGATGCATGTAAAATTATAAACAGCAATGTATATTTTAATTAACTTTGATATATGCAGCAAATATCAAACTTTTTGTTGAGCCAAATAAATATACATTTCGCACTGCACTCGATGCCATTTTTACAGACGTATAAATTTTATTGCGTTATTTCGGTTTTCCATAAATTTCGTTTTATCATAACATACATCATGCTTTATTGGAAATTATCCCGGGGTGGGTAGCAAAGCGCATGAAAGGGGTTAAAATTCGATTGAGTTTATATATCCTGAGTGCAAAGCGCGTTTTTAGATGGAGATGTTAATGTAATTTATCAAAATTATTTCAGTATTTCGATTGAGATAATAATAGCTAGTGCAGTAGTAATTTTGAAATAGTAGGATAATAAAAAATTATAAAATTTGTCATAAATATGAATAACTCATAATTTTGAAAATAATTTATGTAATATTTAGCCAATAAACTAAATAATCTAAATTGTTTCCTCTTTGACTTTATGCAAATGCGAAATGCTTTTCCACTTATAAAATATAAAACTAAAATTAAAAGCCTATTATTTATTCCCACCGCATTAAACCGCTCGTTTCTTTATTTTATATTTATAGTTTCGACGTCTTAAATTATTCCTGCGTTCATTCATTCGCTCCGCGTTCGTTTTCGTTTCGCATTTGAGTGAAAGCACATGCAGGCACTTCTCCTTGCACTCGCCGAGTTAATGACAATGTAAATCGTGAATTATGTACGGCAAATTCTTTTTGATGATAATGAGTTGGCGTTCGCGTGCCGCACTGCCTGCCAGCCTGCCGGCGGTGGCGACGGCAATGTACATGCATTGCGGTGCTGCCGTCTCCGCTTCATTTGGCGTTTGTTCGTTCCGACGCAAAACGGCATTAATATAAAACTTTTCAAATTCCGCGCACTTCGTCGTCGTTGTACGGCGCGCTCGAAAACTATGCATGTCGCCGTCGCGCATTAGTTTGCCGTGGACCTACGTACGCCGGTGGCAGTGGCAATGGAGGCGGCAATGTCACAGAGAGCGTGGAGGCCAATATTAAAGCGCATTTTTATGTGCGCTGTCGCCGTGGAACGCGCATTAGTTTTATCCGTTTTTATCGTAATGCTTTTTCCCTTTTTGCGCCCTTCGATTCCGTAAATAATCCATAAATGTACAAGACTCTTGTTTGCGTTTGATATCGCTATTAAGCTGCAGCGCGTTAATTGAAACTTCTTTTCATTGTGGCCCTCTCAAAATAAAAATTAACTAAATAAAAACTTAATTAAAATATGAATTTCATATGAAAAGAACCTAATTAATTTTTGCAATCATTGAATGGCAATTTTCCTATAGAAACTGTTTCATATTGTATGATTTCCTTGCTGAATTTTGCCATGAGCAAAAAATATTATTCGTTAAGAATATTATTATCATAGACATGCATTTAATATTTCTTTAGGTCTGAACGCGAACGCAAACGACGACGATGTTCAGTAAACTTTTTTCCCTTTCCGCCTGCTCTTTTTATTGAAAACGTGTGCGGCGTGTGTTATGCGTGTTCTGCCGTCGAAAAAGACCCGCAAAGCAAAATACAATACACATATATACACGCATCTGTACACACACGTGTGGCAGCGGCGATGCGGACGGAGGCGGCAGTGGAGTAGTACGTGGTCGGTGCGGCGCGCACGTAAAGAGGAACCCAATAATTGGACTCCGGCCGGGCATCGCTTCTTGAATACGGAATACGGGGCGGTCGTGGTGTGGCAGTCGCGGCGGCGGACGAGAGACGAGACGACAAAACGAAAAGAATGCTTCCTCCTCAAGCCGCCGCCGCCAACTGTCTGCTCTCTTGTGTTTTCGCTTTCGCCATACGCAACCCATTCACGAAGACAACGCGTCCTACTGCAGACACAATGAAAAGGAACAAAAGTTCCAACGGCACCGACCGCCAAGAAGCACGCGGAGAGGAAGGAAATTATACGACAGAAAAGGGCGCAACCGGCTGGCAAATAGAAAAGTAAAAGTTCATTTGGAGATAGCAATGACGAAGGCGGAAAAGTTGTACGTTTTTTTGCGCTTTTCCGGCAAATTATTTCATAAGCAATTTTTGTGACGTTACGTTCCTGCGGTCATTTCCGCAAATATTTTACGACACAGTAATAATTTTAGATCCCACCGCGCTCAGCCTTCTTAATATTTAAAGGTTATCTACGATGGCAGTAATTAAGGAGGACAATGGCGAGATGGATTTACTACCAACTACCGGATAACGAAATAGTGGGTCATCTCGCTTATCATTTACTGACGCGCGCGCGCTCTGCTCTTAACGAACGCTTTACGGGCCGTCGCGAATGTGAAATTTCCATTTAGATGCCATAAAAGCGAATGCTTCTAATTGTCGTAAAATTTATGCGCGCGGACCGCACCGACAAATGACGGTTAAGATGAAATTCAACGCGGCGCGCGGATGCTATAAAATATGAAATTATTATTACCGAACGCATAAACTTCGCGCCGGTTAATTATATTTCGAGTTGGGAAATTAAAAAAGATTAAATGCCCATTGCCGCCTCCACATTAGGATCTCTAGCGCATTCGCACCGCACAATAAGCTAACGAACATTACAATCTTTATGGCTGCCGCTTAAAAACCGTAAACAGAATAATTGTCTGATTATTGCAATAATATTTTTCTCGTCTACTCTCATCAACGCATTTTAAAAATACTGCACCCCTATTCTCATAACTTAATCTCCGAGTTCTTAGAGCAGTAGCTCTTGATCTCTTGATCTAACATGTCGCATGGTCAATGTGATACTCGTCCGAACATGTCCATCAAATATTTTTCTTTTGCACTCCGCAATGCAGTCCCTTCAGGGCACATTGCAAAAACGGTTTAATCGGATCAAGCAAATGATTCGACATAATCTAGCGCGCTAAGCATCGTATTTTGAAGGCCACCAAACACAACGGGATGACAATGGCGAGCAAAGTGAGCTCTGACCCTCACTCCCGCCGAGATTGAGTAATACCAGTATATTTCACTGGCGCACACGACGACCGGCTTAGCATTGACCAAACGCGCAACGTCCAGTTCGAAGGGATTGAATTTGAAGCCGTGTGCACATATGGCGCGCGTGTGTTCCATCAGTGCGAGATTTGCGCACGAAGGAAGACGTTGAAGATTGTGACGACGTTCAAGCGCAAAATTACGTGCAGGCCTTGTCAAAATGTGTTGCATGCACTCCGCTATAGCGAAATGTAAAATGCAACGAACAGCTCAAATGAGCACCGATTGTGCTTCCTGTTTTTCGTATTTGTCGATTGAGGAGTAAAATGAGAAAATACCGAAAAGTACCGTAAGAGTACACGGGGCACTCATGCACATGACCAATCGTTGTTCGCGTTGTATTCGTATAAACTTGCTTTCCTGCTTCTCCTTCAGGACACGCGTGCAATATAAGTTTGCAGCAAGACATGGAGGCGGCACACATGGTCAGTTCGCATCAGCAGATGGGGAGTCATGGGGGCCTTGCATATTGGCAATCAGTGTACGTGGCCAACTTGCTAAACAGGAGTGTATCAAGAAAATTTTCACAATTTCTACTCAAACGACAACATTTGCGAATTTCCAAATAAATGAGCATTATTCCACGTATTTTTAACATTTTCATAAATCCCTCTCTGAATTAATATGAGCCTGGAAAGCAGGGAAGAAAAAGATCTGTACTCATCTCGCTCCTGGTCGCGTACCCAATCTGTTTAGCGCGCTTCATTGAATCGCATGCGCCATTGATTTGGTTGGCAATGTAATTTTTCTCAACTCCTCATATAGGTACGTGAGCGTCTTCTTCACGACACCGAGAGAAAGCTATTTCGTTTACGTTTAGTCTCATCGATGAGTGCCACGTTTTCTTATTAAGTCGCACGTGTTTGTCATAAGAAAATAACAATTTCCAAGATATACGATATTCTCACCCTCTGATGTATCAAATTATGATATCCGCGGTTATTATATAATTTACGTACAGCGACCACGAACACGTCCGCCCACAACGGAACGTGTAATGATGCGCATTGCGGTGCGGTGCGCAACAAGGACGAGGATGAGTCGTGCGGCTGGCTCGAATGATAATTGAGCCTGATTGGGGTTTCATTGACGCTCGTGCAAGGATCGTCAGTGCAAATTCAATGCAGCACGAAGGATGCAGTCGATGGTGGTGTTAAGAGTGAGATATCAAGCCGATTGCCGCCCCTACCTAGACGTCGTGCGTTGTCAATGCACCGTCAGAGAGTTCCGGTTTAATCACGACTTCCCCGGACTTCCCTGTTGATTGATGACACCGCGTTGCGTATGTGATCCGCATACACATAAATGTCATACATCAAGCACGCAAGCATGCTGTGCGGTGTGTGCTTGGGTTTTGATATAACAAGTATATAAAATTGCATGGCAAAAGCCACCCCCGAAGGGAGCGTTACACACTATTATTGAAGCTTCATTGACATATGCGCTGAAACACGTTCATTATATTACGCTGAAGCACAAAGGAAGAAGATCCTTTGCTTAATAAAAACGTCACAATCTATTTTACCAATAATGCTAATCCTATTATAATTGACATTATTCCAATTCGTTTACTTTAAAGTAAGTATACCAAACTATCCTCGCGTGAAAAATAAATTAGCTCAAAGTTGAGTGAAATATAGGTAAGGATAATGAATATGCGCGTCCCTCGATTTTAATAGGGTTAATGCAAGAAAGCAAAGGACGACGACGAAAAAGTAGACGAAGCGAACGCACGGACAAGAAGCGTAATGAATGTGATTGATTTAAGCCGATTATTTTAAGCTGATCAATGTTCTTCTCCACGATGCTTGTTAAATTTATCGTAAAGTCATGCTCTACATTGTAAAATAAAGTAAGTATGACGAATAAAGTGGAACGCATATTGAAAAGCGTCTTAGTGAATTTCGATTTCATAAAAAACAAATTAATTTTGTATGGTTGCCAATATTTTCGCTTGTTATTAAATATTGGAGGTAGTAAATCTTGTCGAACCGATTGATAAGAAATGGTCGGAGAGAAAATGTATAAAACGCCATTCTGGACACGCAGAAAAATAAGAAAAACGACTCACCTTGCCAACTCCTGTGATTTCCTTAACGCCAATGCGTCGAAGCAGCGCCGGCGGAACGGGCGGCGGCGACCGCTGCAAAGCGCCGCAGAACCCCGAGGTGGCATCGCACCCGTCTTCCGAGTTCGTCCGTTTCCTGCGGTGCGGCGACGAGGAGAGATTCAATTTTTGCGCAGCCCTGCAACGAAGAGAGAGAAAGCGAAATTAAAGGAATGAAATAAATAAACGCGTCGCTTATTGAATTATTGAATTTTCGATTATGGTGATAATGGATTTTCGTGGGTCTTATTTCCTCGTGCCTCTCGACATTCCTTGCTCAGGAATAAAGTCACAAAGGCACAGCAAGCAATTCGTAAAAGTTGCGTAACAAGTGCGTAATTGGTGTGGTGGGTCTCAGGTGCGCATCCTGTCACCACCCCCCAAGTTTTATGTGTGAGCAATGAGAGTACACCCCTTGCCATCCGCGAAGAGATTGAGGAGATGAATGCCGCACGCGCCAAATACACGTGTGTGTTCTTTAAGAAACACATGCTACTCGACGCTTCTTTCGTGCGTCGGAAAAAAATGATTTGTACCTTGCCTCATTTTGTTTTATTTTCCTCATTCTTCCCTGCCGTTCAAGATACAATACTTCATTCCGACCATGCTCGCGCACACGTATCACGTTTATAAGTAATGACTTGCACATCATGCAAACAACAAGAAGTCAGCCAGCCGCCGAAAATGATTAACATCATGTAAGTGCACGCACTAAAAACGCAAAGCACTTCTCAAGGAGACGTGTGAAACTAAAAGCGAAAGCCACATTCATCCATCTTTCAATTTTCGCGCCGCACTCGCGAACGGCAGCGACAACTTGACAACTCTCCGTGCCTCTACTTCTGGCGGCGTAAAGTTACCACTCATGACACGTCGAAACTTGGTGGCGGCGCGTAATGCGTACGAAAACGCGCGCTGTTGGCAATATGCCATCCGACTATTACTCATCACTTTCTTATAACCTATAAAACTTTGATAATAATTCGGATCCCCACTAAACTTTGCCATTTAAGGATTATCCGGACATTTATAATGGATTTTTTGCCGTCATCCATGAGGTGGAAATGAATGACAAGGTAGGCTAAATTGAGGGGCGGCGAAAAAATAGAATTAAAAAGTTTTAATTAATTTGCCTCCGCTTATTATCGACGCTTAATTTCATAATTAATAAGCACCAAGTGAAATCCCGAGGGAGGTGGGAACAAAAAGGACAACGCGTGAATTATTAAGCGGGTCGTCCCGTGAGTGGACTTTGAATTATGCATAGTTTCATTAACACTGTAGGCAACCGTATCGCCATAGAGTGGCGTTGATTTAAAATAATAATTGCGTCCGTCATCGACAATCATAGAAAATTAGCGCAGTGAGTATACGAATGCGTCAAATTTCGCGCTGTTAAATTGCCTTTCGATGTTGTGCATTCGCATTAAACGCATTAGACAGGCACATTCAATCAAATAATATTTAATCAACCAAATATTCGCCGATCGCGCAAATAAACAAACAACCGAATCCAATTCAATTCCAGCGCAATGTTATTATTGGATTCGGCGTCAAATTCAAATTCACGTAGATTCGAAAATCACGTTCCTATATCGTTGAATTAAAATATCTCGCGGTAAGTGTCCTCTGCGCATTTCAGAAAGCTGAAGAGACGAAGAAAAATCGTGCACGGACGTAAAAAATGATTCGAATCAGTATTAGAATTATATGTGTGTTATGCAAGTTTCCCCCTTTTTTTCCACTTGCAACTGGCTGCAAGCGCAAAGCCGCCAGAAGGTTCTCTCCAGCGGGGCGGCTGAGTGGTTGGGGGCGAAGTTCTGATTTATGGCCAGCAGGTTTCTGCTGTCTCCGACGACATTATGCAAAGTTTCCGCCGATGTTTCTCGCACTGCCGGCAGAAGCTGTAAGCACACTGGGGGCGCCTGTATGCAAAACGCCCTTCTTCTTCCACTTCTCCGACGAGGCGTTAGTATTGCAATGCATTCAGCATCAATTTCGCACCTCGAAGAGAGAGCGTCATGCAAGTCTAATCCGCGCAAGCAAATATGCAAAAATTCTTGATTTACGATACTCGCAAATATTTAATAAAAGCGTTCGCTTTCCACGTAGCGTTGTTTTTACTTATTTTAAATCGCAATTTTTAACGTATAATGTAAATGGTGAATGAATGTTGAATGTGCGCGACACTACAATGGGGGGATGCACACGAGGCAGCGGGTATTCAGCTGCTAAAAAGCAATGCAATGCACTGTGGCGGTGGTGACGGAGGCGGGCGGCGGTTTGTATAAGTGGGTATCACACTTGTGCTTCTCAATGCGGCGCATCGCAGATGGCATAAGTGCGCACGATTTATGCTCACTATAGATTTATTGTATGCGAGAGTATGTGCCATATTGTGTGTGCGTTTGAATAGTGTCACAATCAGATATGTAATGATATTCTATTATGATACACGCATGTATGAAATGGAGTGTCTGCCGTATGCCAGAAGCGATAAGAAACTAATAAAAATTCACAAAACCTACTATGAAAAAATTCACTCAAATTTGATTATTACCAAAGCCGTTATAAGAAATCGTTACCGACCGAAATATGTGTTTTAACCGAATTTACAATTACGAGACGTTTGGTTAGCTTACACTCGCAAAAAAGTTCGTTTAATAAATGTCATAGTGTCTGGAAATCACTATACTTATTTGATATTCTGAATGCACATAAATATCAAAATAATGACCGATTAAACATCACACATTACAAGCCAGAAAGCATGAGAGCAAATAATTTTGATCACACCCCGAGGCGAATTTCAGGAAGCCGAAAATTACGAGGCTTGAAAATTGTGACCCAGATTGTATGCAAACTCGTGACTGTAAGCTACGCGTGAAGAACGCACACGCGTTCGAACCTTGCGGCTGATGAATGCCCATATTTTTCATAAGCACTCGCGCCTTCGTCGATAACAACGACAAGAACGTTGTTCGTTGCGTAAGCAAATTACACATTACAACCGCAACCCATCACATTTTGGACGATAATTCGCCAGTCTTTATCTTGAGCGAACGCGCGCGCCAAGCACCGTTGGTATTTTCGGGCTGGTCGGCCGGCGGCCGCGATTTATGACAGCAATTTGTAATTCTTTGCGTGTAATGTAATCCGCGCGCGTTCGCTTGACGCGTCTGACCTTAAAATAAACGCGAAATCCCACAAAATCCCGGCGCACAGTAAAAAATAACAGCGCTGCTCGTCCACGACGACGGCGAAGCAAAAAGGCACGCGTTAAGCAGAACAAGACAGCGAAGAAAGTGCACGAAGGAACAGCATGTATTTTTCATCCTGCTATTCTTTGCCCGCTGTTAACCTTTGGGGCGTTTCTTAAGGTCACAACAGTGTCGTCGTCGTACTCATTGCCATCATGTCACGGATCGTCGCGACTCTCGAGCCGTCATTTGTGCTAGACATTTTTCTTTGCCAAGGCGAAATGTGCAACAGTGCAAGGATGAATGCATGACAAAAGGCCTCCGAGTGCAAGCAAATATGTCCTGAGGAAATTTTCCAAAACCGCAAAATATGGAAACAAGGAAAAATTAAAACCCATATTGGGCACTTAAAAACCCCAAATTCTTTACTGGTAACTCTTTAAAGGTTTGAAGAAATCGAACATGCACGAAAAGACTACTCATGATCAAAGTACTTGGTTAAGCATTATAACTTTTTTTAGCCCTTGAAGTTGAAGGGACTCGTCCTCAACTAACATACCACATGGTACGCTACCTCCATCAGCTAAGTGGGCCGCAAAAGTTATAATGTTAAATCAAATTACCAATCTGCAGTAGTAATTTCGTTATCTCCCTCCAAACCTTTCAAAGAATGTCCCACAATGAAGTTTAAGGGCCAGGTATCCAATGTGTATTTTATGCATGTTTAATTCTGACTACCTATCTTCTATTGCATTTTGCGGTCCATCTTTTGAATAAAAAATTTAGAGTGTGACTGTATATAAAATTTATATGTTTAGTTCAAGTACTGCATACAAATAAAATAGCGCCGCGCTCTTGTGATGTGCAAGCTTTTCAAGCTTTATTTATCTTCGAATCGAGTGAAGAAGATGAGCAACGAACAACGCATCGCAGGATTATGGGCGACCGACAATGACGCGAAGAACGAGCAAACAATCGACATCAAATGTTTCATTTCCGCTTCAATTATTTCTGTATTGAGCTTATTGCGCGCGCGCTCGTCAAAAGTTTTTGCGCCGGACGAAAGGATAAAGCACGCCCGCGCGCTCGCGCCGCACAAAAAGACGGAAGAGTTTGCTTGTCTTCTCTTGTAAACATCAGACGAGCAAGCTGGACGCACACCGGATGAGCACACATTCAATGTACGACGAACCTAATCAAAACGTTAAATTTTCTATCGTCCGCATCTTTTCATTGGATTACACACGTACGAACGTAAATCGAATGCGACTTTTATGAACTTAATAAAAAGCGTTTCATCATTTTACTCGTCGCGAGTGCATGCGGTTCAAAAGAGGAATAATTAAAAAAGTAAATAAAAAGTTTTGCGCTATGAGAAATTGATTAAATTCAAAGAGAGAAGACTTTGATGTTGTGTTGCTTTAAAGTTGCCCGCTTTCCTGAATGTGATGTTAAACTACTGATACTGGCCGAGGAAGGCGAGAGCTAATGAGACAAAGTTTCGCACTGATTTCCTAAAAGCCACCAACGAGTCGCGCAAATATGCAGAATATTTATATTAAAATATCGAAAGCGGTGTGCGCGCTTCGCTTCGTACAGGAAGGCAAACTTTGCCAATGTTTGCTGGACGCCGATTCGATACAAGCAGGCGAACGAAGAATGAAGTAAGTTAAACTTTCGATGCGCAAGCCTTGGAAAAAAGTTTCGCCAACTTTTAATTATATTTATTATACACGCTCAATCTATCACAATTTCTGATCAAATTATTCAATGTTAGGGAAGATGTTTAGGAAATACTTCCAACGTGAAAAATGGCAAGAGTTAAATCTTTAATTCTTTAAATAACTTTCATAACCAAAAATTTCCAATGTTGAAAAGTATAAGAAAGTAAGAAAAAAGTCATTAATAAATGACCGAAAATTAAATAAACACACACTAATAACGTTGAAGTATAAAGATGGATGAGTCCCAACGGACATGGCGCACTGCGAAAACCTTGGCTTATTGTAGCCCCGAAATCCATGAAACTCGAGTTTCCCAAACAATTTCGACGGTTGCGTTGCACCGCTAACTATGTTTCGCTATACGTGGTAAAAACGGCACTCCTGCCGCCGACAGTGAAAGTCTTGTACGTTATAGGTGGCAGCTCTAGATACATCAAAATGAAATGTGCGCGAACGCAGAAAACCAGAACGAGGCTATCCATCAGTGGCAGTGACATTATCAACACCTGTATCACCACACGGATCCCTGCGGTGTGTAGGTGAACACCACGTGGAATGCGCATGTCTACAAAAATGTGTTGTTGAACTTTTAACATCTTGAAAGTAACGATACGATAAATCAATATTTTTCATACGCGCGGCTTTCTAAAAGCGTCTTTCAGACAGCACCCTGTAGATTCTAGCTCAAGTTTTACAGCTTGGTAACAAGAAAAAGCAGCCGGAATTAAGCGAAAGTAACGCACGAGAGTCACAACACGAGTGAACGCGGCAAAAGTAAAAGTCGTCGTTGGTTGCCGCCCCCGGATTTTCCAATTTCACAGGCCTCTGCTTCCGGAACGAGCCACCTCGCGGAATAGTCATCACGAATGCAGGAAGGAACGCGCGAACGTGGGAATTGCACGTGCGGACGCAATTCATACACACGACGCTAGAACGCCACGTGGCGAAAGAATCGTTCAAGTTCTCGCTTCAACCGGAAGCGGTGGCGCTGAAGAAGTTCGTGAACAAGTGGAATCCTGCGAGATATTCGCCGAGAGCGACGCAGAAAGCGCCTTGAGATATGTTGCTGGATGCGTACGATGTACTCGCACGCATGTTGTGCGTTCGATCGACAATGCACGCCCTTCGCGCTCGTGACGGTCATACTTAATCCACGAAGGGGTACGCGCTTCGCCCACGCATCCTGTCAAAATATTGGCGCGCCAGGATATATATCCTGGAGGCGGCGGCTGCGGCACGTGCTGCATGCATCGTGCAAAAACAGGACGACGGTTTTAAAGAAAAATACGCGAATGCGCACAAAGCGGGGGGCGCGCAAAGTGGAAAAAGTGCAGCACGAAGCAAATGATTTATTACAATGGCAAAGGGAGGAAACGCGTAGTGCATTTCACCAGCTCTACAGATGGTCATGACTTAATCCACTCGGATCGCGTAGTTAGCTTTTGCAAAACCGGACGTCGCAAATAAATAAACAAAATGACTTCCTGTGTTTGCTCAAACACGGCGTACGAATTAAAAATGCAAATGTTTCTCTACTCTTCTTTCTCCTTGCGCACCGATAAATTAAACATAAATATTTTTTGCTTTCTTTATCCGATGTTAATTAACTTTTAATTTTCTGTTTGTACTTGACGTGCGTAAATTTAATAACAATAACTCTTTTAACGTTCAAGGTTAATAACCACTCCGGGGGCGCATGCAGCAGCACATGCAAAACAAATATAAATTATTTCTTTGTTGATGTTGTTGTTGTTTTTGTTATTATGCTGCAACGGCGAAAAAATGAAGAAAACGAGCGCGGTTCAACTCGCTAAGCGAGGATCACAGAGAAAATGTTCGCGTGCCGCAAGCAGTTTGCAGAATTTCCTTTTGTTTCTGCTTTTCCTTTGCGCTCTATTATTTCACGGTCTTGGCGCGCTGCCCTTCGCGCCATTCTATGCCAAATGAGATATGAAATAAGCATACTATGTACTTGAAATCCTTAAAGACTCCAAACGAAATTGCCCGCATTCATAACGAGACGTTTTGTAAACATAAAAATTGCTTGTAAAAATATTCCGCCTTCTAATTTTCGGCAATTAAAATAATGAATTTCCTCATTTTTTAATACACGTTACGTTAAAGGGCGCGGTGCAATCTTAAAAATGTCATGTCCGTATGCGTGTAATAATGAACGGAGGCGGTGCGCATTTTCATCAAGCGAAATTCCATAAATTTTTCAACTTTTTTTTCAACTGCGCGACCAGTGCATTTTTTGTTGTGTTGTATGTTGTTATACTTTATGCTGTTTAATGTGTGTGATGCATGAGTCTTAATCCCCTGGATAATTTTAATGCGTTTTAAATGCCCCCCCTTTGTTGTGCATTTCATTTTTTCCATTCATTTTTCATTCCGCGCGCGCCGTATTTTCCTTTTCGTTTAGTACGCGCATATATTTAATTCCGCCTTTGTGTGTCCGCTGTTTGCGTCTTTCACAATGATGACAATTAAATTAATGCGTTGATTTCGTGACGTATTGCGATGTGCATTCGGTCGCCATGCGTGATTCGTGTTTCATTCCGGCGGATCGCGGGGGGACTAATTAAAAATTAAGCCAAACTGCGCTGTTGATTGTGCTTCACGATCGTACGGAAGACTAATGAGAGTATTTATGAATTTATTTAGATAGAAATTATACTGGACGTACGCAGAATAAATGAAATTCACAATCACCAACTCACTCTACCAGAATTTCACCTTACAGACGACATCATCACCAGAAATTTTGGAATCTTTGAAACTTACCTAGAACAAAATAAATAAGAAATTAGTAATTATCAAGAATAGAACACACCGTATTATTAGAAATAGCGCAGGGGAAATGTACCCTAAAGCTACCGGAATCATTTACATCTAATTTTTGGTACAACGGGGTAATAACAGCGATATATAATTTGAATAATCGTCTGTTAAACAGAATTTATTTTCATTAAAACGCACGCACTCGCCGGCGAACGCTTACTGAACGAACGTGCATCAACACATTATGGCGAAACACAGAAAGCAATAAAACGCATTATCATTATTTGCTAGACACACATCAACTAGAAAAAATGCTAATTGTGACTATGGCCAGTGAAACATGTTGACATTTCATTAATCGCATCATTTGTCGCGGCATCAAAGAAATTTACGACAACTCGTCATATTTATAATCATAAACTACTGCAAAGCTTTTAAAAATATTAATACTAAAATATAATTCATATTTCAAACTAGAGAGGAACAATGAGACAAATGCGTTTCATCAATAAAACCAAAAAACCTCCAGCGACCAGACCAGGCACATTCATTAATTACACTAAAAACCATTAAATTTTACACACGCGACAAGCGATGATGAATGCCACTCTGCGCGTAAAACAATGCAATGACCACTGAAAACAACAATCAAGCGTGTGATGTGCAATAATACCGAATGCGTTCATGTACCACCAATGCGCCGCGGTAGTTTTTCGCGTATTTGTTCATTAGCATTAAGCCGGCTAATGTTGCAATTGCAACAGTGCTTTCGCGCGTTTCAAAACCCAATTTCCATCATCAAATAATGAAGTCCCAGTCATAGTTGCAGTCGCAAAAAACGCATTAAAAACGTGCCGACCGCTCGTATATTTTTTTGCGCGGCGATAGCGCACATACGCAAATATTTTACTTATCAACTCGTTCATTCCAACCACCGCCGGCCGCCGCCACTGCCCGCCTGCGCGTGTGTGTTTCGCGGTCTTAAGGGACTTGCAAGTATGTTGTGTATTCGCAACGGCACGCACCCGATGCGAACGAGTGATACCACTCTCATTTATATTATGGCTTTTCTTTTAATCGCAGCTCTTTGTGTGATTTATTATTCGGACCACGATGGCCGTCGCGTTACTCTCAGAATTTTTGTGATTTTATCGGCAAATATTTTTTAAAATACTGCATACCACAATGAACTTGCATACAATTCAAGGCGCCAGCGTCTGGTAAATAATATCATAATTTAATTGCAATTTTCATGAAATTTATATTCCATAGCAAGTTTATTATTAATACATTAACTACTCATTCAGGCGAGTTGTAATAATAATGTGGCGGAAAACAAGTGCATTAATAACAGATGATGGTGGTAAAGGGGCGAATAGAGATGCATGCAGACGCGCTCAACGCGTAGTGATTAATGCCATTAATTACACTTCTAATTAGAGAGTCTACACACTCACTGTTTGACTCGCATCGCCAGCGAACAAACAACAACAACAACAAATCTGCAGATGAATAGAGCCGTTGAATGTTCGTACACGTTTGCGTTTATGTCGTGCTGTATGCGCGCATTTGCATGCACTTTTACTATCTAATTCTGAATTATTGCCCTTTTACTCATAACCCTTGCATTCACCAACCTAAACCTCACTCTGCATAGCTGAACTTGTTTGCAGTCCTCACTAACTCCTAATAATCATTTAGTTTGTGATTTAATGACAATCTACATTATCCTCAAATGAGAATGTGAGTATCCTTAGCTCAAAAATAAGACTTTTCTTAACCAATAAGAAATAAATATCCAGCAAGTTTTAATGTACGTCAATTTCAAGGATGAGAGCTGTAAGATGCTGGGAATGAGTAAAGTTTTCATTGCACACGCGTGTCCGCAGATATTTGAGGTGCACGAAAAGCCATAACCGGAAACGACGCTTCGCGCATGTGAATCACGGCGTGAGTGCATGTGCGCGCCGCGTTTTGCATCTCTTCTCCCTGCGTGCTTTGTGCAATGAGCGACGAAGGAATCAGAATAAATCTAAAGTTAAATGGCCCAATATGCGAGGTAATATCAGACGCATGCTCGCGTAATAAAGTACGCGAGAGCGGCAGTAATATTGTCTTTGGGAAGAAAGTTTGCTTGGCATGCTCTCTTCCCCCCTTTTCCCGCTTATTCCCGGTGTCACTTATTGCGATTACCACCATCATTGTGCCGCGCGCACGCCCAAGACAACAGCACGCCGGAGAGCGAGAGTTTCATTGTGTTTCGTAATCCGAGCACTTTAGTAATCGCTCTCGATGTCACTGCGAGGTCGAAACTCATGATAAACTGTCGCCCTTTATTAGATTATAAATACATAAGTAGCGCGAAGGGGGCGGCTGAAGACGGTACGTACGTGTCAAGCGCACACGCGCATCGCGAAACAGAAAAAGGGAAAGTTTTAAATTAAAGGTGCGATACGTGCCCCGCCGTCGACCGGAATTTATATCGACGTTGAGGGAAAATTGTCGCAAGCATTTCGCGATTTATTTTTAACGCGTCCAAGTGTTTCGCCTCGGATCCGCTGTCTTCTTCGGGGGTGTGCTCTCGCACAATATCAGTATATCTTGCTGCGCGAGCCATTAGTGTAGTCCTGAATGGGTTAAAAAATACCTAGGCGATACGCAACGCTGATAAGAGGCGCAAGGGGCGCGTCAGCAGGACGAGCACGTCGCGAAGGATAAGAAATAAAAGAAAGGACGAAATGCACGATGAGTTGAAGGACAAGATAGACGGCTCGACGAACGTGACCCGATCGTGAAATATTGTGGTGCATGTCTAACTTCTACAGCTCTTTTTCTTTTTACGGAAAAAGAAAACTTTAAATAAATAAAAATTGCAAAAAATTCAAATAAATATTAAAGCAAAATGTTGCATTGAACAATACATGTTGATAAATCTAATTTTAGATAATAAAAGAAAGACTAATCTGAATCCATAAAGTGCTATTTTAAACTACACCCCATTTTGATACACATTTTCTATTATATCCACTTTTTGTTAAATTCTTATACAAAACCACCGCCACCCCGGAAAATCCTAACAAAATGCTATCACAAGCTAAACTCGTATAAGAAACCTTCCTAAACGCTATAAAAACGCTTAAATAGAATTTTATACACGCGCAATGAATGTAGGAAGCTTCGTCACCTTGCTTCTTCGTCCTTTTTTCCTTAGTACACCACATCTCCTACTTTTCCTCCCAGCAAAACATGAATGAATGAAGGAAAAAGGCTGCCGAAATTCAGTGTTGTAAAGCGCACTAGTGGTATGACTATCTTAATAGCTGAATGCTATCTGAATGGGCGCACGATTGCGCATTGCACGAAATAAAATTATATCGCGCGCTCATAAAATTGGCACGCGCGTTGCGAATTTCAAGAGTCAGCTGAATGGAATAGCCAAACATATTACAACGTTGGCCACTGACATGTTTTTCATATGCATTAAGTACTTCTTATTCTTCTTCCTCTTTTTGCTTCAAGTATAAATTCAAGCGACAAAGAAAAGTGGCAATAAATTCCGCGTTCAACTTTGAATAACAAATATTTTAGGCGAAATGTACGTTTTTGGTTGTTCGCGAGTGCCTCAATTGATAAATCGCCTAGTTTTTCCGCATTTAGCAGAAGAAGAAGAAGTTGTGCGCACTTTAATGTGGATTTTACTTTTGCCGTTTGCGTTCGGGAAATGTGCACTTGCATGCCAAAGTTCGCTCTTGCACGCCGGAAGGAGCGCGCTGAAGAAATGCATTACTCGCGGTCGCTGGCTTGTTGTTGCTCGCCGTTGTTGTTGGTAAACAAAATTGGTTTGCATGCAGATTGCACTCGCATTGCATGAAAGTAAGTAAGTAACTTATGCAAATTGCTATGTCGTGACATGTTAGAACAACTGTAACGTTTAGTTCGAAGGAGCGCAAAGTAGTTTGCGTATTTTATTACTTCACAATGCTATAATTTCCCTCGTCAAATTCGGTCAAAACAATATTACGTTTAAATCATTCATTTCTTGTTATTTTCATTTGAGTAAATTCCTATTATAAAATTTATATTTTTTGAAATATCATGTATTCGATGTGAATTCCCATGGCAGACATACGAAAATAGAAATGCACATTTTCGGACTAAAAAACTAGCAAACCAAAATGAAATTTTACACAAGCATCACGTCACTCATGCTGGTATTGAATACGATATCACTCTGGTACAAGGCATAAAAACTATCTGGCATTTTTTGCGCATATTTTACCGCATGCGGGAGGAAATTTTTTCAAATTCAAATTGGCCAGAAACTATCCACGAAAAGCGCAAAATCGTACGATCACGTCCGAATGGAATATTCAATTAAAAGTGCATTTGCCATATGTGTATCCGAATTCAGCACGATCACGTTAGATGCTCAACAATTTAGCACGTTTCTGCCGGAATTGCAAGAGTACAATACTTTAAACTAGGTTAGAATAAGAATTCGTATGCTTTCGAATTTCGAATCGTTGCACAAGTTGCGCGCTTCTTGCTTCTTGCTCAGCACGTGCCTTGGAAAAGTTGAAGCACGCCGCCTGAAAAGTTAAATTGGCCAGGCGAGAAGTCTGCACACTCGCAAAAAGCTTGCAAACGCGTAAATAGAAAATAGCAAAAATCCTGCCAGTCGCAATTGCGGACTCGCGCACTAATGCACTACGTACGCGAGTGCATTTTGTATAAATTGCGTCATTTGCCTGTCGTCACTGCTGTGCGCTACCGGCGCGACGGTGAAGTGAAGTAGAAGAATGCGAATGCGTACTAGGAGTACGAAAATGAGCTACAAAACAACTCTCCACGGCTGTGCGTTTAGATTCAATGGGATAGACAACAAGGGCGAATTAAGGCGAATGGCCGAACGCGCGCTTTTTATATCAGAAATCCCGCGCTCGCAGTTTGCGGAAGGCGGCGACGAATGCGTGGAATTAGGTACTGAGTATGCGCACGCTTTAAGCGATTCGAACGTTAAAGTTTATTGCATTAGTTTAGTACTTTTATTCGAGCGCACAGCGCCGAAAGGCACGATTTATTCAGGAGAGACGCACGTGATAATTGGCCTCAATGACTTTTTCCGCATTTGTACGTTGGGCGACAAAAGTGAACTTGATCGTTTTCAGAGTACATAAACGTAAATAACAACAACTGATTTATTTTCTACCTTTGCTCATAATAAACACCATTATGGAACACTATTACTGAAATCGTTTGGCTAATAGGATACTAACTCAAACTCGAGTGTAAAATAAATTCAGGCATACTTCTAATTCTGACTTAAATTTTCCGTATATTATTTTACTCAACTTGAGAAAAATATCAATGAATGAATCTGTAGAGATAAGTATAAACGGTGCGTAAATAACGTATGCGTACCGCCCGGAAGAGTTAATGGTGGGACGCCCAGTTATCTGCAAACTAAATCGTTGAAAGCGACTTCTTTACTTAGCGAAGAAGCTAAATGCAGCTGACTTGCGCGTATGATTTATAGTCGTCCGCCCGCAAGCAACTTCTTACTACTTGCTGCGTTCACGATTACGCAAAGTAAAACCGAGTGCAACAAAGCGCGACAAAGTACCTACACTTCAACCAGCTTTAAGCCGTTCGTCCGCAGGATGAGTAAGTAACATCAATATGCGCAAGCGACTTAACTGTTTGCAGTTGCGCCGTTTGAACAAAATTAATTATCGCGATGACATATCAGACGAGCTGAAGACCTGAATATGTGACTTAATTAGTACGTTTTGACAGTTTACATGTTTGCCACCATTTTTCAAGGTAAAGCGGAAAGCCCTGAATTTTATGATTTCCTTCAAGGAGAACTTTACTAAAAAATCACCTCGAAAACTTGGGTGATTTTTGACCCACATACGACGCCAAGAAAAAAGGGAAAAAGTTCATACACGGCGGTAAAAAATTACATATTTTATAACACTATCTCCTCAATTAATCAATCAAGATAAACGCGAACATAACACTGTATAATCGCATGCAATACAATGTAGTCAACGAAACGTATTTGACCAGCGCTCTTATGCATACAGCGAACACACACCAAGGATAATTGGTAATGTATTGAGTTTTGTTATACGCATTACAACTTTACGTTCTACGCGAGGCGAGTTTATGACCTATTTTGGCAGCTTTTGTGCGATTAGCGGACGCGGCGGCGCGCTGCATTGCGTCGCGCAAATGATAAATGAACCGGCAATTTTAAGCATCACGCGCCGCAACACGAGAAAGATCGATAGAAAATACCTGCCCGCGCGCGTTGCCGGAAGGAAAAGTTGAATTATTAAATTACCACTAATATTGCAAGGACGAAAAAAGAAAAGGCGGCAATGGCGAAAAAATATGCAATAAAAACAACAAGATGCAAATTGCTGAATTGCTCTTGGCGAAGAAAAAAGGCGCACACTGAAAAAACTGAAAGTGAGGAAACGCTAGTAGCAAAGTAGCTAATCTCAAGGGAGTCTGGCTCATTGGTTCGCCAAGAATATTTTTTGTTTTATTCATTTTTTATGGACTTGTTTTGTTTATTCTTTTGTCCAGTGTATAAAAGAGTTTTACCGAAGGAATTGCGATATTCTTTGCAACTTTCAAGGTTTCAGGATGTTTTCAAGTGAAAGTTATGTTTATACTCGAGGGGTTGTAAAATTACCTTATCAGTTTACTTCAATTTTTTCTACCGAGAATTCTTTATTTCTCTCGTGTTTTTCACAATCCTTTTCGCAGAATTCTGAAATGATCATTCTGAGAATTTTAGAATAAAGCGCTGAATATGAACACATCAAAGAAGTTAAAAAGTGCCAAATAATGCTTTCCTTCTACATCTTCAACATTCTTTTGCCTCAAGCTCGACCAAAACCCGCTTCAAGAACAATCACTCTTAAACCCATCCGTTGCTCTTGTATTTACTCAAAGAGCACGCCTGAAACACGCGAAACGTAAAACTATTGAAAGATTCAACGCATGAGTATTCGCCGGCAAAAAAGGATACACCAGGAAAAATCACGTTTTCCTCTTCTCGTCATGTAGACCCACGAATGCATCATTTCATATATATTCATGTGCGCATCGCGACGCCCACTCGAGCGAGCTTTACGTGCTTTACGCGATCGATAAATTCCTACTTTTGATGTTTCCACATTTGATTTAATAATTTCACGCTCCTGGATGACGCTCTAACGAATTTGTTCCGACAGCCGAAAGACCTAAACGAATTTTCCATAGCATTGCGCAAAAAAATAACTATTGTGCCATTCGTCTACAAACTTTGCTCGTACGATTGCCATATAAACTATAAACAGGAGTGACACTCGCAAAAGTAAGTTTCAAGCGTTATGTGCTTTTTACATGATTTTTACAACGTTTTTTTAAACGCAAAGTTTATTATCAGCGCTGCGTTTTTATATTTAAATATGCGTCGGATAATAAAATTAAATTGAAATTTGTTTAAAACTCGGATAAAGCGTGAGCGCTGGAGAGAGATTTTGAAGGGCGCCGCATGCACGAAATCCGGGGCGTATTAAAATAAAGTATGAAAAAGTGAATTAACATTACAGCCATAATAAACTACAAAGGATTAAAGTGGCTCTAAAAATGCATGCTTTATGTCAATGCGTGTGAGCATGATATATGCAACACGGACATCTTTTCCTCTATTTTTCTGATGCACAAATAAACTTTTAATAATTTTCCTCTCTTGCCTTTTTTTCATTACGCAACGCTGTTGTAAAAATATTTAACGAAAAATAAAATGACAAACGAAAAAAATAACAAAAGCTGCCAAATTTTAAACCCAGCGAAAATGATAAAATAAAATTAATTTCGCCTGAATCCATTCATAATTAAATAATTTTTATATTATCCATATGCCAATGATTAATTTCAATTGATAGATAAACAATGCAATATATAATGTAATAAAATTTCAAAAAATATAGAACTTATACTTAAAAATATTTTAAAATAATCAAAAATAGCACGTGAGGTTTCATAGATATAGAATTTGTTTATGCATTTTCAATAAGGGTGCAAATTGATTTTGTTTATCAATCATTCATAAGTTTATGAACTTAACGCGTACCCAAATTAATTATTAAATATTTTTATAACAATATTGTTATCATTAAAAGAAAATCATTCATTTTAATGCCTAATCCTTAAAGTAAATCAATTGCCATTTACCTTGAACTTTCAGGCGTCGTCGACATTATACGCAAACTTGCACTAGGTGCACTCAACACGGCGAAATAATTAACATTCAATTAAAACATGATTTACTACTGATTTCAGTTGAAACATAATTAATTTAAACGCGCAATTAGCATTTCTTAATTTACGCCAACTGCCCGCCGATTGATCAACGACAACAACAGAGCGCGTGGTTTATTCAAAATGTGCACTTGTCATTTGCAATTAATTGCTTTTTTAATTAGAAATTAATTCAACTGCTTTTTAATTAATTTAATATAATAACTCATTAACATATTAATTAAACTTCCGGATTAATTTTTTCCCTCTAAAAGTGTATAAAAACAGTTCCGTTTGTTATAATAAATATTGCAGCAAAAATTCAACGTTTTTATTGCGGAAAACTCGTAGTTTGCTTAGTTTTCTTTCGCGAATGTTGTGTTTTTGCGAGTTCTCGTTCGACGCGTCGACGTCGTAGCACGAGCGCGCGTGTTATGTGAGCGGCGGCGTCGCGACGTCGTTACTTGCCGAGCGCCGACGCGCAACTGGCTGGTTTGGTTGTGTACTTTGCTTTCAGAGCCGGCCGCCGTTTGTGTTTTCCGCACGATTGTGTCAATGAATACGCATCGTAAATAGAAAATACATATTTAACCGCAAAAATTTTCATTTTCAAATGCAATCATAAATTTTCAGGATTCCTCATATTTTCATTACTGAAAAATTCGCGCCATTTAAATTTCTCCCTTGTGGTGAACAAATTTGCATTGACTTTTAATTATTAAAACTTTTTAATTCGTGAAAAAAAATTAATTGAAAAGTTTTATACCGAACTCCCGTTATCCACAATCAATATATTGATTCTTTTTTACAATTCGAAAAATTGTAACACTTTCTAACAATTATTTCATAAGAAACGAAGAAATTTTTGAGCATTACATTATTTAGGAACAAATTTCATTTAACGCCTTTAGGTTTGAAACTTCTGCAGCAAACGTACGCATCGTAAGGTAACGAACATATGGGTTTCTGGTTACATATAAAGTAACTTTCAATACTTTGCGTTTATTTGAGCTCCAAGTGCGATTTGTAACGTTAGAATTCATTCGAAAGCCCTCTGAAGTAGAAGTGGTACAAGGAAAGCATTTTATTCCGTACCTGTTACTGCACACGCCAATGCAACTTGGCGTCGTTGCGCCAAAGTTCATAATACATCATAGTGCAATGGGAAATTCATAGAAGCAAACTTTTCATTTAGTTTATATACAGTTGCAAGCGGCGTTATCGAATTTTCAGAGTGCCAAAGACTTTAAATTTGCATGTAGTTCAATATTCACTCAACTTTCCCCCTTGCGCAAAAAATATTCACTTAAACTCCCATCTTGCCGCTTGTCAATAGTAAAACCGAAAGTTGCAAATCCTCAAAAAACTAAAACCTTAACTCCTCGACTTAAGTAAATTTAAATGCCTACTATTAAGGTTCATAAAGTGTGCTTACAACTCGAGTAAAATTAAAATGTAATAGCTTTCAGCCATTTGGCATTCCTCAGGCGAACCGTGCAGTGACAGTGCACATTGCACGTTTTAAGTGATTTTAAGTGATTCTGGTTGTTAAACGCGTTTTTAAAAGCTATTTCTGCGATTCAACTCGTTCACTTTTCGCACACGCTTATTACCCGGTTAACCGTTTCCATCCATAACTCTCCGAAATACCGCGATGAATGCAAATCGAAAGCGTTTTTGTTCGCTCGTTTGCTTCCCGATGAGCGCAATTTATTGAAACATTTAGTCCGACGATTGCATTGATAAGAACTCAACTAATCCGTTCCCACACACACACATTGAACATTCGTTTTGTACGTCGTACTAAACTAATCGAACATGTAATGCAATTGAAGTTACAAGTTGAGACGACGAGGACGACTCGTCCGCGAAGTGCAATCCTATTAGGCGAGAGAGCAAATGGACAGACATCGCGATTACGCGCTACTTGCTGCTGCTGCTGCGGTGGATTCGCTTCTGTTACTTTGCAAATTTCAGGATTGAACTCGCACACACGTTCGCGTATGCTGTAAAGTGCTACGACACCAAGAAAACAACCTGCCGTGTCCATCGCGTCGTCTCGATGCACTTAACGTGCTGCTCTTCTCGCCGATGGAATTTAAAGTAATCCCGGCCAGCAACGAGCGCAAAAACGATTGCAAATGTTCAACGCTCGGACGAATAAATGCACAAAATCACGACGACTCGCATGCATGTAATGCGCTCAATGAGTGTCAACTACTTCTTCTTCAGTCGCATCATGCTGCTCTTTAAACACTTGCGCGTATGTTTCAAATACCCGATTGTCCTTATGGTATTTCGTCTAAAAGCAGCTATAATTTAATCGGACATTACGCGTATTTCATTCAGTCTTCCGAAATATTTTATACTAAGCACATTGAAAGGAGTAAAACGTAATCCAAGATTAGTAAAATTCTTGTGACATTGATTAAAATTTAACTAAAAACGATTTAGGGGATGAAATCATCAACACACGCAAAGCAGCAAAGTGCTGAAAAGATTTAAATTTAATTTAGTCTATGATCGCATATATAATACCGGATGTCCGGTCGGATTCATTGTGCATACGAAGAGAGCAAACAGCTCTCATCATCATCATCGTCATGGTCATAGCTGAAATCGTGCTTATGCGCGTGTCCTGACTAAACTCCCGCAGTCCTGCAATACCGCCACGTACCGGATGGGTGCCAAAGGACCAACCACGTCCTTTCGCGCACCAACGACCGCAACGACAGCGCCGACGATGCATTATAACGTACGACGCCGTACGACCTGCCCTTTCGATCCTTGCCGCCCGTCGGCATGAATCTTAATAAGTCGCCACTCTGCGCATTCCTACTCTGAACACGTGTATCCCCCATTCTCAATTTTTATCCTCTGCATACAACTTACATATGGTCAAATTTTATATTTTAAAAGTCCAATGCTAGTAACCATATATGCAACTTGGCAAACACTACAAAACTAATCCTAGCACAAATTTTATTTATTTATCGCACAACATGCCCGGAAAAGGCCGTCAACTGCGTTTAAATATGTAATGCGAATGTATTCCTCGCGCATCGTACACGTCCTAATGAAATTATTACATCGGGTGAATTGTGATAATGCGCTTCCGCACGGGTGCAACGAGAGAAGATACTTCTGTCAGTCAAACGTGTTAAAGCCAGCCCGAAAACAGAGGAGAAAATCCGCTTTATGTCATTTTCGCTTAATTTAATTAAGACACATTCGCCGGAGCGTTTATTTGCCGCAAATTCTCGCTGTGTAGAGCGTATGTTTAAATATTCAACGGGTTCATTCATACGAATTGAAATAAATTTGAGGATGCACGATGCGAATTAAAATATGAAAATGACAAAATGTTTAAAACATACTCACGACTCGCTTTGTTCTCCGAATGTTTTTTTAATTTTAGTATTGCATTGCGTAGTAAATATAATGGAATAACTCACCTGAAACAAAAACAAATAAATAATTTAAAAATATTATAAAAACATCGAATAATTTATCAACTAACATGCAGATTTATTTCACTTTAATTCCATCCCCCAGTGCGCGAGAAATAAAGGTAAAACTTGATAACACATGAAAGTAAAAGAAAATTAATGTTTCACCCGTTCGTAAATTATTACCTATCAATAGAAAGCAAACGCGGGAAATTTTTTTGAACGTCAAGAACGCAAAGAGAATCAAAGAAGGATGCATCTTTTTGATGCTATTTTTGTATGGCATAAGAAGAACGCGCTGATGAGTTACGAGTACACAGTTGTGTCTGTACAAACTCA
Organism: Anaulacaspis nigra; assembly: GCA_030264675.1. Classification (NCBI taxonomy): domain Eukaryota; kingdom Metazoa; phylum Arthropoda; class Insecta; order Coleoptera; family Staphylinidae; genus Anaulacaspis; species Anaulacaspis nigra. The sequence continues at coordinate 252,598 of JARJDV010001736.1, forward strand.
AAAATCTAAACAAGCAATTAGTTAAACAGTTCAAATACGAGTTCACCCAAATGTTCACAAATTTCACCAAATTTCACCGAGCTGTGAAACCCAAAATAAAAACCGCACCAAATTACCGAAAATAAATGACGGCGCTGCGATGCAATTAAAAAAGGGGGCCCGAACGAAGAGCATGCACAACAGTTTTAGCACTTTCAATTTTTACCCTGTTGCAAGCAAAAGTTACACGTGAAAGTCCACAGACTCAGACGACTGTCAATTGGCTTCGTTTATTCCGAAATCTAGTGCGAGTGAATCCAGTTCAACACCCAGACTCTGGGGGTGTAAAGCCCAAACAATTGTAGGGGGTACAAAGTGTCCTTGACAATACTCGTCGACGTTGATAGGTGAAAGAATAAGCGGTGATAATGAAATTTCTGACACTTTGTTGTTTTACGATTAATTAAAATGATTGTAAAAAGAATTAACTTAAATCTTAAATCTAAAACAAATTTATGTTTAAAGTTTGATAATCTTATTAGCTAGCTCAGACATATGACAAGACGTGCTTGTCTCAAAATCTGCAAACTTTCATCAAACCCACAAGGGGAATGACAGAATAATGATGGTATCGGAAAACTCGGGATTCATTTTCCGGTCTTGTTTAAAATCCGATGGATGCACCATTGTATCGCTAGCCGCCCCTCGAAACGATTCCGCGAGATTTATCCCTTTCTTCTTCTTCTCCTATGTTTTCCACCTCCGCTTTGTTCTTTCTGCTCTTCTATATTTCAATGCAGAATGCGCAAAATGTGCAGATAAAAAGATGCAAAAGATTGCATAAAGAAAGAAAAAGTGTCAAGATTTGGGCGAAATAAAGCCGCCAGCGTCGCCGCTCGAGTGAATGCGCGCTTACACTCGTAGACAAGAGTGTGCGGAAGCGTGCGCTTTTCTTTTTCCACCTGATTGCAACACGGAAACGACGCTAATCCCGACGCGCATAAAATATATACATTGAATTTCGCTAATCCTTTCCGGAGGAGCGCGCGCGTACTCTGTCGCCGAATCCTTTTTTCTGGCACCTTCGTCGTTGCCGCCGCCGCAGCCAACTCGTTTCCTCCAGTCTTCCATCTCAAGACACCTCACTAAGGGAGGACTAAATATAGATATATAAGCCCTACGAGGAACTTAATTAAAGAGGTTTTCACTAGGTGTACGAGTACCTTTCACGAAGCAAGGGGGTGGTAATGAAAACTAGTTTTAAACTAGACCAAAACTAGGCCTAAATTTTCATTAAAATTATAAACTTACCCGAAGCATAACCCTTGAAAATATTAGGGATTATTATGCTCAAATTGAAAAAAAAACTAGTTTGGTAACTACGATACAACTAATCACAGTATCAAATTTAACAAGCTCGTAACTCAAATACATCGTGTAATCTAGTCAAATATTGAAGCAAAGTAATCAATACACGTTGAATGCAAAGATAATACAACTGCATACAATAATCGAGTATCCATTTCACAGTTTCAACCGAAATCCGCATTGAAAGCTGAACGCAGGCAGCAAGTTTCCCGGATTATATTTCACAATTGATGCAATTAGCTATTGAAACGTCACTTATAAATTTATATGGCGTATTAAATCTTATTAGAACTTGCCTCAAGTGCGGTGGAATAAAATCATATTTTCAATTGTAATAAATTAAATTACTGAATAAGCTGAATAACGTAAGAAATTCAAGCAAACAAGCCATTCTTCAATTGACTGTTTGTTACAAGAATATTCAGAGTAGCAGAGTAGTAGTAGTGATTTCAAGTTTCATCAAGCATTATGCGAGTTTAAGTTTATGGAGTTACCAACTCCCAAAAGGCATTTCTTGCGAGTTGGAACTTTAAGTTCGATGCATTTTACATCACTAATAATTTGCACACATCTTATTTTCTCTCAGAATAATAAATCCTATCCTTTTTCGTCGTCAAGTTTGAAAATTGCGCAAGCGTTTATACAACATCTCCCCAATGTACGAGAGAACAAAGAAATATTTAGTTTAGCTAAAAAGGATTTTATCTAAGCGCATAAATCTAAATCGCTTCTGCATTCCGAAACCAACTAGCTGCAATCAGGATAACGCAAGGCAGCAAGCGCGCACAGCCATTCTTCCTGAACGACGGCAGAAAACGCCTTCTTCGTCGCGCGAAGAAAATCGCATGCATCCGGCAAGCGCAAACGCACTTTATACGTAAATGCGTAAATTTAGCGCCGTCCCATTGTCGCGTCCTTAAACATATCTAAATCCTCCTTAATGAGGGAAATTCGAGTGGAAAATACATACGCTCCAGCCCTCAAGAATACACTCGCGAATGCCATAAAGAATCCCTTTCGCTCTATGCTCCTTGCAGCCAGCCAGCCTCTGCCAAATAGGGTACTGGTACTCAAACACCAAATCTGTACGCGCACAACGAGATTATTCGTGAATCGTAAAGACGTTCGCGTTTGCGCTCAAGCAGGACGAACTTGTCCTTTGCGAAAAGGGGGCCAAAGGCAAATTGGAGCACTAAATGCAAGACGCACTCGAAATGTTTCCTTCAACTCCTTGCACGCATGTTCAATACGCGCGCACAGCGTCGCAGCAATCAAATACGAGTCTGCGAACAATGCAAAATGGGAAATGTACTCAATGGCAAAAAGGATGCAACACGACCAAGAACTCCGGATACGATGAAGTCGAGGAGGGTTCATCATCTTCATCTTCGACCAACGCACAATAAATGCAATCCCTCAATGCGTACTCTCATATTACATCGAGTGCTCCACGAAATCTCAAGAAATGCCAACAAGAATTTCGACAATTTCCAGATAATGAGACGCCAAGTATAATACTTGCGTATCATTATATACACTTGTAGAGCAGCGCATGATACACATCGCGATACAATACGACTCACAAAGGGAACGCAAGAAAATCAAGAATGATGCGAATTGAAAGCACGAGGAGCAACGCGTGCTGGCGGCGCGCATACATGGAAATAGAAATAAAAGAAGAAGAGATCTCCTCATGCTTTGTGGTCGCTTCTCTCGTCCATGATTATCATCGATATCCAGTGAAGTCACATCTAGTCCCCTTTCTTTCCCAACTCAACAAATAAAAACTTGGTACAAAAGCGGATATAAACAAAACCGCCTTTTGACGACGTAAAGTCAAAAGAAGAACGAAAGTAATAACTACAATTTTTTTCATATCCAATATAAATTCACTTTTTAATCATACGTCAACCAACTTATTGAAAACTTTCATATTCTCCGAAAAAGTTTTGAATTTCCTGATCAAATGCTTTAAGCACTTCGCAGTCAAATGTAATAATTTATAATTTCGCTTCACTGAAGAATTCAATAAATTTTCGCGTAAACTGCAAGAAATAAATTAGCGTACGACATACTTGCGAAGAGTCTAAGAATTTAATACGCGAGTGTCTCACGTACAACCATTTATTCTCATCGTTTAGTTTCATCCGAAAAATGAGCTATAAAGGTGCAGCAGCCTTACCAACGATGCATACTTCAAGAACAAGACGAAGATGAAGAACACATACGTGTGCGCATATAGGTATTGCATTTACATGGCAATTTCCCAGCATGATGCGCGTCTAATATGCAGTCTATTTCGGTATGCAACGAAAATAAAGTACAAAGATGCAACTTGAGGCACACTTCATATGTCCTTCGCGCACATACACCGCGCGCATGAATAAAATCTACAAACACAGCCAAACATATCTAAGATGATCGCCTTGTAAATAGGACTTTAATATCTCGCATACGCGCCGTAAGTAGTCGTCGACTCTATTTATCATCCTTAGAGTTTGTTTTTCAGCAAAAAGTCGTCGAAAAATGTGAAATTGAAGAGATTGCTCCCCTGCTTTGTGCGCCAAGAAAAATGATGAAATGACACACAAAACATGCGCGCAACATGAAGAGGAACAAACAACAAACTCGTCATCTTATCGCATAGGAAGAGCGGCAGAAAACTCCTTCCGTTCATGCAACAATGCTGAAAGGATGCGTTTGGATGAGCTCCATATGCGTGCGCGTATTTTTAGTTTATGAAATACTAGCGGTAGATGAATGCTCGTCCCAAATCTTAAATCAAAAAAGTTAATTTGAGCCCCTTTTAAACGGCCTTTAAAATGGTCGTATTAATAACTTCCCTCGAAAAAATCTACACGACGAAGATGTAAAGCAGCAAGCAAATAGAGCTTTTAAGGCTGGAGATTTTTTACTTTCAATATTTAATGTTCGCATTTTGGTTAAGATCAATTTCAAAGCGGTTGAAATGATTTATACGATAATGAATACACATCTTCTTTTTGAAGTTTAGAGAACATCTCAAGCAATCTCCAAGATTATCCAAATTCTGTACACAAATTATTTGTTGATTCTCTAAATACGCCACCCCCACCTCTGAGATGGAACCAACTATGACAAATACAGGTACTAATAATACTGAATGTTGATGCGCAAATAAAACACATCAAACTTGGCATAATACGAGTAATGTACATAGAGGAAAATCCAATACGGTAAGCAAATAAAACCAACACTCGCAATCATCCCTCCCACAGGTATCCAAACAAGGAGCATCTAAAGACTTCTCCATAGTTATTAGTTGGACGCGCCGTTTCGAGTATGTTTGTTTGCTTAATAAACCAACACGCGAGTTTGATATTCGCTTGCTTATAATTGCCTTTATTACGCGCACCCGTGTAATTCTTCAGGATGCGAGTGACGTATGTGTAAATGGCGCAAATAGAGACGAATATTCAATTAGCTTAGTTATCTACGCGTACAAGAACGCGAGTTACGTAGTTTGCAAGTTGCGGGCGGATTGCGTTCAAATAGCACGAAATGTTTTGGCGTGCGCACTACTGTAGGTGCAGATTCATGCAATGTAATATAATGTCATGTTGGTTTGCTCTAATTCCAGCTTCTTTGTGTTCTTAAATGCGGCGCTGCTATTTGCACGCGCATGCAACTTCGGCAAGCAGCTAGCTCACCGAGCGAAACATCTAATGCGTATGCAAATATGTATAGAACATTGCATTACATCTCAGTCGCTCATTCATGGCAGGCGTGCCAAGTGGGGAATGCACTAATTTCAATTTAAATACAACGACAACCCTTTGCCTTCTCAAAATGCACAGCATTCAAGCCAGCTAAATCACCACAATACGCACATTCACAATCTGCGCACAAACGCTTTAAAGTAAAATTTCAATGGCTTTTATTAAATTCAAAAATTAAACTCTGAAATATTCGTTGGCATAAAATTTGAGTTGATCTTGCTAAACCTACTTTGCAAAATGACATAGAAAATTCTAATCATTCCATTGTTTCATAATAAATTGATTGGCAATTTATTTCAAGATTATAACAAACATCCGCAGATTGAACGAACGAACGACAAACATAATCACCACAATGCGTGCTCTTTTGAAAATAAGCAAACACAAACAGAAATCCATGCGAAACAGCACGCAATGTTATGATACGCATTCTCTTGCGATTGAAGATTAAATATTAACATGTCATTAAAACCCATGCGCTGTAATCAAATGCTTGCCCTGGTGGTCTGCAGCGCGTTTAAATGAAACTTTGTTAAAGCTTTCCTGTAATTTCATTTCGCGGTACTTTTTCATCGAGTGTCAAAAACGCTGCGGCGAAATATTGCAGTCAGGACGGCAGCTACGTTCCTACTATTATTTCGTCTGGGGTGTAGCAGACCGTAGAATGCAATGTCCTTTTTTCCCCGGCTTGCTGCAGATTATTGTTTCAGCTTTGTTTATTTCTGTCACTTTGCTACCCCTCATTATTATTTCTTCATGTGTTCTATGCATTCACAATTTTTAGTTGCGAGTATAGTTACTTTGTCTCTGTCAATGATTAATAAACAGAGTGTCCTTCTAAATAAACTTTTCAACTTCTCACGCGCTTTTGAAGATCTTCAGCTGCCATTTACGGAATGTGAATGCGATTTTATTTAAAGATTACGATATTATAATTCAACACATTGCAGGTAATAATACGCGATGATTTGTTATTTGAAGACGGTACGTCTGTACCGTTGGCGGCATATTGCATTGCGCACAATATGAGCACACGTCGCGCTCGTTTGTATTCCGCAGCAGTGATTTAATCTGATACACGAAGCGGGGATGCGCATCATCTCGATCTCAATAATATAACGCACACGTAGTGCGCGTTGCACGTGCACAAATATGTTGCGCGCAAGGGAGCGGCATGCGCCCGTGCGACGATGCTGCTTCTGCCGCCGCCGCCGATCTGTTATCGCGGCAGACGCTCGTGTCGTTTTCCTCGATTTTGCGTCGTCTGTAACTATAACTAATGTCGCCTCATAGGCTGTGCGCGAAAATATAAGAAGTGCACGCATACCGCATGACAATGAGCTGCTTCATTCTTATCTATTTTTACTACGCTCATAATGCAATTGTCTACTTCATGACATTTTTATAAGTCTTTTAATTTCATCTCCGCTTAAATTGTATTATCAAATGAGATACTTAATTTATTGACAATTAGTAAGTAACAATACAATTCGCAAATGATGAAAAACTAAATGAATATGTTTTGACTCAACTTTTCACACTTTGGTATTATTTTCGCCGATATTGTGTTTTATCTCGTTTAATTCCATCTTTGCGTAAATTATATTATCAAATGAGATACTTAATTTATTAATAAATAGTAGGTAGAAGTAGCAACAAAGGGGTTGGTTAGTTGAATACGTAACAGTGACACATAAATATTGGCTGAAATATTCAATGTGGTACCATAATCAGAGCGAAATTATTCATGAAGCTGTCGCTAGTGTCGCTCGAGTACGGCGTTGTCGTTAAACTTGGCTAAAGTTCATATTGTTTATACGCTTTCCACCCGCATGGCGCGATGTTTGAGCACGAGAGAGAAATGACATGTTCGCTAGTTGAATCATTTAGTTGGCTGCAAAGCCGAGACGCGAACGAACGTACGAACGAATATGTAATTCATGAAGGCATTACTCCATTACAAGAAATCTCCATTATGCTCTCTCGCCTCTCGCCATCGCCACCGTGTACATCAACGGTCGGCGTGCATAATAAACGCTATTTGAATATTGCTATAACCAACTAATACCGGACTAATTCACTCAATGTCGAGTGTGTCGCCTGTATTCATAAAGTGTGATAATAGTCGAGGAGATATTACTACCCCTCTTCCAAAATCAATTTACTGGCCTTGTTATTTCAATTCCGTATTGTGTTATACATTTCCGATCGATTACCTCTAAATGCTTCCGGTCTTTGACGAACAGTATCTAATTGCTTAATTAATTTGCATTTCTAATATGTATATGGAATTTTTCCACAACATATTTTCCATTCACTCAATTATTGTCTATTTTCACTTTTAGTCTTAACTATTTCCGCATTACGACCAAGAGTCAAGGGCACATTATATCAATGTCCAGAAAACCGCCCCTTTCGGGATACTCATAGTCTTAAGGATGATTTAAATCGCAATTGCCAGCAAGGGTGGTGCTTGTTCTAACAAGAGAGCTGCAAGTCTCGCCGCCGTTCATCGAAGTCTGCGGACGAGCAGCACTCTTGGACTTACGATGAGCGCCTTTATTACAGGTTATTACAGTAGTATTTTCAGCTTATGCGTCGTTACAGCCGACAATAAGCGCACCAAGCAGCGATGAAATAAAGCGTCATTCTCGTTGTCATTCGCGTGTATGCGCTCTCTCCATATGAGTTCCCACAAATCATCGATGCATTAAAAGATGCATTCACTGTCAGTTTTTCATTTAATTAAAAAAATTCCCAATATAAACTCGCAAAAATACCTAAATTTTGAAACACGCAAAAACATGAAACTAAACGCAAGACGAGAACAACTAATGCGAAACATGTCTTTGAAACATTGTTGAAGGCATTTAGCATGTTCCTGCTGGATGCGTACAATTGTTAGTGTGCAATGGTACACGTGAAGAATGCACGTGCACACGAAAGGGCGGCGGCGGTGGAGGTAAAATACAATTAGATTTCTCCAGTAAAACCAGAACTACAAAACGGTGAAATGGAGTGAAATTGCTAACGGCGAATTTCGCTACGTGCATAACAATGCACTGCTATTAATTACAACTTTAGATTAATGTTAATACCGAGTGCAACTTTGGCCTTTCTTAGCAAGTGCTCACTCTTCATTCCCATATTCTCAACCTTAGGAAGAAATTATTTCATATATATTTTTCGTCCACGAGTGTTTAAAGGCAAAACATCACATTCAATTTCGAGCAAAATATATAGAGTTATTATTGAATTAGCGCCCCGGCGTGTTTCGCTTTTATTATATTCTCGGGGCGCAGAAATAATAGATAGAAATAGAATGACCAATGAAGGGTTTATATCCATCGACTATGTCTATCTTCGCAGCGTGGAACAGAACAGTGAGTCTATTCGTTTTCGTCCGAGTTGGGATGTGCAAATCGAATTACTGCCGCATTTCCCGAACACCCGCCGCGTCCACGGTGGCAGCAGCGGTGGCGGCGGCAACTCGCGTGCTCGACTGAAACGAAACGAATGCCCTTGGGAGCTGTCAAAAGCCCACACGCGCGTTCGCGCACGTCATGTTTATCCGCAGCGATGCTGAGTATGACGGAGGCGGCAAGAGTTACACACATGACGTGTCTATATAAAGACAAAATACGTATTGGGCTGGCAATTTGTAAAATGCGAAAAACGCGTTTTATAATGGATTTATAAAATAATAACTCAATTATTCAAATGCGCCGCTAAATTATTTATAGGTAGCAGTCGATTATGGCATGAAAACTATTTCCAATTTCAATTAAATTTTATTGAAATCAATCAATAAACTTTATTAGCATTCCATCCGCATATTTATTCATTTCGCTACGGTTAATAATATGCGATATAGCTATGTATATATTTATTTATACGTATATGAAATAATTTTTCCCATTTGCTTTCGTATTTATTCAACTCTCCAATTCATTGTGTTCGCACTCATTCAGTGCGGCACACGTTTTATTATAATCTGACGTTTCATTATGCTATTTTATTATGATTCTCCCTCAAAATGCCGGCCGCGCGCTATTATTCTATAACTGCGAATATCCGCGAGCGCGCATTTATACTGTAGAGTTAAAGAGTTTCTATTTTGATACCGAATGAAAGCAGTATGATGATTGAGCGCGAAATGAATGCAAATAATGATGGACGCGGGGCAAAAATTGAAACTACTTGCGATATTTACTGATTAAATACGTCAAATGCCAAACGCGTATATTTAAATAAAGCGCAAATAAATGGAATTTTTACACTATACGATGATATTATAAAAAATACGGGATTTAATTAAATACGGCTACAGTTAGTTTGATGCTGACATTTCAATCCTTTCGTCCTTTATCCTTCGGCCGGTCAAACAATGCAATTCGCGAATGATGAAAAACTAAATGAAATTTTTTTCCCTCTACTTTTCACACTTTGGGATTATTTTCGCCGATATTGTGTTTTGCTGTAAATATTTTTAAAAGTGCAGAAAATCCACGAAATGTCCATTTTGCGGGTGGGTTTTTTGCTTTTTCCGGCTGGTCGTAAAGTAGATTAACTTTTTGTCAGATTAGTTAACGTAAATTGTCAAAGTCACGACTCAATTAAGCCTATAAAGTCTTCACGTTCGCGAGCGTTGTTGCTTCGTTTTCGCTTTGAACGAAAATAAAATAACTAATTAAGTAAATAGTCGCGTCGTCTAGCCTGCAGTCGGCTAGGCGGAGTGCTTCTTTAAATTATAGAAACATGTCGTGTGCCCTGCGCGCTCGAGAAAAACGAAACGAATTCCTTAATTGGCGACGCAATGGCAACAACGTGACGCTGTCGTTGCACACGACGAAGCAGAGGAAGAAGAAGAAGACACACCACGCCAAGCAACTTTCCGCAACAATCTTTCGCATTCTGCGCTCGTTCTTCAGCTCATTCTTCTTCCCGTATAGTTTCCAAAAACTTTCCGATTTGTTTTGTTCTCGCAGCTGCAATAACGTTTGACATCTTTTGCTAATTGGATTTATTAGTTAAATAAAATTCCCTTTTCCCGCTACGCAATAATCAACACGAAAAAAGAAAACGTGGAACTACAATTTCAATTTGACGCCGATATTCGAAAAATACTAAAGTCAAGTGACTATTTCTTGGTTTATCATTTATGTATGTCACGCAAAGCTGTTATTCTTTTGGATGTTAAGACCTCAAGCTGGAAGCGCAAAGTGTACGAGCATTTCTATTTCCTATTCTCGACTCGTAGTACAAAGAGCGGCAGCGGCGGCGGCGACAACAGGAGAGAACTTCGAATTTGGCGAAAAGCAAAGATATCAAAGCGCGGGCGTCGAGCACACATACTAAAATTTGCATCGCAAAGACGTGTGCGGCGGTGAGCGTGGGTCAAAGAAGACGAAGTGCTGTTGCCGCTCCAGCTCCCGCTACGGCTTTTAACAATCATACCAGTGCGCAACACAACGTTCAAGATTTTCGGGTGAAGAGAGCGGATAGCACGTATTGTTAGTGATATCGACATTCAGGACGACTAGATAACCTCGCGAATACTGAAGAACCAATACCGAAAATGTGTTTACGAAAACGAAAATCTTTTCATAGAAATAGCAATTTTAAAACTATTGAAAATAATCTGCACTTACGCAAAATTATCCATTGTTCAATATAAAGAAATTGAACATTCTACGTACCTGAAATCAAAGAAAAAATTCATTAATACTATATAACATTCCAAATTTAAACGAGACAAATTTTGGCTAAAGTTAGAATAGTTTCTATTCTAATTACATGTGCTTGCAGTCAAGCACAAAAGGTAACCGCATATACAGAGAACAAAATTTGCGTTCTGTGAATGAGAAGACGACAGCAAAGGTAATACCTATGTGACGTATTTTAATATAGTAATTTCGGTTTTAATGGGACGCGTCTAAAACGAAATTAGAATTTAAATTAAAATGTAGATTTTCGACGCTGGAATTCGACGAAATGAATGAACGAACGAGCGCGGGCCCGTTTTCGATGCATGCAGCATTCATCGCATAGCAGGCGAAAGTGCCATCTTCTCAGCAGACGTCTGGACGACGGCGGCAGCGGCGGCGGCGCTTGTGCCGGAAAGTAAAAGCGGAGCTCTGCTGCCCCCAAAACGGCGTTGCGCTGCGCGGAAGGGCAATAAAATCATTGCAGGGGAAAACGACATTCGTTCGAGGCATATAAACCTGCAAACATGACATCGCCACCGACGAAAACGCTCTAATTATGTCTGCGGAATCCGCCGAATACCACCCTGCGACGCCACAATTACCGCCTCCACCACCAAGCTCACCACAATTGAAAGCCAAAATGTCTTTACATGCACCATTACCGTATTGTTTAAAACGAACAACTCGTCAATTGCACTATCAACATAATGCTTAAATTAAATCAACAGACGAAATCAATTTCTAGTTGTGCAAAGTCAGCATATTCCAAGTCTTTAATCCCTTTCAAAGCAAAGAAGCAATTGCGGAAACTTTGCAAACATTTTTATTTCAATTAAGTAAGCGTCAAAAAACCTTCAATGGAATTACGTGCGGTGCGCGTTTTGCGCTTTAATTACAATATCATGATGATATTAATTAAAAGGGCAAAGAGAAGCGATGTGAAAGGGCATTTTGCGTTGGAGAAAATATTAAATTAAACCTCAGTCGTTCACGTTCTGCCTCCCCTCAAACGATGATGATCGTTGGCACCGCACAAACAGACAGCATTCCTTGCGCTGAATCCAGATATGCGATTCTGGATGCACCACTCTACCGCGTTATCCTGCCTTCCCCCGTGCAACCGCACGATCCAAGACAGCTAAACCACTCTAGCGATGTCTCAACGAACTACGTTTCCTTATAATTCAGAGCATTACCACTAGGAGACTTCTTTCAAAATACAATTATCCTTAAATATTTAATACTGCAATAATAAATTGTCCTGCTCTCAATGTGATGTTGATTAATGATGGACACTTTTGTTAATGAGGCGCGCGTGAATTGTTTCATGGTCGAAAATTGAAAAATGCAAAGCGCCCAACAAAATATAATAAATCGCATCGATGTAATCACATGCAAGATCGGCATAAATGCGTTAGCCGACTGCATATGTCAAAATAGTCCAGGCCCTTCTCGGTATTTTTTATTCGTACGCACGCTTGCATACAATCAGCTCATTTGGCGACTATTACCATTAGTGTGTACATTCAAGTGATATGCTGCCACGCGAGAATTACAAGTTTACCCCAACGCTGAAAGGGTGGATAAAGCAATGCAGCTATGACAAAGTACTCGTCGCATTTTTCGTTTCGGTGTAATGTTCAAACTTCTTGTGATCATTAATTTTCAGTGTCAAGTAATACAATAAAAATTATTCACTAATTAATGCACTTTTCAAGTAAAATTTTGACACATAATTGACAAAAGCACCAAAGCACAGAGTCAAGTTTCAATTTATAGTACATTTAAAGTACATTTGCGTCCACATAGTGGGGACCATTACGCGAAATCCTATTCAAATCGAGCAGAATTGCAACAGTTCCGTAGACAAATTGCGCATCTGGCTCGTACGTCACGTACGATTGCAATGCAGCAGCCGAAAGCGGTGACTGCGGAGGCAGCAGGACTGTTGCCGACGGTGGCTTCGAAACTGCGAGTAGGTCATTATGCATGTCCGAGGAATATGCCCTAATCAAATGACCAGACATTACGACGTAATTGTCGCTCTCGCCAGCAATTCACTTGTCGCATGAACGCCTCTCACTTGCATTGTCTCTCAACGCGTGAAATACAAAGCACAAGCAATGTGTAAATAAAAGCAGCACCTCAATTTATAGTAAATCAATGCCGTTTTACCACCAAGAACCAAAAGTCAATGGCATTTTTATAGCAGGGAGTGAATTTTTTGCACATTAATATATCGTGCAGTCAATTTAATCTCATTTTTATTACTGAGTGCGCATAAAAGAATAGAGAGGTGTGTCCAAAGTTTTACTGATTAATAATAAATCAAAAATTAATCACAAAATTCCAATAATTTGCCAGGTATAACCGCAAAAGTTATTTCAAAACTTATTTTCTCCGCCAACTAAAAAAATCCGAGCGGTCAACCACATTTGGCAAAAAAAGCTTCGTGACCCGTCTAAAAAATCCACCTGGGTGATTTTTCAACAAAACGAAACACGTCGTCTGAAAATACCTTGGCATTCAAAGCAAAAAAAAACGAACGCATGCAATCGCCGATAGTTTATTTCATACATATTTTCTGCGCGTTTCATTACCATGCACGTTGGTGGTGTTTGTTCGTGAAATGCGATTGCGCTCGAAAGGATCATATGTCACCAGTCAGCGGTTTCTTATCCGCGGCGTGCGCCCGCCGGGTACATCGAGTGCCCACTGGCACAACATCAATTACTATGCGAATGCCCCCCTTTACTCGTATGCGTACGACAGAGGGCATTAAAATTAGTCCACTCTATTGTGCGTGTATGTGGTGTTATATCGCCGCCCCTGAACCGCCGCCGTGCCACGCCATGGTCGAGACGAAGTCGTTATCGTTCTGATGTTGGTGTCGGTGATAAGATACACGCGTGCCCCCCGACCAGGGTGCGTTTTGCTTCATGCCCCGCCGCCAATGATGGATGATCGCCGCGCTATTACCATTGCAACCACGCAGTTTGTGTTTAATGCGCGTTTAACAATCGTCAAGCTCATTGCTGTTTACATTTATTCTCTTTTCCAAAACTTTGATAGCAATCAACTAGTTGAAAAAATCTTCGCATCAAATTTTAATGAATTAAACCAACTACGCCACTTTGAATGAAATGAAGTAAATTTAATATGCATACTCTAATTAAACAGATACACCCCTTGAGTAACCCTTACCCAAGCCAACATATTGCAGGCTCCCCATTAGTTAGACTTGCATACTAAGAAGAGGTGCCCTTTTGCGCATCGGAATTGCCAGTTAAGAATTGGACACATTTGGTCCACTCGCAGTTACACACTCGATGCACCCGTGTTCTTTGTCGTCAAATACTGCATGATTTAAACCCCCGACGAACCGCGAACATTGCTGTTGTTAAAGCCAATTTAAATGTATAGAATTACCAGTGCATCACTCACCCCTCTTCTCGCATTTTAGTTTAGTTTCGCGATTGCGAGCCCCGTTATCTTGTCAGCAGCCCTCTGGGTACTCGGGCTTAACGAACTTATAAGTTATTTCTCATCGGGGACGCAGCACTCTGTCGTCGCTACTGCCTCACAGACAGGAGCCGCTTAAGATTTTGTTTAATTTCATTCAATTAATCTACCGATTAAGAAGCAATTCGCAAAAATTCACATTAAATTTGCACGGGTTTCAAGTGCGAAAAAGGGGCACTTAATATTTATGCATGAATCCCAACTTGAGAGATTTGTTTACGTCGTTCGAAATTTATCATTATTGCACCTTGCGGAGTACTTTATCATCCCTTTACACTGAACACTGCAGTAGGAATAAACCCTACAAATAAAGAATGTCCCTGACTTATGCGAAAAGTAATTTTGCCAAAAAACAAAATTTTAATTATATTCTCATAGTAGCCACGGTAACAGGAAGAAACAAGTCGCTAGCTAATAACTTAAATTTCCAATTAAATAATGCAAATTACAAAATTCATAAAAAATCGTCAGAATAACTACAAAACGCACCAAAGTAATAAAAATACCCATAATAACATTATACCGCATTGTTGTGAGAGTGTAATCTTAATTTCTATCTTGCACGTGCATGAGAACTGTATGTTTCTCTAATATTTGCAAATATTAATTGCATTTTTCAAATACCGCGCGCGCGTGTTATCAGCGATGAGATGAAAATAGTTGCACGTGAATTCGCCGAATGACATATTCGAATCGTTGCACGCCCTTCGCGCTTAATTACATGCGAACGCGCATAAAATCATCATATTTTTCTTTTGCATCGCATGCAATCAGCCCGACTAAATGTACGAATATTTTATTCATATTCGTATATGCAAGCGCGTATACCATCACGACACGGATCCCCGTTATGTTGCGTTTCTCTTCCGCGTTCAGCGTTTCCTTTTTCTTTGTTTCGCCCGCCAAAGGTAAATAATTCAGTCTCTTGCGCTCATTCAGCTATTTTTTTTGTTTTGTTCCTCAGTGTGACAAATGTCATGCGAGTTGCGTGTTCCTTCGAATGAACGAAGCATAGGGTTGAGAAACAACGTGTGTGGTCCGCGCATTTTTACCTAAAGCGTGTGACATTTTATTTAAGGGTGTGTACGCACACTTTAATATATTGCTTATCGATGTTCACACTCGCAGGGTTGGATTTAATTAATACAAATTCAACATATCCTACTTCTTACTCGATTGCTGCAAGAAAATAATTTCACATATTAACTGGTGAAGGAATTATTTAAATTATTATTGTTATTCAGTTTTCGAGTACAACACTGAATAATGATAAACTTTTAAGGGCATACACGATATGCGCATTCACATCAAAACTGATTTTTATGTGAATATCTTGTTGCTGCTGGCTGAATACGCGTTAAAGCCTTTTTCGATTTATCAATGCATTTCGTTCGTGTTGTTTCTTTTCGTCTCTCTTTTTTTGACCATTTTTAGTGTCGTTTTACACGACGCACGCGTCTTGATTGCATTTTATAGCACTTTTATTCGATTTTAATTGAAGTGCCTTGTTTGTTTAATATAATTTACGACCTTGATTAAAATAATTCGGCCGTAATTTTCACACTTGACCCTAAAACACACATTACTCTTGTGTTCTCCTGCTCTGTTCCTTATCCACTTTAATTACTTACGTCACACGAAATAAGAAAAAGAGTTTCTTATTGAAGAAACTTGGAAACTTCGGTTTGAGAATTTTAAATTTTAAAAGACTTGCTGTAAATTGAGAGAAGAAATGCAATACTCTTGAGTTAAACAATTTCCAAGTCTGCACAACTTTATAAAAAAAACAACAACAACAAGTGTGAGAATGTGTAAAAAGGTTTAACAGGAAAGTTGCGGGCGGCGAGAAAAAGAGCAAAAGAGAGACGTGCGCATCAACAAAAATGCGTGTAAAGTTTCAGCACATTTCCAAACTCGTAAAAGCTTCATCTATTTAACGACGTTTACGAAAATATTCCGCCCGAAATTTTGTTCGGCGTTGAAGCAGCGAGTGTGAAAACACACCGAATTTTAAAGAAGCTCGCTGGTTCGCGTGCCCGCCCTTCAGTCATCAGCACACGCAGTAAATGAAATTTAACGAGCTCTCTCTCGCCAAACGCGAGAAAAATGCGCAGCTATCAATTACACGACGCAAAGTGTTGCACGATGATGCACAACATAACTCGGCATATACACGCAGGTTAACAACAACACACCCACAACGGCCGAGTGAGTACAATATTAAATGTAAACACTTCGTTCGTAATTCTTGCCTATAAAATGCGCCAATGTTTGTGCAAATTTTAACCGAATTTCTCACTGCTCTTCCTAAAATAACAGCTCGTAAAAAATGTAAATGTAATTACATATTATATATTTTGCAATTTCACATTTTACAAAATTTAATTAATATTCCGCGTTTAAACGAAAACAAATATTAATTTTATATCCAACACTCTAGTGAGCTGTAAATTCGACATTATTCTTCAGTTATTCCAAGCTATTTCTATGTATGCACTGTAATGTATGCAAATAATGTCAACGGATTAGGTAAATAAAGCAGCAAAAGCATTAGAGAAGTAAGTGAGCAAGTTTTACTATGAGAAGACATTTGCATTGCATTCCAGTTATTTTTCAAGCGATTGCAGCGCGCATGTTATATGCGTGTACGAGGAATAAAATAAATATGATACTCGCGATATTACGAATTGTAAAGTAGTTACGCCGCCGTTTTGTCGTCGTTTTACAGTCGTATTCCGCGAATAGATAAACACGAATATTGCTTATACAATTTGCAATTGCACGATGATGCTTCACAAATGCATTCCTGCATATTATGCGCTAGCATATTATACCTAGATGCACTCTTTTACCACATTCGCGTATATAAATTCGATTTTTACAATGCGCACTGAGCGCTGTTATTGTGACTTTTTATGGCGCATTTGCATTCGCAAATGATTTCGAATGATTGCGCCGCACCGCCATACTCCAACCTCTTTCGCGTATTCGCGAATGTTTGATGCTCATTTTACGAGCCAAGCACGAAATTATACCGAATTACTTTTTGTATAGTTTCTGGATATACAACAAGTAAACATGTTATTAAACTTGTTTCACAGCAACTTCGTTTAGGTCAAATGTTATCAAAGTAAGAAATTTCCGTCGCAAAAATTCCGAAAGCGGAAAACTGATTTCAAAAGTTAACTACCCTCCGGGTAAATATAAAACAAGTGTAAAACATGGAGAATTAACACTCTAACTAATGAATAAGTCTTGTTTATCTATCCTGCATAGTGATAAAACACGTCTATGTTGACTTTACGTCTTAGCAAGCAAACTTTGGTGTTTTCATTGGAAATATTGAATCGTCATCATAGGTTAGGGCTGCTGTCTTGGGGTTCTCAATGTTTGCATATAGGGTGCTGTTAAATATCAAGCGCAACATGTCACAATTAAATACCAACTTTTCCATTAGCGACGCGCCGCCCTTCCCCCAAGTTGCTAGCATTCAAAGGTATTTACATTCGCTGATTCTCTGCTAGTTTTCAGACGCAATCTAATCCGTTGACGAATTCCGAGCGCAGCAATCTAATCTTTGCGCGGCACTGTGACGCGTTGAATTGCTTGCGCATTAATGCAGATATGCTGATCGAACGGCCACGTTCACGTCCATCCCCGTCATCTTAGAGGGTGACTTCTTTACAATACTCTTCACTACTCCCCTGACTTAAATGACGTCTTCATGCGCCTGTTATAATCAATGTCGATGCACGCATCATCAATCTCAAGATGCCCTGACGTATATTCTTTTGTGCGTTTGACAAATGCATTTTCATTTTTCTTTTTACGAGTTTTGCCTCGAATTAAGAAGTCGATAGTTAATTTTTCATTTTTCAATCACCCCCAACGCGCACTTGACGAAACCAACTTATAGTTGGTATGAATGAATAGTGAATGCACTTAATTTAAGACTGCGCCACAAAGGAAATCACTACGCGCGAGGCGTTGAAAAGAAACTAATAAATTATCGTTGCGCCGCCCGCGAAGGATTAAAAAACTGAAGCATGCCGCCTACGAAATTTCAAAGGCACGCACAACGCACCCCACGAGGTCGTCAGTGTATTATAAAGATTGTAAAGAGTGCAGCGCGCGCCTTAAGGGTGCTTAATGGCATAGTGGAAGGTATTTTATAATGGGGATAAGATTACTAAAAGATTTTCCCACTTTGCTGCATCGGGCGACAGCAGCGCACTTTATCATCGCCTTGAACCGCCAAAGCTTTAAAGGTGAACTTTGCCAAGCGTGTGCAAGTGTGCTATAAAAGGTTAAAAGAACCAAAAACTGAGGAAGGGATTGCAGATGCAATTACCGCCATCCAGAGAGCACATGCACCGCGTATTGATAGATGGCTTCCGGTTACGTGAATAGCTCACTTTTCCAACTTTAATTTTCTCAACTTCAGACGTGTTGACATTTTTGATTATAAAATCAATGGATCCATTCGTTTATGAAAATTATCATGATTAGTTAGCATTTCTTTTATTGCAAGTACCTTTCCCATCTAAAATTTTGCATGGGATCCTCATGAGTAATCTTAAGACTCATCTGCCAAAAGAAAACGTACCTCATTTTTTGGTGGCTTGTTTTACATGTGATTGAAGTATTAGGGGGTGGGTAAACGCGTCACTGATGGCGCAAAGCCATCAAGCATCGAGAAGAGTTATTAGACGCGCGTTTGACACATGGGGTGTCGAAGGGGCGCGCGAATGACTTTAAAAAATGAGTTTACAAACACGCAGCAGCCCGTCCGCGTTATTAGTGAATGTGCATGTTTCGTTGTCGGCTGCCTGAAAAACTCGTGTCACTGAAAGGGTGACTAGACTAGACTATAAAGCGGAAAAGCTATATCAACGCCTTTGGCATTCCGTTGGCATCCGTATATTCCAATGTATTTTTAACCCACGTACTGTTTTGTTACATTAAACAGAAATGCGCAAGAAGTCCCATCTTAAAAATCACCTTTTTCCATGAACCAAATTGAATTGAATAACGTAATTCCTTTCGCAAAAAAATTTAATTCATCTACACGCGCACGGTTCAAGTCGTCTTAATTAAATCCAAACATCTAATCCACTTTTATTCGTTCTCAGAAACAAACGAGAAGCAAAACAACAAACACGGTAGTCGAGTCGTTATTGTGACTAATATGCAAGATAGGGCTGCAATGCGAATGTGGGCAGCGCACAACTTTTGCTCGGCTGGTCTGGTTGTTGTTGTTGTTGTTGCTGCTGCTGCACGTTTAGCGGGGCGAAGCAGCAATCGTAAAATTAATTAAAATGAGTTCGGTTTAAGGCCGTAACGCATGCAATGCTGTAAATGTCATCTTATACACCTCGTAAAACACACGGTCGCGTTCGGCGCGCCGCGCTGCCAAGATTTATACGATTATTTGTTGAAATTGCACATAAAATTTGTTCCATTGGGCGTTTATTGCGCGAGCGAGTTTGTTGCCCGCGTCGCAATGTCAAAAACTATCTGTTTGCCGCCGCATTCGGAAAGAATAAACACCAGTAGTGAAAAATACAACAAACCGGACGACAGCCACGTAAACTTTTCTCTCAATCATTCGTGTTGCAAGACAGTAAAGCGAATACCATAAAAATTGAACTGTCACTTTTGTTCGTTTGCCAATGATTACAAATAACGACAAACGTTCAAGTTTTATTTGCTTGCCGTCTTGGCCCAGCTATAAATAAACGTGAAAAAATCAATTGCCTTTCGCTATTTATGTGCTCATCTTCATTAAAATACACTTTAAACCAGTTTGCGCGGCGGCGCATGGTAAACAAATTGTTTATGCAATTATAGAGTGCAAGTTAATGGCATTGGACCAATGACAAAAACTTACAACCACACAAAACAGCAGCAGAATTCCAATAATGTACGCCGTATGCAAGCGGCGGATATAAAATTTAAATTCCTCGTTTCCAATTATCGAAAATTACTCTCGGGTCTCTCTCTCTCTCTCTCTTGCTCTGTCTCTGCGGCGTGGTAAAATGCAATTTCGTAAATATAAATACAAATACCAAACTTTGCACTTACGTTATGAATGCTTTTAATTCTATTAATATTAAACCGAATGAAAAATATTTCTCTACTGGCAATATTTAAAAATATGCATATCATTTATAGATCGCTTGATTTGTTTAATTGAGGTAGCATTCAGTGCTTTTTACCGTTGTGTGTAAATTAAATTTCATTTCGTTTACTTTCGCATTCCACTCGCAAGTCCGCTGGCAATTTAATTCAATTTAATTTGAATTAATGCTCAAGTGAAAGACATGTTTCAGGTGGAAATTGGCTGAAATCGACGTGCGCGTAAAATCACTGCACATAAGCGCTAAAGATGCAATAAACATTCATCAATGTATCGAAGAAAAATGTTCGATTCAATCGGTACGCAGGCTCCAGTAATCTTGGAATGCTCGCAGCAATTTCAAGAAATTCCTAATACAGAAGCCTCCAGTAAATCAAAAATCCACATGAGTCTTCCCAATGCAATAGCACTTCACCCTGTATTCTTTATAAATGCATAACTGCAATGCAAATTATTAGAACAATGGACGATATTTCATTTTGTAACAATTTAATTTCAGTGCTGATTTTATTACAGTTGTAAACATATTCTTCGTCTTCTTTCTCCTCTTCACCGGTTTCTTAAAAAGTGATCTTTGACTTCTTGAAATTCGTATACCGTTTTGCATTTGTTCTTCATATTCAGTTCATACGTAATATAATCTCGCAATAATTATGTATAACGGTGCCACTTCGCTTTATATCCCCGCACGTTATTTATGATCGCGCAAAATGAACCAAAAAGATTGTGATCGATCTCGATGATCACTCATCGTGCATTTTTGCTCTTCGTATTCCCAACCAAAAACCCGACCACTATAATAAGCGGTTGTTTCGAACGAAAAATTCTTTTGTAGTTGCATCAACGAAACGTATGATTCATTAATCAAACGCACTTAAGCAAACTTTTGACTTCCTTGTTAACCACATGTTTCGCACTAGGAATTAATTTGTAAACCACGAAAGCTACTCCACTCTTATCAAAGAAATCAAAGAATAATCGACGAAATTCGATCAAAGCCTCCAAAGAAAAGTGATTGACATTATCAATAACTATCAATTGAACGCAATAAGAAGCTCAATTCTTCGACCAACGGATGCACTCCGGCAATTCAAACGACATATCCGCTTGTTACGCCGCGATAAGAATTAATTTTTTGTGCCATTCGGCGATCAATCAATCGATTGAGCCAGCGCGCGCGCACACAATCATATTAAACGATTTCTTATCACGCACCTTTTACGGGCATGCTCTGCGCGCAAATAAAAGAAATAATTAATTACGTACGTGCACATCATTTCGCAATCGTACATGCGACGACTATAAAGCAACATTTAGCTGTCACTTCGTTGCATATAAATAATGATTGCGTACATTTCGCGGCGCAGCACGCACTAATCCAACATCCCATCAACGCGCACAACAAGAAACAAAATAAACAATAAGCCAGACCGTTCGACTCGTGAATTTATAAGCGACATGCGCGCTTTTCGCGTCTTACATGGGATGCAATAAGCTCTCGCGAATCATGCGCCTCTCCTCTTTTTTTCGCGCAGCGTTTATCGCACGCCGGACCGCAGGATGTTTATTGCAATTTAATAAATTGTGGCCGCAATAATCGTTTGTCTTTTCGACCGTTTATACATAAACTCGGCTCTCTTCGCTCGTAAAAAAATTCAATTTAAAAGGATGCTGCTATAAAATATATTTTATTCGAATAAACACGGCGCGTGTCTTATGCTTCATTAACTCGCTTTCCTCGTGCTAAATCTACCATGACACTGTGTACAACAATGTAGCATTAAACTTTTGATTTAATTGTAAAAAATCGAAAAAGTTTCGCCCAAATCTCAATAAATTTTTGCAAGAGTAATCTAGTAGCAAATTCTTCCGCTAATTGATTATTCAGTACCACACAAACATTTTTAAACGTCAACTCAACGATTGAACATAAATAAGAAATATTTTCAATTTCGTATGCAAAACGTTTGACGTCCCACGCACAGAAATAATATACACATCAAGACATCGATTGCGATTTATTACGGAGCGGCGCATTTATCATTCGTTTAAATTATGCATAGGAAATTATGCGAAATGCAACCAACAACGAGTTGAGAAAATCGCGCACCGACCGACTAGCAACTTGATTGTCACTCGAGGCGCGCCGCAAAGTCTTAATTAATAATGCGTGGCAAAACGGCCCCGACTAATTGATAATTGAATACGAACAACACGAATGAATGATTTTCTGTATTTGTTTCGACCACAATAATAGATTGCCGACGATAAATCAACGTCTCGAAATTATTTCCAGCTTAAAAGCGCCGTGGCGTTAAAAGGACTGAAATAGAGTTTATGAACTTTTGACACACACTTTATTCGTAGAAGCAATTCCGCTAAACGTTTCGCGCAATTTGCATGTCCGCATCGACATTATTTTTAATTGCATAATAAGAGCGACCGCTGCACCACACCACTCTGCTGGCTGCTGCTGTGAAGAAACATTTACATTTTCGCGCACGGCTTTAATCAGCATAAATAACAACAACGGACGCTCAATACGAAAATAATTAATGATTTAATTACGTGCTACTTGCACGCGAAGAGCCAATTGCCGAATGCACCCTGCGAGCGCGCGTTTAATTATTTCTTTTTTTTTGCAAAATTGCACTTGCACACTAAAGAAGATTCAGTCAATCGGTAAGTAAGGTAACGGGGATTCGATAAACTGGTTTTTCAGGCGGCACGTTTCGGTTGTATTTTTGTTTTCGATTTTCGCACTCGGCGTTTGCGTTGATTGCGCATGAAAGCGCGCGATGATTTTGCAAAGTCGATTTCAATCAGTTCATCATCATCGAGCGCCTTTATTGCCTGTTCGGTAGAGGCGCGCACAACGCGGTGAAATCTCATACCAGCTTGGTCAATTTCCAGAGATTATGTCGAATGATTTCGTTTTTAAATGCAATTCGACTGCTGCGTTTTTATCTTTATTGCGAATGAGATAAAATTAATGCTGAAATTATAAACGTTAATAACTGTTAATCGTACGACTTGCAACTTTGCAAATAATATTCTCCCTTTCAAATTTGTGATCCGTATTATTTATAAATAAATTGTATTTATTTGAAACACAGAGTTAATTTGCATTGTGTAAAGTGTTGAGGATGATGAAACGTAAGCGCATTGATAATCCAGTGCTAGCAATCGACGATAAGTGCTTGAAATAATAATGATAAGCACGATTGAATGCCGGCAGCAAACAACAAAAGCTCAGTATTCAATAATACGTGCACGGCTCACCCTATTAATGATTCAAATGCAAATTGCAACTGACGCTTCCCCAATCATAAATAAATTTCATTCCGATGATTGCACCCCATGCAAGATAAAAAATCCTCAGCTCACACGAAAATAAAAATTAACGCAAAAGTTCAATGAAAGGATAATGCAATTCCAATGAGCATGTAAATGCACCTATGGGAGGCGGCAAAATTAACATAATTACACACACGACGACTGCAAACATACGAGCCGTGTCTGATGACAGACAATTACTGTGTACAATGAGCATAATTGAACCTTTCCTCGCCGCTGATTGATTTAATCGGCTGTTGACTAACGATCGAGTTGTTGTGATAAATTTAGACATTTGTTTCGATCAGGAAATGTTAATTACACTTCGAACAAAACGAAATTATTTCACGATAATAAAAAAAACAAATTTATCATTCTCTGTGAAAATTTAGTATCTGAGTTATTATTCATTATTTAATTCATCGATAAAATATTAATATGCTCTTTAAAAATATCATAACGTAATAAAATTGGAAAACGTTTTATACCCGTGGCGTTTAAACTTTTATATCCACTTTACCGGTGAAAATTTGCGATATCGATAGCTCGTTGGCCGTAATAAAATTAAATGGGTGACAAAACATTGCGAATCGAGCGAAACGTGCGTTTTATGCGTGTGACATTAAATCGCCCACGTCTTGCCTTTACGCGCGCATCAGGCTGCTGCCATATAATCGAATAATGCGTTTGCGCTTAATGCCTTCCTTCGGTTGCTTTTGCCGCTGAGCTTAAATGCATAAGCGTATAATATAATTACATCCGGAAGTAAACGTTTATGTTACCATTTTACCTATGAATTCAATCCTCATTTCATTTTTCATTTGTTCTGCCATCCGTGCTTTCAAAATTGCTTTATACAAATTCAAACAGAGAATTTCAACTATTTACTTTGAATAATCGGTAATGTGAACTCAATATAACCCGTCACTAAAATCAATTGGCTCTACGCATTTAACATTATTTTTCTACGAATAATCTTCGTCTCAAAAATTTCTTCGAAAAATGACTCAACCTATTAACCATCTGCAGCCTGTGACTCAAAGTTACGTCTCCTAATGGATTATGCAAGAAACGAATGACATTTATAGATCAATTTGTAGACGAGATAAAACGAGAGAGTAATTTATAAGTCTATTAGAAATTTGGACAGGCAATATTACTTAACAGCGTACTCAAAATTAATTATACCGTCTATTTAAATATGCTGCTTATTTCATTTTTAATAATTTATTGCTCGCATTGCCAAATGAACTAAAATAGCAAAACGAACATTTTAATTAACTTTAATTAAAACGTGAATTAAACCAAATCAGCTACCTCGAACCCAAATATTTAAATAGCAAATGCACGTACACGCTCATTCGTTCATTACGAATTCTATCAAGTTGGGAGCCGAATTCATCAGCACATAATTTGTTAACGCGTAGAGCAGTCGGGCATAGTGAACGAAAAAAATGAGCAAACGTACAAATCGAAGCCTGCCTGCCCTGCTGTGTGTGAGATTGTAATATTCATGGATATGTAAATATTATTTTTACGTGTAAATATCCACAGTATGGATACTAATTAAATTATGCTTTTTATGGTTTGGTTACGTTTGCTTTGAGAATTTACATAGGCGTAGCTATTATACCAACGGAATTATTTAAAGTCTTTGGTCACTTGCATTTCCTCAGTGCATTTGCATCTCAATGCACGGAGAAAAGATTCTGAATGAGCGGTGAGCTCTTCTAATTGAATTATTATTGTAAAATGTTTATTATTCTCGAACGCATCGGCCCGAATGCATCTTTCGCGTGGGCGTTCTTCATGTCCGATAAGGAATTTCACGCGTGTTAATTCATCGTGTGTCTTCTCCCTTCTTCTCGTTCCACGCACGGTTCGTACTCGCGCGTGCATATTATTTCTTCTTTCGTGATGACGAAGAAGAAGGCAGGAAGACGAACATGTTGTAGATATTAGCTTGACGCTTAATGCGTGTAGTTATTAATTTTCGTATGTTAATACG
This sequence comes from Anaulacaspis nigra, assembly GCA_030264675.1. NCBI lineage: Eukaryota > Metazoa > Arthropoda > Insecta > Coleoptera > Staphylinidae > Anaulacaspis > Anaulacaspis nigra. The sequence continues at coordinate 278,416 of JARJDV010001736.1, forward strand.
GACGTAATAACATTTTTTCTTTAAGTGCATCGCGTATATCATTGTTATACATGGTGTTTTCAACTTATCGACTTTTTCCTCTCAATATTCAAACAATTCAATTTTTATGTTCATATTGTAAGCAATAATATTATTCTTTCTTTTGTCATCTATTGTCCCTGTATAAAATTGAGATATTCTATGGGAAATAGCTAGCTGTATGCCGATAACGTGTGGAAGAGTTTCGCTTGGGATAAGAAGAAACCGTAACGTGAAAACGATCGGTTCTAGTGGTGATTGTTGTACAATAAGTTATCACGATTGCGCCGTTTCTCACAATTAGTATTCGCCGTATTCGCATCGTGAGGTGTTACCAATTGAACTGTACTTATGCTTGTAAAGTATGAGCATGTTTCTTAAACATGTTACCATGGTGAAAATACATGTTTTATGCGAATGTAATACGATGAATTATTCGAACGTGTTTAAAAAGTTACATCCTTCCAATCTCTCAATACTCTTAAATTTTAAACAAGTATTTGAAAAATTATTACGAATTCTTTTCCATCACATTTTTCAATTTATTGTAAAGCACATAATAATTTAAACTTTTCAAAACTTTTGCATGACATAAAAGTGAAAAACACTCTTCTTCATTCTTCATGTTTTCTTACGCTCGACTGATTTAAACGACAAGCACCAGAAGCCCTATAGACCACTGTTGTTACGCGCACGCATCTCGGTGTAAACAACAGAAGAAGAACACGACAAACAACCGAACGCGATGTGAAAAGTAAGCCATTCTACATTGTTAAATATCCTTGCGTGTCTCCCTAATTCACGAAAAACGAAAAAAAAGACTAAGGCATGTAATGCGACTATAAAAAATAAAATATTCCCACAGTTCTAACAGGCACCACTAATAATTTTAAAGTGTATCAATGCTCGTTAAAGCAAATCACCTCTGACATTCCGCATTGCAATGAATTGCACTGTCTGTCAATAAGCCAACTATTCGTAACTTATGAACCAGGAAACCGAAAGCTAAACCACATTCAAAACTATTAAGAGTATAATTTTATAGCATAAAATATTCAACTAAAAAAATCTCTGTTTACCATCAATACATGTTATCAATCTTCTCCTCAAAAGCCTAAAACGTCTACTTCAATATGTTTTCCAGCAATTCTCATCATAGTAGTAATTATTCTCAAGCATTGTACTTAGATGTAAACGCTTTGTATATTTATTACAAACGTGTCGTGCAAATTGTAAAACGAAAAAGGCGGCTCTTGCAATTTGCTTCTCTCACCACATGGCAGCGTTCGCCATAAATTAATGATATATTCGCGGATTGCATTATATATTGGCATCATTTAGCTGCCACAACGCTGTCATTCGGACACGTATCGTGTGCGATTACAATTCGCCAAACAAGAACAGCAATTGTACCGCAAATGCGAAATGGAAAACCGAAATGCGCGCATGCCACAACAAAATGCACAACTCTAGCCGACTCTCTTTTTAATGGCCTAATATATTCGCGAGTCAATTAAAACGTTAATAAATTACAGCGGGGCGCGTGTCGCTTATAAATAAATAATTCCACAAATGCAAAAAACTGCGTAAAAAACACATACGAATTAAATTTAAATTAATTAAGCACTTATAGTCCAATCGTAATTGCTAATTAAATTCCAGATAAATCATGAGCTGCATTAAATTCGCGATCGGCGCGCAAAAGTGATTTGATTTTCTGCATGCGTAATCAAGAATTGCAAATTCATGTACGTAATACACAAGTACATCAGATTGATATCAACTATTATGGTTAATATTTATCGACATGTCGTAGCCAGCAGTACGCACTCAATATTCACATCGGCAGCCTCGCTTTTCCATGTTTATTAATTACTTTATTAAAAACTAATCTCCTGTTGTTGCTTAGTTTATCGCGCTCTCTCGATGCATAAAGTGCTTATCTTAATTGCGATCGGCGATTTGCCATTGAACGCGACATTATTTCGCGTTATTAATTCGCATGAAATTATCAATCGCCGGACTTTGATGTTAAGTCAGTCGCGCGTGCGCAACGCTATGAATATTAATTGCAATCGATAATTAATTACTTATTTCTCGGCTCCTTCTATGGCATTGTGCCCTCTTTGATTTCTTGCGTAATTTGTCTGCAATCTTGCAAAATATTCCCGGTCCGTAATCAATGAAATTAATTTTAAAATTTATGTGTTTGTCTGCCTTTTTCGAAAGTTTTCGTATATGGATTTAAGTGATAATTTAGCGTTTTACAAGCTTTTACCCATATCGGAAAGAATAAAACAAACATCTCGTAAAAATCGACATAAATTAGCGATTTGCATACGCAAGTGACTTTGAGTATTATCAACACTCAACTCGCAAGAATGCATTTGTAATGCAATGCTAATATTTCATCTCTTACGCAAGTGACGAATAAATATTTGTATTAAATAAACACTCACGTGTCTATCTGTCCCTGCTGATTACTCTGGTGTTTGCGCTAAAGTTAGTTTTGCATTAACTTGATACACAAATAAATATCAATTTACCATGTAAATAATGACTTAATAATAAATTGTAGCTTGTCATTACACTTGTAATAAATATCAACGTCTAATAAAAACGTACGTCTGAAGGTCTTGTCTTAATGCAACTTTACTTTCTTAGCGCCGCTCGTTTGTGAATTAATTATGAACATTTTATTAGACATTAACTCACGTTGACATTTTAATTTCTCGAAACCAAGATTATGATGAAAACGGTGGCGCCATCAAGGATAATAACAGTAGCGCTTTCAATTTTTATTTTATCAAGTGTTTAAAGATCTTACGCTTAGTGCTTGCTGCTTGCATGCTAATGAAAGACACATATTCTTAGGTGATAAATCAGACAAAACCCGAAACACTTCCTCAAACGCAACTACTCTGCTCGTCCTTTGAAGTCTGACCGCAAAGCGCGCGTTAATTCAATCCCAAGTGCGCGCACTGGAGAATTAACGAAAAGTGTCCATCAACAAGCAGAGTGCGCACCCACAAGCCTTACCTAATTAGACTGAAAGACAAATAGCCGAGTCCTGTGTGCGCGTTAAGTAATTGAACTCTGTTTACGCATGTGAGGCAAATACATGCAAAAAGGATAATAAAAAAGTTGAGTTGTAAAACTCACCTTGCGAAAAATGCTGCAGCCGCTGAAGCTTGTGCGTAACTCCCTGGAATCCCATTGACAGCAAAGGTGTACTTCGTCTCCTGGTAGACTCCGAAAACACTTTCCTCCCGTGCGATAAAGCACTGATTAACACTATTTGCGTGATGATTATGATGATGCGGAAAGTTGACCGCGGGTGGCGGTTTCGTGGCGCGTTGTTGTTCGTTCGCGTAAATGCGACCAGCGGCTAGCTGTTTACCGACAGTTGCAGCGGGAGCGGCGTACTTGCGGTTCTCGTGCATGATTGTGGCACGCGACGCGACGACTTTCGCGCCAACGGCGGTGGCGGTGGCGGAAGACGCGCGCGGATGTTGTTGTTGTTGATGCTGCGGTTGCGGAGGCGGTGGATGATGCGGCGTTGGCGTACAACTGTGTCGCGTGTTGCGCCGTTGAGCAGCGCCGCTTGACTGCGCTCCGGATGATTGTGGTGGGCACGTCGACGTAGTCGCGCCGCCAGCACCAACTCCGCGATGACTTCTTGAGCGGCACGCGCTCGCTGCACCAGCAGGCACAGCGGCAGTCGCCGATGTTGTCGTAGTCACGACGGCGACGTGCGCCGGCTCCCACTCCACCTGATGATGATGATGGTGGAGCTGCTGCTGTTGCTGCTGATGGTGATAATGGTGATGATGTTGCTTCTGATGCGACAAATTGTGATTGTAATGCGCGTTCAAGTTGCGTTCTGACGGACATTTATAATCGTTGCTTCGTATAAGGCTCATATCAATCTGAAACAATAATTTACCCATACTCGTTAAAAATTTATATTCTTCAGAAATTGCAAAGAAAAAATGATGGTCGAATACGAGAAAAATAAACTGTAGATTTTTTATCCATTAAAGACATAAAACTTGAATAAATGAAATTTGAGAAAACAAATGGAAAGCAGGAGAAAAATGAAATTAATGCATCGAAAAACAGAGGCGCGAGAGAAAATCGAGAAATCCTGGAAAAACTCTTGCTCATCGCGGCAATTCGAGTGTTGTAGAACGTCGCTCGACAACGTCGATCCATTAGCGTAGTTGGGCAATAAATCACGTTTCTAATTGAATCAAAACAACAAAAATTGCTGCAACTGCGACGGAAATTGAGGGAATTAGTCGCCCTCCTGCAAAACGCGGAGATGAACACAATTCACATTCACTGTCCTTCCGCTATCCAAAAAGAGAAATAAAAGTTTCAAAATTTAAAATATGAGGCGAAAGAATGCATTGTTGACTTTTTGTCTTTATTCCCTTGCTCTCCCCCTTTTCCTATAGCTAATAATAAAATAAGTTAAAGACTCGTACGCATCACAAGTAAATATTGAACAAGTACACAGCAGTATGTAGATAGTTGTATTTGCTTATCCTGCGCGAACAATGCACAAATCGCATTTTTTTCCGGTTGCTTTCCAGCGTGTACGTTCATTCGTTCGTTGGTTCGTTCGTTCATTACTTTCTCCCTCTGTATTTGCATGCGGCTTATTTACACTTGCCGCCAATGTTTGAGCCGCCGACGACTTCGAAATATATGTATGTCATCCAGGAGCGATGAAACAACAAGTGCGCGGCATAGCACCCGAGGTAGTCGCAGTCTCATAAACAGTACTTTTGCGCGGGTGGTTGCTGCACAGGATGCATCCGCAAAGCAAGAGTCAAACAGAACACGGTATGGGGAGGCATACAGAACAGGCCTTCCACGGAATTGACGCAACATTGAGCAAACAACCGCAACACGGTGGCGATGGCGGTGGCGCTCTGTGCAAACACAACATTCATGTGAATGCGGACGCGGACGTGAAGAGTGAATGGATGCGTAGAGTAAAACGTCACTGATACTGTCATTCTGCTTGTTCGCTCTCGTTATGTACGAGTGTGTAAATAATACAAGTATTTTTTCAACAGAAAATATACGACTAGTGAATGAGTACGGATAAAAGCATATTTAAGCATGAATTATTCCAATACCGGAAGCGAGAAATTTATTTAATTTTCAATGGGAGTAATTTATGAAAAAAAGTCACTCAATTCACAGTCAATAAACAAATAATTTTTTACAGGTAAAATAAGCATTCAGTTGGCTGATTTAGTTAGCAACTGAGAGCATTGTTGTATGCAAGTTTTATGGTTGACTTAACAAGAAAATTGCATCTTTATTATTCAAAACGCGTCGAACCCATTTTCTCAATTTTCCCGCATCCAAAATTCATCTCAGTTACTCACGCGAGTTGCGCGCTCAAGCTTCTACTCTTTTCTACCCTTACAACATTTTTTGCGTCCACTTTCGTCCTCTATCGCTTTCCCATTTGATCGCTCGTCTCTTTTTCTGCGTCAAGCTCGACTCTCACGCATAACAAGGAGAAGTATAAATAGGGCATAAATAAAATCAATCGGCTCACAGTCCTTCTCTGTGCCCTGCCATTTTACATTTTCAACTTTGTATATTGCATTATACGACTGGACATATGTTACGCAATATTTTTATGGATAAAAGTTTCCCAATACGCTTTTCGAATTTGAATTTGAAATGCGTGCTAGCGATAAGAAACAAATGGAAATGTGAAAAAACTCAAAATTCTTTTTGCAGTTTTTATAAAACTTGAAGGCAAGTTAAAGCCCGAAATTCAATATCAACTTTTATTTAATAATTTCATTCGAAAAGCGGAATAAAACTAACGATTATTTTATTGAATGAAAAATTCGTCGTGTCCAAAAATAAATCACAGCCGATAAATAAATTTCAATGAATTGCTGTGACAAAGAAAAGGGTCAGCATACATGACACCGATGTAAATAAATTAATTTAAAGCGTAATTCATTCAAGTGACATTACAATGGATGCGAACGCACAACCTAATCGCACACGGCTGCCTCTCAATGCAGCTTCAATTAAATTACATTAAAATCGTTCGTTTCGAATAGTTTTAGTTAGTTAATTCAATCGGGTTTTATCTCTGTCTATCGTTTTTTAACACTAAAAAATACAAATGCAATTTATAAAGCGATAATCGAGGATGAGTTTCAATCAACTGCGTGGCGCACTCATTGACGTTACTGCGAGATAACGCTGTATAGGATTTCGCATTTCTGAATTTAGCGCGGGGGTGGAAAAGTGCTGCGTGATGTGCAATAAATCAATGCCCTTTACGTACGTTCTTGAGGGACGCATGTGGGGACGTTGGCGGCCTGCTCAAGTGGGGGGTGGAGACTGATAGAAAAGTGAAAATTAAATAAGGTGTTGCTAAATAAGTCCCGGGGCGCAATCAAATCGAATGTAAGTACTCAACGAAAATTATACTCAAGTTAAAGGGGTGGTAAACCACATAGAAATTATTAAATTCAAAATATCTTCTAAACTCTTAATGATTTTAACTCCAAGGTCAACTCGTAAAATTCCTCAAAAACATCTAAAAGTGCAGTGCAACTACTATTTAATTGCAATGATTTTTCACCCTTTTAGTTGTTAAAACTACTCTCAGCTTTCAACTTTTTATCAAGAGTTTAATTACTAAAATGCAATGACTTGGAATATCTTTGCGTTGATGAACGCAGGGCGAACATCTAGCGAAGAAGCAAGCATAATCATAAAAGAGATTTACAACGCATCAGCAGTGTCTTCTCTTCACTTTGTTATTACTTACTTGCTGCAGTTGCATGCGTGCATGCAGCGGGCGCAAGTTATATATCAGTCGCGATGTTGTTGTTTTCGGGATGCGAGTGCAAATGCGAAATGAGGTTGTTGATATGTCTGGCTGGCTATGGCTGTGGCTGTGGCTGGCTCTCTGCATCGGCGTGCATTGCATGGTGCGCATCATCAACAAGCCGACGAACGATCGTCAGACAAGCCGTAAAATCTGTAATTGCTGCTTAAAAAGCCAAAGAAATTGCTTCACACTTAACGCCACCATGTGCCACTGTATGCGAGCCGCGACTAATAATTCCCGGATGGGAACCTACATACGCGCCCATCGTATGAAAATGCACCATCATTTTACGCCTCGACAAATACGTACTCAAATATGAAATGCACTTAAAAATTATATCCACTTTATAACAAGAACTGCAATTACGTTTAAATAAAACTCACGTTTTTTGCGTCTAAAATATCTATTTATTTTTTCGCGCCCCTGATGATTAACTATCGCGTTATGGCGTTTTCAACAAGTAACAAGTGCGAATAGAGTGAAAAAATGTGTTCGACGTGCAATAAATGGAAAAGCGAGAATGTGTCGCACAGCAATCGAAGAAAAATGGTAATTTGTGCTGCGTTTCCCGTTCGCATTGTATTGGAAATCGAGGAGTGCGTCAGTAAGTGCTATGATTAGATGGGCGCCGCGACGCATTCGACCGAGCGAAATGGCCCATTGAGCACTTAGCGTCTAACCTTGAAGACGACAACGCAATGCATCATGTGTCTTATTTCTCCTTTATTTTTCGCTTTTCCTAATGCACCAAGAACGGGGGGGATTGGGATATAAAATGGTAGGGCGGTTTTGCAAACCAGGACCCCCTCATGGTCACTTAATGACGCTTATAGGAAAGTCGTTAAGATCAGACACATTGCCCATTTATAAATATGACTCACGTCATGTCGACAAAAGCCAGAAATCTACCAATAAATATCCCACTTTAAGAACGAATTAACCAATTTAGAAATCATGAAATTTTTATAAACGAATAGAGAAGAACCTTCAAAACCCCCCGAAATTTTATCGCTTGAAAGTCGTAAAAAATCGTAGAAAATCCAGGAGGAAAAAATAAAGACTAAGCAAATCTTTGAATTTCTAACAACTCTGACTCGTAAAAACTACATATGATCAGTGTGGTGGATGCTTTATCAATTTCTGTACGGCACCCTCGTAAATTTTACATTTTTTGGGTGCACGCGAGTGTTTTCCTTCAATTCAGTTTACCACCGGCCGTAAACTCTCGGGGGCGGGAGCGCAAAGGTATAGGTTATGGTCGTTATGATTCGGCAGCGCATTTCGATTTAAATTTTGCTTACAAAGTCAACGTAATCCGTTTAGACATTGTGAATATCTGCTACGCGCATTTATACCAAGTGTACCCACCAAATTCCAGCACTCGCTGCCCTACACCTTTTCCGTATTACTATTTCAAGTATCATCCCTCAACTCTCCTCCCTGAATAACGCAATGTAGCATAGCGTAAAGAAATTGATGTTTCGGAATGGAAATAATGTACGTGTATATGAGCATTGCGTTCTCTTCGTCTCCCCCTTGCAAAAATAACACAAACTGCGCTCAACTTTCAAAAAACTCTTTGGTTTTTCTGCTAGTTTTTCCAAGTCGAGGGGATGTAGTGCAATATGCGTGCTCATTTTTGCAAAACAGAAGCTTTTCTAGGCGTATGTTCACGCAAACTTTTGTTTTTATAATTACGACATTATCTACGAGGTCATAAAAATATTTTCAGCCGCACGGCACCAAAGTTTTTCCACTCGTGAAAATGGAAAATTCAATGGTATTTTGCATAATCGTATAATCTATTATTCATGACCATTTGGCACACGCGTAAATACCGGATAAACGTGGAAAATACTACAATAAAATATTTTCGTAACATTTTTCCCGACAAAAATGCATGACAATAATGACGATAAGAAAATTCCTGTTTGTGACACCTTCCAAAAACGTAGAGTGCAGATTTGCAAAGAGAGATTAAGAAAACCGGAAGCGTAATAATTTGTTCCATCAGCCACACGCGTTGACAGGATGGATCCACTGATTGCGGGGAGATAAGCAACAATTTTTGGCCGATGTACGCGCTCCCCTCACCAAATACAGGTCTGTATTAAACAAATATATTCCCCACGCATACAACTACTACGCACCATCCAAAAGCTAGAGTGCACCACTGATAAATTGATAGCCGCACACATTAGCGAGCGGCCACCGCTGAATCTGAATCTGTGTTCGTTCGATTGCAGAACGGTTATTGCAATCGCACATCGCGTCGTCATCGTAAAGTTGCGCACCGCATGCGAGGGGTGGCACTTGACTCACTTTGGCGCGCTTCCGCCGAGAGCGGTAAACCATCGACGTCGGCGACGATGGCGGCTAAAAAGGGGGCTGTAGTTGGAGCCCCTCGGCGCACGTATTTCCCGTCGCCAGCGTCGCCGCCGTTAATCGCTTCATTCCGATTCCTAACCTCTATCAACGTGCACGCGTCAGCCATAAATTCCGGCAAGCAGATGAGATTTTACTCATTTTCGGGCGGCTTCGCAAAAAACATAAATGATGTCTCATTGAATTTCCCCCCAAAAAATCTACATCCCTCACTTGCCAACGTCTTCGGCGTCGCCCACAAATCGAAATGAACGTCAACTATTTGTACTTACTTAAATTTTAGTTTTTGCTAAAATCATTTCAATTAATTTCAGCGCGCTGCCTTTGACTTGCTATCCTATTTTCCAGCTTATTGAGCTTCAATCCCCCCCTTGCGTTCGGGTGCATGGTGCGCATAAACAACCCATCAGCGATCGCGAACAAAAGTTGTATGATTAAAGAACAGAATGTGCAATGTCACTCTTTTGCACACTGCTTTTGTACTTTGATGAGGTTGGCCAGCTCTTTGCTTGCCTCGATGCTTAGACAAGTTTCCCATCAGCGTGGAATAACATACAACTCCGCAAATGTGACTCGGCATCTGTTTGATTTACTTCCCAAACAAACAATATGTTAATAGTTTCCACTACCACATGCCCAAAATATCAACTATAAACTTAATTTCAACCCCCCGCATTCACAAAGTAGAAAATCCCTCAGATTAAACTGGAAGAAATTAAATCTCAATTTTCACATATTTCAAGCCGGAAAAGGACATCAAACACTATCGAATTCAAAAACAACGTGTATATCAAAGTTTGTTACCGGATTGCACGTTCGATTCATGTTTCCTTTTGTTTGAACTTTTCTACTTTGTACATTCATCCACAATATGCATCACCTAAGCGCGCGTTGTGTTTGTACACGAAGATAATTGAAAAGCATCCAGATAAATGCCGGCGCATTGGAAACACACTAGGTGCTCCCCGGCTTAAATCAACATAAGCAAGCAAGGTGCACGCGCCGCGGCATGCTTACGATGCACACCACGTCGCCGTCGAACAACACACATGTGTTCACCTGAAGCATGTGAAAGTTGCTGTTGTTTGTTTGTGAAGCGCGCTGATTGATTATCGATTTTGTTATATTAGCTCAACGCGCTGGCACCCAACGGACGCGTATGTGTGTACTTAATCCGCGTCTTTTTGTCCACTTTTTAGTCGCGACACGAGTACAATGGGTTTAATGCTAAGCGGATAAAGTTGACGTACAGCGCAATGATTAAAGACAAATATTGGCTGCGTACATTATAAGCGAATGGCTAATAAATGCGATAATCGCGCGTGCCCAACGAATGACACTGTGGTGTTACGAGGAACGTTTTGCAATAATAGAGTCGTTAGAAGTCATGTAGCTTCATCATGTGTCATTTTCCGTTCGGTATTGTTTCAAACTACTGCCGACTGGAAAACAATCAGCGGATGAAGAATTAATGCATCGAAATAGCGACAATTCCAATACCAAGTGTTTCATCTTCAAGTCTAAAACTTCCAAGTTTCCCAACTCCCATCATCTTATTGCAGGAACCATCAAAATTCGAGACATTTCCTAGTTTCATTCAATCCCTCACCAACCGTCAAAACGTACAAGAAACTTTAGCAAAATCATTTCGGGACACTTGGTGTAGATGCAATCAACTGGTAGTTACTCACATGAATTACGATTGTGCATATTATAAATTATAATTGAATTATAATGCGTGCGCCGTGCAATGCATCAGTGGCTTCGGCATTATACTCATTATTCTCTCAATACGTATTAATCAAATCAAGTAGCACACAATTGTACATATTCAAGTAGCGCAATAATAGAATAGAAACCAAAGCACAACGCCTTCAAACCGCATTATTTCAATGCGTGCGATCAATAAACGCAAAAGTGAGCAAATAGGTATTATCTATTCAGTAGTCACCTTATTCGTAATTACAAAGCCTATTAATAATTTAATGCCCGCTCTAAATAAGGCGCGAGCAAATTCCGTATTTTAATTATTGATTACGCAGATGAGGCGAGAATGTAATTTGAACAAACTCGTTATAAACTCATTAAACGTATAAGAAATAAATCATCTGCATCGATTGCTCAAAACTTTGGCGAATTTTGCATGAACCACTTTAAGGGGAGCACTTGTTAAAGTTGAGCGAATATGATTTCATTTCCTTGCTCATTTCACTTTTACTATTCATGCAAGTCTCGTTTCGCCCAGCGCTGTCCCCCATTTCTAATTACGACATCACACTCGACGAAATTTCCTTTTCTTTCGTAATAAAATGCGCAATTCGATTGACGCAAAGACACCGCCTCTCGAAATTAAATCGCGTGACATTATCATATACCGCATGCAAATGAGGCGGCGGTCAAATGATAAAAAAACGTAAAATATGAATGCATTTGACAAATTATTTTCTCTCGCCCGCTTTGACTGCGAGAAAAAAAATGCAACGCAGGCCGCACGAAGACGGCATGAATAATTAATATCCAATTTGTATAATTAATGGCCATTAGCAATTAATTTAATAATCCGCAAATTAATGCCGAGTGCATATGCATAGTTATAGTGTGTGCGAATTATATGAACTTTATGCCGGTCTGGAAATGAATTCATTGCGCGATGCGCGTCTTGAATCCCCGAGGCTTTGCTTTAATTACGAAGTAAATGCCCCGCGATAATAAAAGAATGTTTTCTGGGAAGGCAGCCGCCCCTTCGCCGCCCCCCAAACGGTTAATACGTGCGCGCCTCGCACGCCGCCGGTGTACTAATTATAAGGACGCGCGTCGTCTCGCTGCTAATGCCTCCACTGCCGCCGCCGTCGACGTGCAGTGTTGGCTTCGCGCTCATAAATATTTACGAGTATTATGAGTATTATAAGTTAATTCGCCTTTTTTCTTTTCATCTCTCTTTCACGCCACCTTCGCGCGCTTAAGCCGAGCGAGAAACTTAATACACTTGAAAGCCACTTTGTGCAAATTCATAAAGTGAGCGAATAAATGCAATTGAATATTTCATATTCGCGCTAGGCTTAATTGAATCTAACGGCAACTAATTGCTTTTATATTATTTTTTTATCGTCGTGAAATTAATGAATTTTCAATTATCTCGTAATAAGAAGTTAATTCGCAATCGTCTTAATTCATTTTAAAAATTGAAATCCCAAGAAAATTCAGATGATTGATAGGTGTATATTTTTCATGCCACAATAGCAGCAAGTGAAAAAGCGGTGCAATAACACGCATAAATCCCTAACTAATCCCGATTCGTACTTATTGCGCATCGATACGCGAAGAAATATTGCGTTGAAAGCACGAAATGCTGCAAGTTGGGTGCGTCGTTCGCACTCATTGCATCAAAACGCTGTGACACTAAGCGTGATTGATAGCAGCGCGTTGATAGCGAGGAGAAAATGCGGCATTAGCCGTCGAATGATGGGCAATGATTGAATTAAAGACGTCTTGCGCTTTGTACGTGCCTTGCACGTGGATTCATTCGTCTTATTTCCTCCTGGTACGTTCGCTTTCGTCCAGACGTAGGTATTTAGAGCTTAGCATTGGCGACGAGACACGCAGCAAAACGATGAGCAAACACGAACAAAAACGCGAATTAACCTAAGCTGGCCGGTTGCAAATAAAGATAAGTGATGTCCACCTTGCTAGAAAATACTAAAAGTTTAACATCCTCTATCAACGAATAAATTCACTCAAGATGCATTGCACTTGTGTATTCCATTAAATAACAATGATAAGATAATGGAATTCGAGTTTGTGCCAGTTTTATATTAGATTTGGCGATATAAATGATCGAAAAGTCAATTTCGCCGCTGCGAATACGCGCTTGGAAAACTTATTCACTCAATTCCCCTACTGCATTCATCAATAACGCGCAACAATGTTAAATGTTGTTTTTCTCGGTTTTTGGGAAACGCGGGCGGTTGTGAGATGCCGGTGGCAGCATCATTTATAATCGAAAAAATTAAATATTCCCCTCCCTGTTTGCCCGAAATTATTTCGGCATTGTTGTTATGACCGCGCGTTGAAAGTGTACGGCATGAATTCAAATTCGAAACGCTATTGTACTGCTTCATATGATGAGCGCTTCGAATATTACAATAATTTATTACCATGTGATGCGCGTGACTTGTCCATTTCGAGATTCATTGCTGGTTTCAATACCAGGCACGCTCTGACAGTCATTAGACCGTTAAACGTTACAAATACGTTGATATCCCAACCGCAATAATGATCGTGTCATCGTACACGTTGAATGTGATGTGTGAGTGCTTGCACTTTGCAGAATCGCAATTCGGTCAAAACGATATCCAATGTCCTTGTAAAATATGCTAGATAACCATAGCAAATTCCTTGGTTGATTTATAATCTTGTTGAGTACAACATGGTTGAGCAAGTTGCAGCAAGCCGCAAGAAATATGAACATACAACAAACAATTGTTGTACAAACTCACCTTTGACATAAGCCTCGGATTGATCCATGCGGTTTTAACTTCGTTGTCCAGGACTTTATACGGCGTTTTCGCAATGAGCCTGTGCGTGGCTGAGGACGTATCGTGGGTGGCATTCTCAGGCACCAAGAGCAGCTCTTTACCTCTGCAAATCACAAGAAATGCACAAACGTTAGAAACAACGTGTGTACATTGCCCTCCAACTATGAGGAGGGCTTAGAGAGCACAAAGCATAACAAATCCCAACTAATTATACTAATTACAACGAATACTCTACGTAATGACCATGTGCGGACATAAATTACATGCTAATTATAAAATATTGTTATCGTTCTTTCAACTTGTTGGACCAAAACAATGCTGTAACTTTTTCCAAACTTTATCGCCATTTCCTCTCCAGCTCTAATTTTGGTGTAGTATCATCTTTGTTTCAAACATAACACATTCATCAGGTTCATACCAGAAAGCGAAATACCAAGGAACAGTAGAATATCATTAGTAATGCATCAATTCGTTTTATCAACGAGGATGAAATGCCAGCCATGAAATTGAGAAAAATCTCCAAGCGGAATAGGGACATATGCGTTGGACTAAATTTTATAAATATTTATGGGTCATTTTTACGTGTCATCGATAAGTAATGGCTCTGCGACGTAGAATGCCAAGCGTGTGAGCAATGCAGCATTTGTGTCTATAATAACACCCTGCCTGAATAGATTACAAGCTTGAACAAATCAAAATGCGTTCATGAATACGCGATCACCGGCCGAAGCCGCAGGGTAATGGCCTCTCGCTATAGAGAAGGGCATAAACATCTCATCGAAATCGGTCAGTGGTTCTTTGGCTTGGCTAAGCCTTCATCACACACACTCGAAGCATAAAGCTCGTAGTAAATCGCTGCAGTTGACAGCACTTTCTTCGTATCATTGCATATGCTATAAGTCATCCTATAGTATGACTATGAATAAGAATGTAATAAGTAAGTATCAGCTGTGAGCTGTGACTATATCGATGAAGCCATGTTTCACATTTGGCGGTTATGTTTATGATTGTAAGTCTGATTTATGGATCGATTGGCTATATCCATATATCCTCCATAACGCTGATTAAGACGTTAGATGCATTCCTAATGATATTCATACTAATCCAGTCACCATCATTTGCTCTCGACAGGCACAACAAAAAACAACATAGGTTAGAAAGCTGGGTTTTTCCCTGAAAGAATAATGGACTTAGCAATTTGCTGGAGCATGCAAGAGAAGCCCATTGGCTTGTCAAATATTGTATGATTAATAATGTTAACTCACTATACAAATACAATTAAGAGAAATTAAGCGACTTCCGCTATGGACAGGGTGGCATCGTGATTGTCTCTGGCTGCTTTTTCCTCTCATTTTTCTTATTAAACGCTTCGTCCAACGTGTGCAACCAAGCAGCACGAAGACTCTGCCAGAAGTCATGGGGCTTCCTCCTGCTTTGCGAGCACGAAGGCGTGCAGGAAGAGTAATGATAAAGCAAGGAGGAAGTGGCTGAAAGAAGCCAACAACCGCACCGGAATCCAGCGACCAAAACGGCGGCGTTGCATTCATTGTGGCTGGCAAGCCAAGGGAAACGAAGACGAAGGAGAGTACCAATAGGGATCCATGCAAGAAAGATGTTGCAATGCTAGAGAGTGCTTGGGGGATAAAACAATAAAACGATTTTAAATTTAAGTCACGTTTGAAGAATATGCTTGCTCCCGTTGTGCTATAAATCATGTCTCCGGACGCCAGCTCGTTGCTGAATTCCAAGTGTATTGTGAGTCAGCTGACATAGAGGATGCAAAAAATCATTTTGCACTGAACTTGGACTAAATGATGCTGTACAGTATGTATTGTAGAGTAATCATTGTAATTCGTAGTTCTTATATAGAATTCTAATACGATAGATTCGATAATAGTAACGATATTAGCGAGTTCAGAAGCATACATAATTAACTACATATGTTTAGCTAAATTTGCTGCGTTTTACGATATTAACAGACAATACAACATCAAATTACTTGATACTTTTGCTGTTAATTAGTATGGAACATAACAAATTCGATAATTACTACACTAAATTCACTAATAAATCATGCTGGTATCACTAACTACAATTTCACTTAACATAATATTGTTTAATGTCAATTTGTTCAGTCTATCCTAACGCCACTTCCGGGGAGTGTTTGAAATAAACTACCGACGCTGCGCCAATTCGAATCTGGCAATATATCAGTCACGAGTTATATAAAAATCTGACTCTTTTAACTAATTATTTCGCAATTGTACTCAGTGCATTCGATGCGAATATATCCATCCTCAAAATACATACATGGCACTACAAACTGCTAAACTACAAGACACTAAGTGATTAATCAGTGTTAATTGAAGTCAGCTATGTTGCTAAATCTCAGCATCACACATATTGTTAAAGTTCTAGATACTACATTCATGCAACACGCGAAGAGCTATTACAAAGCTATTACAATGAAAACAAAACAATAACCCAATAGTCCGCTATAAACTGCAACATGCACTCTGTGTGAACACCAAGCAGTATTTGGCGGTAAAATTTCCGTTGGTTCAAGACTACCAGCGCGCCCTCGCGAGTACGCGGCTGCTGTTCAAACCACTTGTTGAGGGCTGCTACCGAAGGAGTTTCTCAGAGGGCGCCAGACATCTCAAGCAGCAAAATTTTAAATACGAACTTCCAAAGTGATTAATCACGAGAGGAAATAAATGAATTTAAATACCAATTAAACGAAAATACCGAGTCGGCCACGTCGGAAAATTACATTTCTTCAACGCCTTGGCGTTATTCAGATTTATCGTCATATTTATACCAACAAATGAGGTATTCAGCTTCAAGAGAGCAGACGAATTAATGAATCGTCTTTGATAGTCGCATTTGCATTGAAATCTACAAATCTTCTGTGAATGCCAAAGCGGAACGCGCACGAGTTGTAATTAAAAAGCAGGGTGCGGATTGAATTAATGAAAAACGGACGCGACGAAATTAATTAGAAATATCTAAAGCCGAAAGAGTGTATGACGTTGGGTTGATGAATCCCTTCTGCGTATATCATTACGCAATAGAATTAATTTCATCGTTTATTATATGCCTTAATGAGTTTCATTTCATATTTAAATATTTATATATTTAAAGCTGTTTTCCAGTCGTAAATGAATGACTGAATGAATATATTAATATGTGGGATGATGTAATTATGAACATTTAATTACTGCTGTTTTTCTCTTCGCTGAAATCTGTTTTCAACAATTTGAAATAACGACATGTGATGCCTGAGAATATGTGGAGAAATAATTAGAGATTGCTTGTGCAACTTCAAACAAACATTCTGTCTGCTGGATATTTGTTGACAAATAAAATTCTCCGATTGCAGTGACGAAGAAAAGAACGTGGATCGTTAGTATCATTAATCAAGGCATGCAGCAAAGCAACAAGCTATCAAACAACGTCAAATTCAATTGCAGTCGGCAATAATAAGGCACCAACAATGAATGGATTCAATTGAATCGGATTCTTCAATTCGCTGCAGACGTGCACTTGCTTCTCATAAGATGATTTGTTGTTTCAGTCATTGATTTACTGAAAACCAAAGCATGCTGCTGCACAACGCAAGAATTGAACGAAAAATGTTGCGCTCTGATTGATACGCTTGACACTAATTGATTGGTGATTATTTATTCGCATTTTGTTATCGTTAATATAAGTTCTAATTAAATACAACGCGCACTAAAATCATGCTCGAACGCATGACTGCATTAATGGACTGCGTAATAATGAAATTGCTTTTGAATTGGATAATTAATTAATTGATAATTTCAATTTCAAACTTAACCATGTCATTAGTGCTCGTTGCGTTCAATGGTTAAATAATAATGCACAATGTAATCAATATATTAATGCGGCAGAAAAATAATTCATATGCTTAATTGATACCGAAAAGCAAAGCGGAAATTGCTTGTTGAAATGTTTATTATATGGCACTATCAGTCGTAAATGTTATATTATAAAAATCATCTTCCAAATTTTAAAAACTAGGGCGTAGCTATTACTCAAAAAACGGCTGAATTGATTATGAAAATTCAATTTGGAATGTATTCATGAAAATTTAAGGTACTAGAATCTATTAAAATATTTAAAACTTTAGGACACGTTTGAATTTGTATTAAATTCGGATGATTAATACTCAATGAATCGTAGTAGATTAAGTAAAATTTCGTTTAAAATACTTAAAATTGTTCTTCCAAGGGCTTTGACCAAGATCAGACATAGCAATCGTGATTCTTCATTAATTAGGTATCTTCCAGTAGTAATATCACGTTGACATAAGTTTGGTAGTCAATTTGAATATAAATATCATCACAACATTTATTAGCTGCAGTTTTTATTGATGTAAATAATTTTGTTAAAGAAAGACTAAGAGCTTGGAAAATGAATAATGCACAATGTAATCATTATTAATGCGGGTGAAAAATAATTCATGCGCTTGATTGAACTATACCGACTGGCAAAGCGGAAACTGCTTGTTGAAGTGTTTAATATATGAGCAGAAGGGCGGTGTGAGAGCAAATTGCAAATTGAATGGATCAAACCATCTAGGAATTTCTGACATAACCGAAACTGGAGTTGGAACTTTGGGCAGTCAGAGGAGCAACTTGGTAGTCGCATCGCATCGTCTTGTGCCCACAACCGAGAGTGGAGTAATCCACCAAAATGCAAATATGGCTTGTATCTACATATCGGGAGTGCACAGCAGAATTATATGCTGAAGAAAATATACGACTACAATTCGGCTTCTGCGACAGGGCACCGCAGCAATGTATGAATAGAGCACCGCGTTTAATATTTGGGTAACTCTGCGGTCTCGCGCAGTTTCCAACTCGATATTATAGTGTACACTCAACATGCGCACAAGTTGTGTTGTTCTTTCCGCCTCTGCATGACTGAAGAATCTGCACGCAAATAATGAACATTCGGCCAAATGCAATTAGTTTCATGGCTGATTACAAACTAGCAAATGGATCTTTATAAGGAACTGCAAATAATTCGCTGCAATATTGCATGAAATTAGCACTTAACTGCACTGCGCTATCGCGTCGCACGTGTGATGTAAACACGTTCGCAAATGGTCATGAAATCAAAGGCCCATTGAACATGAATTATTAAAAGCAGTCCTGCAAGTGCTTGCTGCATGTGTTCTACTGGGAAATAATGCATGCGCTTCGCTCGTTTCTATTAATGAAACTTTGAAGTTTCAAGTGCGCGCGCGCACACTTTTAATGTATTCCGGAAGTATTCAAGTGCGCGTTGTGAAAGTGTGTAGCAAATAAATTACACTCAATTATATTTCGCGGGGCTGGAATTTGACAATTGCGCATTTTTCGTTACAGATGCGCTGTTTATGCAAGGAGAGGCACAACGTTTACGAGCATGACTTCATCTAAAATGCGCAACGTGCGCGCATTAGCAATTTCTAAAGAACAACAACATCATGGCATTCGGACTACTCACTTGGACGTATTGTTATTATTAGCCGCCGGCATCGGCGTTGGTATTCTTGGAGGTAGGACGGGCACCGGCGTTCGTCTCTTGCCGGCGCTGGTCAAATGGCTTCGACGAAAATCCATTTCGCACTTTTTCTTCGTCGGCTTTGACGCGAGCGCGCACACCACTCGAGTATATTTTCAACTGCGTTCGTAATCCTTGCGATGCACGCGCCGAGAACAAAAGGGCCACTCGATGTTTTTCTGCACTGCACAACACACAACACTGCAGTAGTCAGTTTCTGCGGCTTGGATTGCTGCGCATCTGAAAGCAATGCAAGAACGAAACACATTAGCTGAGTCTTTGACTATTCGCAGTCGGGTTGAAAAAGAGCGTGCGATTGTTCTACGCCTATGAAGTACGGTCTCGTAGTTAATCCAACTTCAACTGCATTGTGGAATTAACTTTTCGCAAGTTTTAACGCAACCACTTGTAACTAGTTTTTAACTTTGTTCATTCTATTTGTTTATCATCTAATTAACTTTTAGTTACCCGTAGCAGCGCGCAGAAGAATAAAATAAAAGCGCAAGTTTTTTAGTACTCCGAGCGTCGCTCAACGCCAAAGCACTAAATGTGAAGTTTTATTGATACTTGACTTGAAGCTCTACACGGAATTAAACCCACATCAATATTAGTTTCTCATTGCGCATTGTTAGTGCTTATCAATAGAGACGTTTCAATTTGAAATGATCCACCACTTCACAGCATTGACATGCATGCCACACAGAGAGACAGACATTGAGGCGATGATAATACTACTCGAAATAGAGACATTGTGTCTAATTCGCTTGAATTACCAATTGTACTCTGTGCTCACTTAAAAGCTTGTAATAAATTGAACTAATGTGATGTACGCCCAAACATGAAAGACTAGAATACTAATTCATAATCGGAAGCAACGTAGAATTAGTAATCCCTGTATGAACACAGTCACTGATTAATTAATTGCTCGTGATAAATGCTAATGGCAACGAGAACTTGACAAGCATGTGTTGAATTGAAAGGCGGAACAATGCGGTATTGTGAAAAAATAACAGGCAACAGCGAGCAATAGAGAAAGAAAGGTCACTTTAAGTAGATAACGTCCTATTATAACATTTCAATATTGTCTACCATCATTTCGTGTGCACTCATTGATTACACTTATCGAAAACTAACATATCAATTTGGAACGCATGCTCACTGCACTTGCCCTTTAGAAAATGCCTTTAATCTTTTACATCTTTTGTACGTGCGTGCTTTACAAATGCGTCGTCGCATAAAAACTTTGATGATAGGACCAGCAGTTTTTCGAAAATTTACAGCCTCCCCCTTCATGGTCGCACTCTGCATGTGGCAATGTTAATTGCGATTACGCATCGTACTTTACAGGGTACGGCTTGTGTTATTATTATTTTTCCAGGATCAGTTCAGGCGTGACGATCATAGGGGTATCCTTTTGAAGTGCTCAAACAGGGTGCTGAGCGTTTTTCGGCCACTGGCAATGAAAAGCAAATACGCTCACTGCGAATGATAAGAGACATTTATATTGAATAAAAATTTAGTTCGACGACAAAGAGGAATAAAATAGAATTAAAGTGGAACAATTGATGACGATATAACAAAACGGATGAGAGTTGCTATGGCGGGAAAGGTATCTGCAACAAAAATATTGCATAGCTTTAGGCTGAATATGCAAATTGAGGGTCAACCCTTGCATGCAATATACATATGTGCTCATTGCTAGAGGCGGATTGCGGTGTTTATTCGGGGGCGGCTCAATACCAACGTATTTATAGAATTGTAAATTATGTATTTATTTGGTGTCACAATTCAACCTCATTCGGTTAATTGTGTTTCAATTGTATTTTAATTTTAAGGATATTTAATGCTTTTAGTAGGATTGGAATGAAATTAAGTTAAGGGTTGCAGATTGGTTCATGAGGTTACATTTTCGCAAAAATTTCTATTGCTCAAAAATGATTAGAATTTGATAATGAAAATTTGGGGAACTGTTGAAAACCTTATAAAATAATGTCTAGAAATAGTTTAAATTTATGCTAAATTACGCCAACGTGATATAAAATAAGAAAAATTTACTTAAGAATCTTAAAAATTTCGTGTTTAATTGGTTATAACTTTAATTAAATCGGATCGGACAAGATCAAAAATTATAGTCATGATACTTCATTAAATTATCTATCTTCCTGTAGCAATATTTCTATGACAAGAGTTGCAACACGTTGCTTGAAATCGATTTGAAAAATTTTCACCCAAAATCAGAAATATTTCAAATATTAATTTCTCATTTCTCAAAATGAAATATCTTAAGAAACAAATTTATGGCATTACAAAATTTATTAACTGTAGTTTTTGTAGATGTAAATAGTTTTATTAAAGAATAACTGAGAGCTTGGAATATGTATAAATTTTCAATAGATTTACGAAGCAAGTTAATCGAGGCGCAGAAATTGTTCGACTTTGACGGTAAATTCTTTCCAAACTAGACGTCCGATTTGAACCATTTTTCACATTCCCAAAATTCAGCTATTCCTTTATCCCCTAGTAGAAATTCTTCTTTTTAATTAGATTAATTTTAGTATAATTTTCCCTTTTGGACCAGTGTGCGTTGATAGCAACAAAAGCACATTAATATTCGTTAAACTTTTATGACATAATCATATCTCTGACTCCTCTGCCTTGCTAATGAAGGAACATTTCCTCCACGTGCAAACAAAGCTTGTAGTAAAACAAAACATAATTCACTTTCACCACCACCGCCGCTGCCATTGCCGCCCCGATGTGCGTGCGTTTGTTTGTTGACTTCGATGGGATTTGCACGACACCGGAAAATCAAACACGCAGTCGGAGCGCGCAGGATGTGCAAACATATAAAACTATTGTTAGGCTCGTCGCATCATGCCGCCCGAGTCCTTTTGGGGTCCTTATTAGGCGCACGTCTGGATATCTGACAATGGGCAGAACAATAAATCCACGTCAATAGCAAGACCCCGGATTTATTCGCTCGCAAAAATTCCAGGGCGAGTTTATTGTTTTTATAAGTTTATATTTCTTATCAGCGCACGTCTCACAAAAGAGTTGCACAAAGGAGAAGAGTTGCGAGGAAATGGACGAGATGAGAAACCACGTTAGCTTTAAGATGAACGAATCAGGACAAAGATTCCACCGAACCTCGCAGGAAGCGGAAGTCGCGTGTGACACGAGCACACATCACTTGAATGGCTGACAACAACAAAGATAACAATATGTATTATGGGTGGTAGTCGAGTGCACAGCGACAACAAGGCGGAAATCCGCGCTGCTGGAAAATTCGAAAAACTTTAGCGTCGATTTGTTTGCCAAAATGGCATCATATTTCATTGAGTTTTCTGGGTTACGAAGCACAATTGAAACCGATGGAAACTTTGCGCGCGCACTCGCGATTAATGTTCGCGATTTATTTAAACAATCTGTGCACTAATTTAGAGCAAAACTTTACGAAACTATACGCTTAAACTTTTATATTTGTTTGCGCCGAGAGCGGGATGAAAACAGCAGGAAAACGCAGCGAGGAAATGGATGAAAAATCGTCGAGGAGGAAAAATGAGGAAATAGTAAAATGAAATTTCTGGAATGTTCTATCTTAACGACATAATAATTACATTCCGAATGTAATTTGATATTGCATTGCAGTGCAATAAATGTCACATCAATTTGCATTTATAATTCATGACTTCCAATGTCGTTGCTTCTGCTTTCACTCCGCGTGTTGTTGTGAGTGCGCGAGCGTAAATGCGTAATTAATGCGCAACCATTTGGCAATTAACTGATATAATTATCTCATTTAATTGTGCGCTTAATTATAAATGAATTCATTACGACTATAATGAATTTAAATATAATTAGCTAATAAATAATCGTTAGTAAAATAACACTACAAGTAATTTGATAATGAGCTAATTAGCGTCAAAATATTTTCATAAATTAGTTTAATCAATTCTTCCTCAATGTACAAGCTCAGATCGGAAGTTTCCGTATAATTTTGAAAATATTTTACGGTAATATTTGAAAATAATTTTGATAATTTTTTTAGGCAATCGATAGTCTTAACTGTAGTTTACAAATAGGAAAATTTTATTTTAATCGGTTCAGTAGTGTAGCAGCAATTTAGCTCCAAAGTTGAATAAATTTGAAGCGAAAAATGGCACCACTACTGTTCCTCAAATTTTAAAATTCATTATCTAGAATTTGCGAAAAGATTAGAAAAATCCAAATATGCCATTGTAAAGGCCGTCTCATCTCAAATACTAATGTGTAAAATATGTTACTTTTACATAAATAATTATATACGTATTTTACGGTTAGAATTTGTCAAATTTTTCAAGAGTTTTATTAAGTTAGGTTTCGATTGATAAAAATCTAATTTACTTCGTAAATAGATCAGAAATTCTTTAAGCATATCCACTGAGTTATTTTGATTTAATGATGAAAATTTGAAGTGACCCATTTTAATGTGTGAATATCCTAACCTTAAAATTCGTAACATTTCCAAACTTTAGCTGAAATTGAATGCAAACACAAAGAACGTGAGTATGAAGGGCGCACACACTTTTGAATTACGCACGGCACGTGCGTGCCACGCGTCTTTCGACAAATGATAGCTGAATATGCGTGTGCGTGAGCTTTATTATCAATAAACTTAACAATCAGACGTTTTGTTCGAGTTACACGCGCAGAACGTATTGCAATAATAACCACATGCAGATTAAAAGCGTGCAACAGAATAGCAAATCAAATGGGGGCTGCGATTGATGTTGTTATGTTTATTTTATATTTTGTTGTGCGTTGACACAGATGAGACACATGCGTTTAATTACGGCCGTTAATATACAGTGGATGCAAGAGAGACATCATCAGCATAAAGCGGTGATGAAAAAAGTTGAAATTAAAATTTAAAACAGACTGTACAGAATGCAAGAGGGGCGCAACAAAGGGGCTGTATTTCATTCGGTTTACATGTAATATGCATGAGAAATGCTTTAATTGAAATTTAACGCGCGTACTCTGTGCACGCTGGAAAAATACATGTCATAACTGTAATCAATAATTTCAGACGAGTTTATGAACATTAAACCTACCTCTGACGTTTTAGTATTGCTCATAAATTATGATTTACTGCAGCGCATAATTAATACATGGATTTTTCCAAATTAAATTCTCATAGGTAAAACGCATGAGTAATTTATGCGCATATTTTAAAGAGGGCCTAATTAAATTAGATGAGCAGCTATTATTTTGCGAATATCCTCTGGGAAGACTTTCAATACGGTTGGCTTCAATTTGTCAATTTAGCAATTTGTCAACGCGTTTAATTAATGCCCATTCGACGTATCAATACACAATACGACCGCAGGCAGCCGGAGAGGTTTGACGTTCGGCCAAAATCACAATGATACATTGCGTTTTCATAAAACCCAAACCGCGCCAATGTTGCCAAAATGTATGGCAGCACAAATAATGAGCGTAATAATGGCCGAACAATGTCCAGTCGGCTGTGTCTCGTCCGACAGGAGATTCTTTGCCAAAAGGCATAGCGCATACATACAATGTGCAGAGTAGTGTTCAAGGTGATTTTAATTAAATTGGCAGGATGCACTCGTAAATCAATTAAATTTATCAAATTCGCAATAATTATCAATATCGGAAATTCCATGAAACATTCCGGAAGGAGGCTTTATTCACATTTTACTCTCATAAATCCTTGTTGATGTTTCCATGGTAAAATAATAAGAAAGAAGAATGGCGTATTAATATTTACCTTAAATACACAATTCACTAAAATCAATATTAACTATTAACTGTAGTTCCCAAATATGAAAATTTTAGCAATAATTTGAGATGGAACTTTTAAAGCAATCTTCACTTTCAAAATGTATTACCTTAAGTCTGCGTAAAGATTAAAGAAAAGGAAATATACCAATCTAAGGGACGTCTCAAGGAGAATAAAAGTGTGGATAATATGTTGTATTTAAATAAAAAATTATTTTCGTACTTTACATTTAATTATAGTCAAAATGTTTGAGTAAAAAAACTTAGATTTAAGTTATGAGATGTAATGCTACCTTGTGAAGGGTGATTTATTTAATCCTTATAAATCATCGTTGGTATTTTTATGGTCAAAGAAGAATGGTACATCAATATTTACCTTAAATGCACGTTTAATTTGTTTGCGTTTATCAATCGATAGAGTATTTACTGTAGTTTACAAATAGGAAAATATTATTTCAATCCATTGAGTAGTCCAACAATAATTTTGGTCCAAAGTTGAACAAATTTGAAATAGAAGTTTGAAACCAATCTTCAACTTTAAAATCCATTACTTTAAGTCTGCAAAAAGAGTAAAGAAATCCAGATGTACTAGTGCAAAGGGCGTGTCAAGGAAAATAAAAACGTGCAAATAACAATTTTTGTATTTTACGTTTAAATATAATCAAATATTTGGAGTAAAAGGACTTCAAATTAAGTTTTGGTAGCTTCTTATGCTGCCTTGTGAAAGCAGATTTATTTAATTCATAAATCATCGTTGTTATTTCCATAGCAAAATAAGAAAGAAGAATGATGTACATATCAATATTTATCTCGAATGCACATTCTGTTTGTTTGCATTTACCAATCGATAGAGTATTAACTGAAGTTTACAAATATGAGAAATTCAATCGGTTCAGTAGTCTAGCAACATTTTACTCCAAACTTGAACAAACTTGAAACTGAAGTTTGCATTGAAAGCCATCCTCAACTTAAAAATTCATTACTTTAAGTCCATCAAATAAAATTAAAAACACCAATGCAAAAGGCGTCTCAAGAAGACTGAATATATAGAAAATGTGTTACATTAAAATTACCAATTACTTTCTTATTTTACGTTTAATTATACTCAAATAGTTTCGAATAAAAGAACATTTTAAAATAAGTTTTCATATGTTGTCCTACGTTGTGAAAGGAGATTTATTTAGTTCTCATAAATCACGGTAAAATATTAAGAAAGAAGAATGGTGTATCAATATTTATCTCGAATGCACATTTCGTTTGTTTGCGTTGGCTCTGCATGCATAAAATTTATCATCAGCTGTAACGTACGCTGCTTTAGCGAGGGTATTATTTAATTTTGCACACCCTATTCGTCGCAATTAAGTAATAAACTAATGGGATTCAGCTGCAATGCAGCGCAATCCTACCCCGTCGCATACAAACTTTGGTTGGAATGCTGCCGCTTAATGACGAGCGCGAGCGACGTTCGCAATTAGCGCTAATCGCTCTCGTTTAGTTCAAACTTTAAACGTGTTGATTTAAGCGTTCTTTTGTCCAGCTGCCAACCGCCATGTATCATTGCTTTATCCCTTGAAAAATTGTCATTTTAACAATAATTTTTGCATGGCAAACAAAGACGGCACTTATCACTTTATTTAGCCGCGCATTCGGCCGTATTTTTTTAAAACTCGTTTGCTCGCTTTCATCCGATAACAAAACGCCGCTTTCCGTTGCGCGCTGCATCACACCGACACAATACGCAACGTATATTTAAATCTGGTGTTTTTTGCGCGTTTCGCGTTTATTTCCGGCACGTTTGTTGCCCGCTTAATCGTCGTCCGTGTTGCAGTTATTGCAATGCGCACACTGTGGCAGTTTGACGTACGAACGAATGCGCGCACTTTTCCATTTCCATCTCAATCGCCTGCAGGCTTCGCTTTTCTATACACTGGCGGCAGCAGCGGCGGCGGCGGCGGCGGCAGCAGCAGCGGTATTGTCCTGTTCGCTGATAAGACAAAAACAACCGACGTTCGCTTTATTATTGCATGTAACTTCTCGCTTGCGCTTCGGCGACAAATAAAGAATCGACTTTGGAATTGTACTGAACTCGTATTGCTTGAATGAAGGGGCGGCAGCAGCATGAATAAAATAAGTTACACTTTGATGCCAATTTACGCTGTATTCTCCACTTGCACAAGGCGTGAATAATTTACGTTTTAATTAATAAAGTTTTCTTTTCTTTCGAATGCACACAGAAATGAAAAGCAAATACACAACACGCCATTGTTTGTTTGCCATTGTTGCAATTGTTGAAGAGCATATTTTGTTCTTTGGTTGCCATGGGTTACTGTAAATAGTTTATTTGGGGAAAATATTCCCCAAACCGAGCCCAAGGAATGATGATGCATTCGGTATTTGTTTGGGGCGACGATGGATATAAAGGGTGCGTTCCTGAAACCTACCCCAACTGAATTCGTTTTATGACTGCTTATCGACGCCCGGCACGAAGAAGCTTTAATGTCGTCAAACTGCAGGAGCGCCGCATGAAACACAGAAATGTCATCCGTTGCGAGGTTTAACAAAGTTTGCGTTTTGGATTTAATGCCATTTGCGTTGACTGCTTACCTTTTCACTTCTTCAGCATACAGGCTTCGTTTTAGCCTCTTTTCGCCCTCGCGTTCAAAACCTCATCCTAATCGCATTCACCGCGCCTTGGCGCAGAAATCACATCGGATTGTCGCAAACTTTGCGCGCACGATTTAGTGCCGCGCTCGCATAAAGTTTGGGCGCTTTGGGCAACGCGCACAACCGATACAAAACCAACGAGATGATAAGTTTAATTGGATTAATGCACGTTTTATCCAAAGCATCATAAAAAATAAATGGATATTTATCAAATTTCTTCGGAATTGATGATTTGCTTAATACGAAAGTATTTGAAAAATGCGTTTTGTGTCAACATGTAATAAGCCATTTCCTTATTTCAATATTGACTCAACCTGATTCCTCCCGGTTTATCTCTGCATTCTTATCGCATCCGTTAGTTTATTGCAGTTTATTTGCATCTGAACGCGCGACGCATGTGAATAAAAAAAGTGAAGTATTCATAGCAACTTCTCAAGAATTTCTAATAACTTTGTCGACGCAAACGTCGAGCTGGTTGGCGCAATGTGAGCGTACGCTAACTAATCATCAGATAGCATCGACGAGAAGAAGCAAGTGCTACTTGCGTCAGCGGAGAAGCAAGAATTTTGAATACATACAAACTTGTTGAACCGAACCATTATGATAGGGCATCGCCCACAAGGGCCAATCTTCCGCCGGACTGACCAGCCATAATGGAAGTAATTACGAATGAATGAAGCGCCGCCACCGCACTTGAGCGTTATCTGGCGATCTGCTATCAGTTTCGGGGGCAAAAAACCGCACATACAAATACACACTTGAGTGCGCTATCATGCAGAGCAATTTATTTTTTCATACGTTGCGTTTTCTATGGAACCTTTGATTTCGCGCGCACATGAAAACGTTTTTAGGACATGAACCGAAAGCCTTATTAACTTTGCAGATAGCGCAATTTTATTCGTCTAAATATTCATAAAATTCGCTATCCGATCATAAATAGTTTAATATCGCCATTCGCATTTTATTATCGATGGGCGTGCGTGCACACATGAGATGAGCATTTACTGTCATATTAATGTTGGCGGGGTCTTGTCGCAAGCCATTTAGTTTCTACTATCGCGTATTGAAAACGCGCGCCCGGTTTTCAGCTGAACCGCGGAAAACAAAGATATTACTTTTGCGTTATTGCCCCATTCGTTTGTGCCTTAAAGCGCAGCGAACGTACGTATAAATCTAATACGCGGCGCGCAATATGTATAAATCCCCGAGCCGAAGTTTCGAAATGAATGTGGAAAATGAACATGTGTCATGTGTCAAGAGTATACGCGAATGGTGGGTAAAAAGGGCATACGAATATACCCAACGGTCATACACAACGCTCGACGGGACGAAGGTAAACACAATCAAATTGAATTCTCTCGCATAAACAGTTAAACAACTTTAAATTCAAGAGTTTTGAATATTCATACTAACGTTGAATCGTAAAATTAAATAACTTTAAATGGAAGTTTCATGCCATCAAACTTTAATATCATGAAAAAGTTCAATATTTAAGCTGAAGTGCGGCAATTGGCATCTAGTTTTCTGATAACTCAATTTCGAACCTACATATTTACAATTTATTTCATAATAATTTAACATATTATGATATCAGGCGATAAGTCAGTTAATATTCTTTATTATCCTTGATAAAATAGCTAATGGCTTTTATAGATTTCATATTATTAAAAGAAATTGTCAGCAAAACACGATTCCTGAGAGGTTATATAATCTTTTTTGTAGTATTCAAATACTTTCTTTCTTTTGGAAGTACAGAAAGCAATTAAAAATGTTATTAACATTGAATTGAATTAGCAGTATATACTAATTTATGCTTGTTGATAAGTTAGAAATTTAGTGTCAAAACACTGCAGCAAAATTAGGTGATCATTAACTAATTTAACAGATACCTCATTTCTTATGAGCGGCGAAGTACCGCACTAAGTAGCACACTTACCCCGTAATACATTGATGTAACTATTTCTGTAGCACTGTTTTTCCTCCATACCTTTTAACAATGGTACTACTGGTTTGTTATTAAATGTATTTAGAGTATTTTCCGGACTATAAGACGCACCTCCCAATTTGTTCTATAATTTTAAGATAATTATTTTTCGCATCTATGTACCATTAGACGCACACAGAAATATCCGAAAACATAAAATTTACTTAAAAATTAGTAACACTTATTATTTACATCGGGAATATTTTTAATTAATTGAGCAAATTCGCGTATATATGATTGATATCAACTTTTAGTACATTACTATATTTCAGATGATGCAATTTGTATCACATTACACTAATTGCAGCGCATTAATATCCTTGCGTCGTGATCGCATTTACGCAACTCCATCCAGTGCAATGTAAAAAGAGAAAGCAAAATTCTACTTCCTAGTTCTTTGAATTACATTGTTACGAGTAAATCCTATTTAGAGTAAGAATGATTCGATTCAACTAAAGTGTCATTGATTTATATCAACATCAATCAGCATTAAGAAAACATTACTTTGGTATTACGCGTTTATCCATTTCCCATATGTACTGTTATGTACATACTTACTTCTTCATTTACTCTACATTTTCCATTCGTGTTTGTTTTCAGCGAAGCGAGTTTCTCATACTTTGTACTACTTACTTTATTTTATGCAAGGAACTTGGCATCTCCACATCTTTCAAGTATGTTTTCATATCCAACTCATTCATATTCTCACAACTAATATACCTACTCGTATTGACACTTACTTAAACATTTCCAGTTCGGTTTATACTTGCTCCGCACGAGAGAGCAAATTCAACAAGCACAATATGTAAAGTTTAATGCAGCAGTACATATTTATTCCGTGAAGTGAGTCCTTTCTGGGTTATTCAAACACGCACCAATTCGATCACTCAGGAAATCTTAGACTTATGCACGTATTTTACATATCTAAAAACCCTTGCAAGTAATGTGAAAGTATTTCGTACTTAAATGGAAAAACGATTAAAATGTCGAGGTGACCCCAAATAAAATTTGCTTTGATATAAGAAACTCCACTAAAAATCCAATCTTGCCAGATACAAAACGCCCCGCTGCGTGGTAATTAATCATGCATAATGACTTGTGACCACGTTACTTAGCTGATTTGAGCGATTATTGCATTAAACGGAAAACGCAAAGTGCTTTCAGGTAGTTGTACCATGAGCGAACGCCATTTGCATGTGAAATCAATTTCGTCGGCGGTGATTTATAGTAATTTTTGCACTATAATTCTGATTCTATGTCAAAATAATTCTTATTTTCGGTCGCGAACATGGAAATGTAAGTAAGTACGTCATAAATTACTTGATAAATCTTCAAGGAACTTTCCTATTTTCCAAGGCTGTACAAAATACAAAATACCCAGAAGTTTTGAAAGAGTGTTTTTCATTTTGGAAGTGTTTACGAACCATGATGACAGCTAAAATGTTTATGATGAATACATGAAGAAATTTAAAGTGTATCAACACCTTATTTGGTTCGGTAATTTTAAAGTGAAACGCAATTTGTTTTGGGCAGTCGTCAAGAAAATTAACGCCTCATTATTGAATAATTTCCAAGATGGCATAATGATTAATGAAATCTTAAAATTGCTTTCTTGATTATTTTCATGAAGCGAAGGTACAAGTTAATTAAAGAAATTCTCAAAACCGATGGATGAAACCACAATTGATGGTGGTTCGTATGACAAACATTTTTTACAAGGACATCCATCACAGATTGGGGTTGGAAGCATTAATATTTTATGCCCAATTATTCCGAGTTATGAAAGCCACCCCAAATGAATGCATTACATACTCATGACGACTTTGCGTTTACACTTGAACCATCACAACCGTCACCATAACAAGGCTAATGCAACGCGCCCAATCTGCGCATTTAACCCTTCATGCCACTCGCATTGTTTTTGTGCATTGCAGGCATTCGTTTTGCCCTCGCGCGTTTTGTATTTTGCGCAGGCAGGCGATAAGAGAGGAGGGCAGTTTGCACTGCATCTCGTTATCGACTGTACAGCCATGAGTCACTTTGGGCAAGAAGGCAACAGCAGCAGGAGCGAAGTGAATTTATGGCCTCTCGCTCGTTCCTGTTTGAACTCTGATCGCATTAAGCCCTCAAGTGTCCGTAATGTATGCGGACCGCTCTTTGGTTTCCTTTCCACTTGCTGCATTGTACGCATGCAGGAGGCGAATAAGTACTAAAGTACAGCAACTATGTATTGGGCTTTAAACCGAAGGAAGGAGCGCGGGAGGCGGTTAAAGGGGATGAAGACTTGTCGATTCAATTACGTTGTGCATCGTGCTTGATTTGTCTTGTAATTTATACCACAGATAATTATAGAGTGCATTTATAATTAAACCACAAACTTATAAGTCGTATGCATCCTATTATTCCAATTAACATCTATAGGACTTATAGTATTACCAAGAGGGATGTGTGATATTTTAATTTCACTCAGTATAAGAAAACATATAGGAAAAACGATTGAAAAATAGTTCTAAAAGTTTTAATATACAACTTGAATTGTCATAGGTAGCACAACGAGTGTAAAGTCTTGCAATTTCTTAGGTTTCCACAGTTTGTATTCCAGCTCATGCCACTTTAAAAAAAATTAATTGAATAAATAACGGTTAGTATCTATTTAGTAGATTAAACTTTTAACTGACTTAAGACACTTCCAATGTCTTTGTCTCAACTTAAGTTAAGATAATATAATACACTGTAAATACTTACTTGACTTAAGACTACCATCCCTTCGGAATAGTCCCAGAAAATTGAGAATGGGAAAATAGTCTCAAGACAGATCTGATCTGAGATAGTGTAAAGCCCAAATTCGAATGGACTGCATAAAGACAATTTTAATACATATAGGTTTAAAAACTTTCCTTTCGTTCTTTCTTTCTTAATCTTATACCTTTATGTATTAAAATTGTCTTTATGCAGTCCATTCGAATTTGGGCTTTACACTATCTCAGATCAGATCTGTCTTGAGA